>WOXC01009520.1:0-590509 GCA_011680675.1 Gymnobelideus leadbeateri | reverse complement strand
GGAAGGACAGAATTTGGAACTCAAAACTTAAAATAAAAATGTTTAAAAAAAACAAAAAATAAACTTATTTTGGGATTTAATTCCAATAAATTACATTGATTAAACTGAAGTATAAGAATTACTAATATAGGGGTGGCAAGGTGGTGCATTGAATAGAGCACCAGCCCTGGAGTCAGGACAACATGAGTTCAAATTCAGCCTCAGACACTTAACACAAAAACTAGCCATGTGACCTTGGGCAAGTCACTTAACCCCAATTGCCCTTCCAAAAAAAAAAGAATTATTAATTTACTGTCTAATAGAATTAATCCCAGTAAGAACTCTTAGTGCTTACTTAAGAAGATAGAGTTCAGAATAATAACACTTTACTCTTAGAGTTTCCAAAGTTTCCTTATATACATTCTTTCATTGGATCTATATCTAACTATATCTGTTTTGAAAAGAGTTAGGAAAATACATGTTTATTTAAAGTTTTGAGTTACAAATAGGTAACACAGAAAGATAATATTAATGTGTGTCCAAGTTTTGTCTATCCAAGGATAATAAATTGCAAAGTGTATATTTGTAGGATATTTATTGGTATCACCTTCAAAATAAAGTTCACAAAAGCAGAATGTGAATCCAATCCTATTTCTTTACTTCTGTATGACAAAAACTAACATTAAGTGGCATTATAAAAACTGCTATTCAAAACACAGTGTGACTTCTTAAAAAATTATCGAAGATGATGATAAAACTGAGACTCAGATAAATGTTTATTGATGTCGTTTGGGGTTAAAACGAATATACATTTACTCAATATATTTATTTCCAGGAAGCAGAGGACATACCATGACTTTGAGTTAAAATATATTCTTATTGTAAAATGAAATCGCCAACAAAAGCTTTTTGGATTGAAGTGAATTGTACTATCTTTCCATTTAAGAAGTAATATAGAAAAGAAGAAATTTGAACCCAGAGTCAATCTTTGTTCTTCCTTCTCTATCACCTCCATATTCAAGTCTGGTTCATTCATATGTACATCTTCTCTACTCCATCCACTGACTCAGTTTCTACCTTAATTGTGTCCCCCTTTTTCTCTCAGCTGGTCTGTTATAGCACCTTCCTAATTGGCTCCTTTCATTCGACCTTGTAGAACAACAAATTGCTATTCCTAAAACCCATATCATATCACTCCCATACTTAAAAATCTTGGGGGCAGAGCCAAGATGGTAGAATAAAAGCAGAAAATTTCTTGAGATCTCCTCTAAACCTCTCCAAATATCTGTTAAAAAAAAAACTACTGTAAACAAATTCTAGAGCAGCACAACCCCCAATGATAAAGTGAAACAAATTTCCAGTCCAAGACAACATAGAAGGTCAACAGGTCTGTTACACCAGGCTGAGAGAAGAGCACAGTTCAGTGTGGGCCATGCCAATTCAGGGAATTGAATCAGTAGCAACTGTGGTAGTTGCCAGACTTCTCAACCACAAATGCCAAAGGCAACTTAGAATGTCAGTGTGAAAAGTCTGTTGGAACTGGGTGAGAGGAGTGCCATTTGGGCCCAACTCCAGGACAGTGGTGGTGGCTGCTTTCCCCATATGAAGTGGGGGAGTTGAGTGGCTAATCAGAAGGGGATTGCAGGGATCTTTTGCTGGCATGGACACAGGATTCTCTTGTTTGCCTGTGCTTCGATATAGCTCAAAGTCCTGGATAAAAGTCCTGGAGTGAGGAGGAGCAATCACTTGGTGGAGCTTGTGGTGGCAATGGAGAGGGAGTCCTCCTCACAGTTCCAAGGCAGAAAAGAGTGCTTGTGGTCACTCTGAGACCAGAGCACAGATGAGCAGAGGAGTAAACACTTCTCCTTTGATCATACAACCTTAGAAGAACTGAAAATTTTCAGGTCTCTAGAAATATCTCTGAAAACTGCGGCACAAAACTCCTGAAGCTTGGGACAGTACACCTTTCACATGGAGGCAGAGTTTTACCTTAACAAAGGGCTAAGAAGTCAAGTAATTGGCTCAGGAAATGAGCAAAGAGCAGAAAAATCAAATTATAGACTCTTAATTTGACAAGGAAAGTCAAAATCTACAACCAGTACAAGAAAATAAAGTCAAAACTCCTATATCCAAAACCTACAAGAAAAATATGAATTGATTGTAGGCCATCAAAGAACTCAAAAATTATTTTGAAAATCAAGTAAGAGAAGTAGAGAAAAATTGGGAAGAAAATGCAAGAAAATCATGGAAAAAAAAAAACCATGTCAACATCTTGCTAAAGAAGATCCACAAAAATCTTGAAGAAAATAACACCTTAAAAAACAGACTAACCCAAATTATAAGAGGTCCAAAAACCCAATGAGGAGAAAAATATCTTAAAAAGCAGATTTGGTCAAATGGAACAGAAGGTCCAAAAGCTCACTGAAGAAAATAATTACTTAAAAATTAGAATGGAGGGCGGAGCCAAGATGGCGGAGTAGAAACAGCTCCTCCAAGCCTCTCTGCCCCCAGATTCTCCACAAACTATGTAAAAAAGGACTCTGAAAATCTTCTGGAGCCCCAGCACCCACAGAACGACAAAGAGAAGCTAACCTCCTGCTGAGGACAGCCCAGCACCCTGCAGGAAGGACCAGCTCAGTGGTCTGGGAGCCGGCAGCGCGCAGAGCGCAGGAGCCGAGCCGAGCCCAGGTCCACCTGAGCCGAGGTTTTAGCCCCAGGGCGGCAGGGCCAGCAGCCGGCTGGAGGAACCCCAGAACACCAGGAACTGTGGAGACGCCAGAATTATCAACATAGACTTGCCTAGGACAAAGTAAGAGGTTAGTGTCCTATGGATTTTGGGACCTGTATTTGGGGAATGCGTCAACTCCCTCCCCTGGGGGCTAGAAGCTGCTGAGGAGACATGCCACTGTGTAGTTTTCAGAGGCATTTCCGGCTCCCAGCCTACAAATCATGGGGAGATCCAGCGATCAGTCTTGGGGGGTAATCGCTCTTGCTTTAACCTCCTGGATCTGGATTGTGATCTAGGGTGGAAGTTGTGGGTGGGTTTATAGCTTGCCAGAAACGGAAGTTGCCCCCAACACGTTCGGGACGAAAATTCCTCTAGCTGGCCTTAAAGCCATAGTGTGGCAACAAGCCCAAAAGTCAAGCAATTAAGTGGCAACATGCCAAGGCAAAGGAAACAGAAAAATGCAACCCTAGACTCCTATTTTGGGGGCATAGAGCGGGAAAAGGACTGTGAGGTCAGAAGTCCTGCTCAAAAAGCCCCAGGGGAAAACATGAGTGGGTTGCAGGCCATAGAGGACCTTAAGAAGGACTTTAAAAATCAAATAAGAGAAGTGGAGGAAAAATTAGAAAGAGCAATGAGAAGGATGCAGGAAAAGTATGAAATGAGGGTCAACAGCCTGACAGAGGAAAACAACACCTTAAAAAATAGACTAACTCAAATGGCAAAGGAGGCCCAAAAGGGCAATGAGGAGAAGAATGCCTTAAAAGTCGAATTTGCCAGATGGAAAAAGAATCTCAAAAGTTCACTGAGGAGATTCATTCCTTCAGAGTTAGACTGGAGCAAATGGAAGCTAATGACTTTAGGAGAAATCAAGATGCTGTTAAGCAGATCCAAACAAATGAAAGATTAGAAGGCAATGTGAAATATCTCATGGGAAAAACCACTGACCTGGAGAATAGATCCAGGAGAGACAATTTAAAAATTATTGGACTACCTGAAAGCCATGATCAAGAAAGAACCTAGAAATCACCCTTCAAGAAATTCTCAAGGAAAACTGCCCTGATGTTTTAGATTCAGAGGGCAAAATAGAGGTTGAAAGAATCCACCGATCACCTCCTGAAAAAGATCCCAAAAAGAAAACTCCCAGGAATATTATAGCCAGGTTCCAGAATCCCCAGATCAAGGAGAATACTCAAGCAGCCAGGAAGAAACAATTTTATTGTGGAAACACAATCAGAATAGCCCAGGACCTGGCAGCTTCTACACTGAGGGATCGAAGGGCATGGAATATGATATTCCAGAGGGCAAAAGAACTGGGAATGAACCCAAGGGTCACCTACCCAGCAAAACTGAGTATTTTGTTTCAGGGGAAAATATGGTCATTCAGTGGAATAGAGGACTTTCAAGCATTCTTGAGGAAAAACCAGAATTGAATAGAAAATTTGACATCCAGACACAAGAAGTAAGAGATGCCTGAGAAGGTAATCAGGGAAAAGAAATCAAAAGGAACTTATCAAAGTTGAACTATTTACATTCCTATATGGAAAAGCAATAACTGTGACTGATGATATCTTTCTCACTATGAAAATAATGGAAGAAGGGGGTGTGGTCATATGAATACATATGTGAATGTGTGTGTATATGGTTACAGTTATATATGGATAGAGGGCATAGGTTGAATTTGTTGGGAAGGGAGAATACTCAAGGGATGAAATTATGAGGTGAGAGAGGAAAGTGGCAAGAGGAGATGGGGAGAGACAGGGTAGGGTAAACTATCCCATGTAGAAGAAGCAAGGGGAAGTGGTTGCAAAGGAGGGGGAGAATAAGGAAGGCTAAAAGGCAAAACCACATTCACATTGAATTTGGTTCAGGGAGAAAATGACATACATACTAAATGGGAATACTCAACCTGCAGCAGGATAGGGGGAAGGGGGATGAAGAGGAATGAAGGATGGGAGGGCATCCTTGGGGTGAGGGGAGGTTGGAAGTACCCACTATAGAAGAGGGACAGGATCATGTAGGGAATGGACCAGGTGGGGGGTGGGATGAGTGGGAGGAATTATAAGCAGCCTTGTACAATATATCTACTATGATAATGTTTTGCATAGCTAGACATGTACAACATATACTGAATTACTTATATCCCAAGAAGGAATGGGTGACAAGGGAGGAAGGAAATGGATCTGAAATTCAAGGTCGTAACATTAAATGTTTCAAATATAAAAAAAAAAAATTAGAATGGAGCAAATGGAAGCAAATGACATTATTAGAAATCAAGAAATTATAAATCAAAACCAAAAGAATGACAAAATAGAAGACAATGTGAAATATCTCACTGGAAAAACAACTGACATGGAAAATAGACCCAGGAGAGAGAATTTCAAAATTATTCAAATACCTGAAAGCCAAGGTAAAAAAAAAAGAGCAGAAACATCATCTTTCAAGAAATTAACAAGAAAAACTGCCCTGATCCTCTAAAATCAGAGGAGAAAATAGATATTGAAAGAATCCATCTATCACCTCCAGAAAGAGATCCCAAAAGTAAAGCTCCTAGGAATATTATAGCCAAATTCTACAGTTCCCAGGTCAAGGAGAAAATATTGCAAGCAGCCAGAAAGAAACAGTTCAAGTATTGTTGAAATACAATCAGAATAATATAAGATTTAGCAGCTTCCACATTAAGGAATCAAAGGGTTTGGAATATGATATTCAGAAGGTCAAAGGAGCTAGGATTAAAACCAAGAATCACATAGCCAGCAACACTGAGTATAATACTTCCAGGGTGGGGGGGAAAGGGAATGGACATTCAATGAAATAGAGGACTTTCAAGCTTTCTTGATGAAAAAAACAGAGCTGAATAGAAAATTTGACTTTCAAATACAAGAAACAAGAGAACCACAAAAAGCTACACAGGAAAGAGAAATCATAAGAGACTTATTAAAGTTGAACTGTTTACATTCCTACATGGAAAGGTGATATTTGTTATATATATTTGTTATATTTTTTTAGTATATTTAGACTAAACATAAATTAATTAATGGGGAAAAAAGAGAAAGAGACTTGAGGCAGGGTATTGCACTAGGAGACTTTTGCAATAACCTAGGTGAGAGATGATGAGGCCTGATACTAAGTTGGTGGCTGCATGAGTGGAGAGAATGGGTCAGATGTGAAAGATGTAGTAGATATATAAAAAGCTCAATTATGGTCATAGTTTCTACACTGTTTTAAAGTGTTCAAAGCACCTTTGTTATAATAACCTTGTGAAGGACATAGTGTCTTATCAACCCCATTTTAGATATGAGGAAACTGAAACTCATAGAGGTGAAGTGACTCACTACTTGAGTGGTGATAGAGCAGATCTCCAAACCCAGTGTACTATTTCTACCATGCTAAAGGAGAAAGTAGGCTTATTACACACTAAGTAATGAAGATTATATATGGTTGGGAGAATTGTCCTCTCAGTCCACTAGGACACTTTGCTTCTGTGCTGCTTTAGATCAAGTGTTAGAGCATCATGTCAAGTTATTGTAGAATTTTTAAAGTGTATTTTCTTCCACTAGCTACCTCTAGACATCCCTGAAATAAATGGCATTAATTTCAACAACATTGTACACTAATTAAATCTCTATCAAATAAAAAAAAAAAACAACTTGGGTATTCTTTATTAACTCTAGGATAAAATACAACATCTTCTGTCTAGCATATGAAACCCTTCACAATCAGGCTCCAACATACCTTTACAGCCTTATTTCTTTTTTCTTTTTTCCCCCTCACATTCTCTCTACATTGCAGTCAAACTGTCCTGCTAACCAATACTGTACAAAGTGATATTCATCTTTCACTTTTGTACATTTGAATGCCTTGAATATACTCTGTATTCAACCTATCTCTTGGAAGCCCTAATTTTCTTCAAAGCACATGTTATAAATCATCTCCTTTATGAGTTCTTTAAATTTTTAAAAATCATTTGTATATACTATATGTATATGCATATACATACACATAAATACATACATATATAATTCATATACATGCATGTATTTTATATACAATACTTACATCGGTATATGCTATATAACCCCCGTAAGCTATCTGAAGGGCAAAATATATCAATAAATGTTAAGCTCCTTGAGGGCAGGAGTTGTTAGTAGAATGTAAACTCCCTGAGGGAAGGGATATTTTTCATTTTTGTCTTCATTATCTAGTATAGTACCTTACACATAACAGATACTTTTTGAGCTGAATTTATTTAAGCTGGAAGAGAAGGAGGAAGTTGAATCAAGAAATCAGATAAATAGGAGTTATATAAGGGGATGGGGAGGATGTTGAACTTTTTGTATAATTTTCTCCCCCCCCCCTTCATTCATTTACATTTATTCAGTTGTATGACATTAGACAACAGCAGTTATTTGGCCTCTGGTTATCTGATAACAATTTTACTTTTGTTTTTCTTCCTTCCTAGAATGAGGTGTATGGAGTGTTGAGAGAAGACAAGCACTCTGGTTCGAGGGTTTTGTGAGCCCTCTTCAAGGTTGCTCATTCACTTTCAGTGTCCATCTGTTACCCACCTCTCACCTCTAGCTCCAAGAAGCCATAACATGTACACTGGCCATACACTGATAAGGGTTAAATCAAGTTGAGGGTAACCAACAGACCTCCAATCTTTCAGTGAGTTAGGGGGATGTCAACCCCAAGCATGTGAAAACTCACCTGCTCATTCCATTGGGGGAAGAACAATTTGTTCCAGCAGCCATGAAGATGGAGTTTAAAATTTGGTCGGACATCAAAGAACTGAGATCATCCACTTCATCCAGGTATATCACCAATTGCCTTGACTTTTGTACTGGACTTTGTCACTGGACTTCAATGACCCTGAAAGAGAGTGAGGCTGATGACTTTTCTCAACTTTGCCTCACTTAAATCCAATTCACATTTAAGTCAAGAAAGACATCACTCAGTGATATCATTGGTCCTCTTTGGGGAAAAACAAGAACAAACGACAACAATATCATTTAGAAAGTATTCATACATTCTGAAGTGAAAAGGGGACAAAAAGTTTTTGGCCATTTTAGTAAACATGGACCACTAAACCAGATGAAAAGGGAACAGACCTATAATGTTTATTTAGTAATACCTCTGGGTCTCAGTGTCTTCATCTCTAAAATAAAAGGTTTTGAATAGACAATCTAAGGTCCAGTTCTATCTCTAAAATAGTATGGTCTATGATTAAATTACCCACATAATGGCCAAATATTTTTCTTTAGGCTGTATAAACAGAGGAAGAATTATATGCAAGAATGTTCTGCTGATAAAAATCTTGATGATGTTAGAAGTACAGAGAAAGTTTCTAAATGGAAGCCAGTTTCCAAAAGGGAAGAAATGTCAAATTCATTCTGAAATCCATAGTTCCATCTTTAAAAGCCATGATGTGAGGATATAAGAGGTCAGAGAACTGATGAAAAACCAAAGTACTTTAACTACTGGTTAGGAGAACAGTTCTAAGAATTTAACTTCTAGCAGGCTGGTTTATTTTAGACCCTTAACTTTCAAAGAGATACTGTTTATATGGTCTACACTGATCTAGTGATCTGAAATATCAAAGATCATATACTGTATGACTTACTATATAGGATAATGAATAATTAAAATGTTTTTACAACCACTTTCTTTCTCATGTGAATAGTTAAATTTTTCTCTTTGAAATAATTATGGAATATTTTTTTCTTTTTAAAAATTTATTAATTTATTTCTTTTTAGTTTTCAACATTCACTTCCATAAGTTTTAAATTTTCTCCCCTTCCCTCCCCAAGATGTCATACAATATGATGTGGCTTTACACATACATTCCTATTAAAGACATTTTCACATTAGCCATGCATAGAAGAATTCTAATGAATGGGAGAGACCATAAGAAAAAAGAAAACAGGGACAGCTAGGTGGCGCAGTGAGTAAAAGCACAGGCCCCAGAGTCAGAAGGACCCGCTATTGGTTCCAGCCTCAGAAAATTAGCACCCAATAATAAAATAACTAGTCATGTAACCTTGAGAAGTTACTTAACCCCAATTATTTAAAAAGGAAAACAAAAGAAAGAAAGAAAATAGTTTGTTCTGCTCTGCATTCCCACTCCATAGTTTTTTCTCTGGATGTGGATGGCATTTACCATCATGAGTCCTTTGGAATAGTTTTAGGTCCTTGCATTTCTGAGAAAGGCTAAGTCTATCAAAATCAGTCATCACACACTGTGGCTGTTTCTGTGAAGAATGTTCTCCTGGTTCTGCTCAATTCACACAGCATCAGTTCATGTAAGTCTTTCCAAGATTTTCTGAATTCCACCTATTCATCATTTCTTATAGCACAATAGTATTGCATGACATTCACTTACCACAATTCCCCAATTGATGGGCATCCCCTCAGTTTCAAGTTCTTGGTCACCACAAAAAGAGCTGCTATAAACATGTTTGTACATGTGGGTCCTTTTCCCATTTTTATGATCTATTTGGGATACAGTCCTAGAAGAGGTTTTACTTGGACATAGTTCCAATTTGCTCCCCAGAATGGTTGGATCAACTCACAGTGCCACCAAAAATGAATCAGGTTTGTGGAAACTGAGTTGAAAAAGATATTCTTAAATGTTGCCTCATCTTTACCCCTAAAATACTTTGAACACTTAATAATTACCTCAATAATAGATAATATTTATATAATACATTAAAGTTTATGAAGAATCTTACAAAAATACTTCATTTGATCCAATAACAACTCCATTTTACAAGTGAAGAACAAATTGAGGGAGGATAAGTGAATTGTAACTTCTTGACTCTAAGTTCAATGTGCCATCTAGCTTCTTTATGTAAAACTATCACTTCTCAAGTAACTTTGCAACTTACTAGGTATGTGACCTGGTGAAATTAATTTAACATCTCTAAGGCTCACTGTCTTCTTCTGAAAATGGAAGTGGGCGCAAGCAGAATCCGAAAGACTTTGATTCAAGTCCCAACTATTATATATGGCATCTAATTGATCCTGGGGAAGTCATTTAACCTTGCAACGACATTGATTGCCAAAGTCCCACTGTGTGACTTCAGGAGAGCTGTGGTCATCACCTTAAAGAGTTTTTGATCAAGCAATTAAAGTGTGAAAATATGAGTTTCATCAATATTATAGCTAATCTTAGATTTTGTCTACCTTCCTTCATACCTCAACACTCTCCTACACTTCCCTGCAATGATTAGAGTGCTGGGCCTTTTCAGGAAAATCTGAGTTCAAATCTGATCCCAGACACTTACTATGTGTATGACCCTGCATGAGTTATTTATACTTAATTTGCCTCAACTTTGAAATGAGAGGATCAAATGAGATATTTGTAAAGCACTCAATGCAATGCCTGTAACACAATAGACATAGAAATGCTTATTCCTTACACTTCTACCTTCTTTACAATGAAAGTTCCTAGCATTTCTTCTGCTTCTTTTTGGTAGCCATTTAGGACACATAACAACTGCTAACTCAGCACGAAGCAGCTAAAAAGGCAGCATCAGGAAAATTCTAAACTCCTAATAGCCTACCTGCTCTCTGATCCCTTCAAGATTGTAGCAGACACCACCTTGTCGAGCTGACTCTGTACTGTTAGGGCAATGACATCAGAGTAAGAACATACCTTTTCATTTTGAGTGGCACAGAGTGTGTTACACAGGATGAGCAGACGTGCATTAATTCCTATTATCTGAATCACAGTAGACCTCTCTACATTAGATTTAGCCTCAAACTTATCTCTTTATCTAATTTCCCTATTAAAGACCATGCCATCCTTCCAGTCATGCAGGTTCATAGCTTGGTGTCATCTTTGAATCAGTCACCAGATATTGTGCTTTCTTATTCTACAACATCACTTTCATGTCTCTTCATGTACTTAAAACTCTTTTTCAGACTCCACTGGACTGTAGTTTAGTATTTGGTCTCTTTGCAATAGAGTGGGACAAGAATGGAAGAAAAGAGACCAAATAATCACAAAAAATTCACAAAGTAATTTGCCTAACTTGCTGATCTGGCAGTGTAGGTTCCTTATGTATTATACTCCAATGGATCCCTATTGACCCTGAGATCAAATATGATTCCCTCTTTATCTCATAGTTTCAAATTTTCATTGCTCAGTAAGTTCTATGATATACATAATTGTTTTACATATACATAATCTATAAATAAGTAAACATTCACATATGGAAGATATATGCTGGGGTGCATAATCAGCAGCATTTCAAGATTATTGCCCTGTGAAATTCTCGAAGAATATAATTTCAAGAAATGATGGCTATCATTGATAGAGGAATTTTCTCATGCCGAAGTCCCTTATCTTTATGGGGAAAATTGACACAGGTAATTGATAAAAGACTTTCCTGTTAACTTGTAAATTGAGAAATGCAGTTACATGTCCTCTATTCACATCTCTGGACTCACGAATGTCTTTTCTCTTCAGGAATATAAATTATTATTACAAATTTTTCATGAATGGATACATTAATAATAATATGTCCATTTGTATTCAGATTTCTTCTATCTCACCTTTGGGGACCCTTTGTCTCATTGACTTGATTCATTATTAGTCTAACTAACAGGATTCCAGTTTCTCAATATCACTGTCCTATTTAGTTCTAATTTGTAACATCACAACCTTTGCTTAACCTCTGATGTAAGGAAAGCTAGCTACTGCTCTCTTAGACTAAGAAGTTACATTAATTTTTAAATGCTAATTCTGAAAAAGGAAGGGATGGTGTTTAAAAAGCACTTAGAGCCAAAGAATTTGATGAGTCTAGAGCAACTTCATTTATTATGTCACCCCCAAATCAGAAAGGTCATGCTTTCTTTCATGGTTTTTCTCTGGCTGAAAGGCTTTTGGCCCAGGAGAGAGGTGAAAACAACTCCCCAAAATGTATGAGGTTGGTGTTTCTTATGCCTCTCCTTTCAGCAAAAGGACACTATGCAAACAGCTTAGAAAATTGTGACACTAATTGCAAAGATCATATTCAAGAAGATTAGTTTACCTTGCAGCAGTGAATGTAGTTTTATTAAGACAAAAAACTTTTCACCTTGCTTATCTTATTCATTGCACCCACAAAATCCCCCAGCTTATCATAGTTCACAAAAACCGTATTGCCAAAACAGCAAAAAATTTATGAAAGGACATAAAATGAAGATTTATATCAATTGCAGCAGTCATTCAAGGTGGTAATTTAAATACTAAATTTGATATAAATGTTTTCATTACTAAGGAGATATCTTACTTTAAAAATAGAATACTAAGAAAATTCCTGACATGCCAAGAAATCAAAAATAGAAGGGCTAAATATGAGTGTTTTATGTTTGGAAAGAAAGTATAATCTAAAATATTAACATTCCAAATGAAAACTGCTACTCTTCAAAAGGAATGTTGGACTTTCTATTATTTTTACATTTCATTCTACAATTTCACAGACTAAGATATTTTTAAAATAAATATATGTTATCCTTACTTTAACTCTAAGTACTATATCTCTTCAGGTTTCCTAACGACTCCTGGATTCTTGCTGAAATAAACTAGATTTGCAGGCTTTGGGGATTTGTGGTCTCTTTAGTATTTGTACTCACTGTAATTCATGCTGTCATTAAAAGACACTGAGTCCCTCAACTCCTGGGCTCATTCAAATAGCCAAACAGAAAACAGCACAGCTGTATAACTGAAATAAAATATCATTGTTGCTATGACTTCCTCCCTGAAATTACCTTCTATTTATTTTATATAGATTTTTGTAAGCTTATATATATTCACAATACCCTCTCCCAATAGACTACAAGCTCTTTGAGAGCAAGGACTATTTCATTTTTACCTTTGGATCATCAGTCTTTACTTCATGGCCTAGAAGATATTTGGAGCTCAATAAATGTTTTTTGATTGATTAGTAACAGAAGACTCAGAGTTAGCTAAAATAATTACTACCCTAAAGCAGCTAATCAGATGATTATACAACAAATTACCTCTTACCAACATGTTCCTCTGGTAAAAATGTTCTTTTCTCCCAATTTTGTTGTCTCATTAAAAAAAAAAAAAAGATGTAGACATTTAACTTCCCAAATATAGCACCATCTGCTAAATTCTTACAGTCATATTCCAATTCTTATATTTGTAGAAACAAGATCATTTAGGAAGTTGTTTTGTTTTGTTTTGTTTTGTTTTTCATTTCATTTTGGATAAAGGCCCATTCTTCTGTCATTGCTCAGAGGATCTTATGCTGTGTCAGCAAGATAATAGTGGAGCTTCCTGGAGCAAATGATATGTTCTTAAAGAATATCCAATTTTTAAGGAAGTTTAACATGATAAAAATGTTGGAAAGAAATGAAAATATGATAATAAAGAGAAATGTTCTATTGTTCATGCCCACAGGTGTCAATGCTTCAAAAGACCCAATGGCACTGGCTAGAGTGGGTTGACCTCAATACATAAAGTCCTTACAGGAGCATGTACACATACACACACACACACACACACACACACACACACGCACGCACGCATGCGCGCATATGCAATTGAAAAGATCTTATGGGTAAAAGACATGAAAGCTTAGCCAAGACAGAAGCACCCCAAAAAATAAGAGTCAAAGTAATAAGACATGGAGAGCAGAAACTGAAGTCTAGGTAATGCCACTGAAAGTAATGTGTCTGGTATCAGGAAAGAAAGGTCAAGAAACCAATGATACATTTTTTCCTCAACTAACTTCTTCCCTCTCTCTAGAAAGAGGAAATCATTATTCCTATAGGATGCTTCCTAGTTCACTTTAACTTATTTGCTTTTGTTTTAAAAGAGAGAAATGACAGGACAGGATGGGAAAAGACAGAAAAGGAAAGGAGAGGAAAGATTTTTCAATTGAAAAACAAAGTAAATCTGAGTAAAAAGAAAGAAAAGGAAAATAACAAATGTTGCAGGGGCTTTGATGAACACTGGTGAAACTATGTATAACCAATATGGAAAGTAATTCTGAATTACAAAATTACTAAACAATGCATACCCTTGATCCCAGTTATACCACTACTAGGACAATAACCAAAACAGAGCACAGAAATCAGAAAATGCATTTATTTATCTCCCTATCTATTTATTTATTTGTTTCCACATACACATGCATATATATATACATATATGTGTATACACATGTGTATATATGTATGTATATGTATCATGTACATGTGCATGTGTGTGTATAAGCTTTTTATCAACACCTTTTATGGCGATAAAAAGCTGGATATTAAAGGGAAACCCACCAATTGAGAACTAGCATAAAATATGGCATATAAAGTATATGTTGTTGTTTAGTGTCTGATTCGTTTTTATATCATGGACCATAGCACTCCAGGCCCTTCTATCTTCTACTGTCTCTCAAAATCTTTCCAAGTTCCTGTTTGTTGCTTCCATGACAGCCTCTATCCATCTCATTCTCTGCCATCCCCTTTTCCTTTTGCCTTCAATCTTTCTTTTTTTTTTTTTTTTGCTTTTTGGAGGGTAACTGGGGTTAAGTAACTTGCCCAAGGTCACACGGCTAGGTTTTTGTTTGTGTGTGCGTTAAGTGTCTGAGGCCAGATCCGAACTCAGGTTCCTCTGACTCCAGGGCCGACGCTCTACTCGCTGCGCCACCTAGCCGCCCCAAAGAATTGTTGTTTGGTTTTTTGTTTGTTTTTTTTAAGCAATTGGGCTTAAGTAACTTGCTCAAGATTACACGGCTAGTCATTATTTATGTGTGGGTGCTCATTTTCTGAGGCCGGTTTCGATCTCGGGTCATCCCAACTGCAAGGCCGGTGCTCTTACTTGCTGCGCCACCTAGCCTCCCCTTGCTTTCAATCCTTCATCAGGGTCTTTTCCACTGAGTCCTATCTTCTCATTATGGAACCAAAGTATTTCAGTTTCAGCTTCAGTATTGGACCTTCCAGTAAATAGCCTGAATTCATTTTTAAAAGTATTAACTGACTTAATCCCCTGTCTGAGGGACTCTCAGAAGACTTTTCTAGTGTCACGATCAAAAGCCTCTATTCTGCAATGCTCAATTTTCCTTATAGTCCAACTTTCACAGCCATACAATGCTACTGGGAGAAAAAAACAACAACAACAACAACATAGCTTTGACCATACCGACCTTTGTCAGCAAGGTCATCTATAACAGGTGCCATGACTTCCTTTCCTTTTTTCTTAACTCTACAGTCTGGCTTCTGATGTCATCACTTAACTTTCAGTAGTTTTACTGCTCCCCCAAAGCTGTCAGTGATCTCTTAACTTACAAATCTAATGGCCTTCTCTCAACTCCAAGTCTTTGACCCTGCCATTCATTCTCTTCTTAATACATACAATCAGATTATACCTAACTGTGAATGTCCCACAAGGCTGTTCCCTAGGTCCTCTTACCTTCCCCTCTTATACTATTTCATTTGTTGTTATTATCATCTCCTATGGATTCAATTTTCTATTTGGATGATATTCAAATCTACTTATCCAGGCCTAACAACTTGACTGACCTGCACTCTAGCATCTCCAACTGCCTATTGAATAGCTCAAACTAGATGCGTCACAGATATCTTAAACTCAACATGTCCCAAAATGATCTTTCCTCCCAAATCCTCTCCTCTTCCTAACTTCCCTATTATTGTCAAGGTTAAAATCATCCTCCTTCATCCAAGAAAATACATCAAGTAGTATCAAACAGGTAAGGAAAATAATCAGGAGGTGACCAATAATTTACATATGCAAATATAATAGATAATAAACAGAGTGAAATGTTTTCTATGTCCGTAGTTACTAACCAAATGATAATTAAACTTCAATGATCTGAAAGAGTTCTCAAATTCACAAAAACAAACTAAATTATTTCAAAGATAAGTTGTCTGAAATACACAAATGTTCTCAGTGATTCCATAAATGCTATAGGCACTTGTCAAGGCACTTGACCTCTACTTGCCTTAGTTTCCTCAACCTTAAAATAGAGATGACAATAGCACCTTCCTCCTGAGGGTTGTTGTGAGGATAAATTGAAATAATATTTCTAAAGCATTTTGCAAAATCACAGAACTATATGAATTCTAATTATTATTTAATTAATATGGATAAAGGACTTGCCTTAAAATTGCCAAAAAGTGAACATGTGGCATTATTTTAAAATTATTATTAAGCAGTTCAGTAGCAGTAAGGAAGAGATCATGACCTGAATATATAAATAAAGTAAACAAAAAACATTTTTATTATCTCAGTTGATAGACCTGGCATTTAGATGAGGAAACTGTATCTATGAAAGATGCAACCATTTGTATGGAATTATATAACTAGTATGTTTCTGCTGTAAGATTAGAATACACGTTATCCTAACTTTGAGTACTCTATATAAAATGCCCCCTTGCTGGTCGATTGTCTTCATGAGCTGGTATTTGTCATGCTTCATTTCAGATGCAAATGTTACACATTATATTAAAACAAAACAACAACAATTGAAACTATCCAATGTTCTAATAAGTATGAGACTCATACAGAGCACAAAGGATTTCATCAAAATTCTTGCAAAGTACATATGTTAACAATCTAATTCATGTTGTTTTTTGCCCACAAAGGAATTATACTGGTGCATCTTATTCATCCCATATTTGACTTAGACCCCAAAGATAATTTTCCACTATAACCATAGATATTAAGTTTTTCTTCATTCTGTATTCATGAGGGGTCCCTTATTTACATCATCTTCTACACAATATTCTTATCTCTATTGAATTGTACTGCTTTTTATAAGAATATTTCTCCTAATTCAAGAAGTTAAATTATTTACCATAACAGCCTGGGTATACATTCTGTTCCTCACACAAATTATTGCTAGAATATATGAACATAAATCACTTGACCATTATCACAGAAATATGATATGTGGATTTAGATATAATATTCAGTTTCCATTTTCCCATATCCAGTGTTAGTGACAGCAAGATTATTTGATTAATTTAGATATTTTTGTATCATAGCATTATAGAGAAGGAAAGTCATGCCATTTAAAGGATTACTTATCTAATGATTTAGAAGGGGGAAGTTAGGTGGTAGAGTGAATAGAGCACTGACCCTGGGGTCAGGAGGATCTGAGTTCAAATCCAGTCTCAGACAATTGACACTTTCTAGCTGTGTGACCTTGGCCAAGTCACTTAACCCTAATTGCCCTAATCCCCCCTCTAAAAAAAAGAAAACCTTTAGAAGGGAACTCGATGATTATCTGGTTCATTCCTTTCATTTTTCAGGTAAGCAAATTCTGAACCTGAGAAGTTACATAATTTTCCCAGGTCACACAATAGTGAAGTTAGGATTCAAAGCTGGGATTTCTATTACAAATCCAGTCTTCTATATTTCTCTGATATAGGAGTAAGGTTGGGCTAATATTTATATAACACTTTATTTTCTCTTGACCTCAGTCTTCTCATCTGTAAAATGGAAGAGGCAGCTATTGAAGAATTAATTTCTAATGATACTGACATTATTTATGAATCTGTGATCCCAGGTCTTTATTATAAGTAATCATTATACCTTAAATATGTAAAAGTGCCAGTTGGCAGTGCTTTGGGGGGATTATGATAACAGAAAAATGACTTTTTCCTTTCCTCAAGTTTCTCTTCCCTCGGTGAAGCAGACAATTTGAGCATCAGTAGTCAGTATCTGTGAAAGACAAGAGCTGGAGACAGAAAACTGTGCCAAGGTAGGAGAAGGATCATAAGAGCATAAAATGGAGCTGACTGAGAAGCAGAAGATCTAAGGCCACAGATAAACAGTAGCAAATAGATTAGCAGGAAGAAATGGAAAAAAACCCTTTTCACTAAGAGGGTCAGAGTCAGACTCGGTGGCTAATTGGTTGAATACCAAAAGGTGTGAAAGCCTTCCTGCAAGCAAGCTTCCCCCTAAGCAAGCTCCTCCTCCAAGGCAATCTAAGTCTCCCTGAATAAAATTTTCACCTGATGGGCTCTGTGTGACTCAGCAAAGAATATATCACAGCTGTAAACTTCACTAAAATTGAAAGCAGCAAGACATCTGTGTACCTTTAGACCTGGGAACACAGTCCCTGGTCCAAGAAAAAAAGGGGAACACATGTGGTCACATAGGCCTATAAATGGACGAAGAAGACCTTATATTCCCTTAACCCTTCAATAACTGATAAAATCATCTCCTAAAGCACATATTTAACCATGGCAATAGCTGATTCAAGAAATTTAGGTGGCATCTAGGATAAAAATAAAAACTATTCAGCTTATTTAAATCCCTTCAAAATCTGACTCCAGGGGCGGCTAGGTGGCGCAGTGAATAGAGCGCCGGCCCTGGAATCAGAAGGCCCTGAGTTTGGAGCCGGCCTCTGACACTTAATCCATACGAACAAAAAAACCTAGCTGTGTAACCTTGGGCAAGTTACTTAACCCCAATTGCCCTAAAGGGGCGGCTAGGTGGCGCAGTGAGTAAGAGCGCCGGCCTCGGAGTTTGGATGACCCGAGATCAGATCCGGCCTCAGAAAATGAGCACCCACGCATAAACAATGACTAGCCGTGTAACCTTGAGCAAGTTACTTAACCCCAATGGCTTTAAAAAAAAAAAAATCTGACTCCAGTTTACTTGTGTAGTTTTGTTGTACATTATTATATTCCACACAATCTGCATTCCAGCCAAATTGGCCTGTTTGATGTTTCCCATTTATAAATCATTTCATGTTGAATTTCCCCCATTAACTATATATTCTCTCACCTTAGCATTTTGTAGATTGTCTCCTTGCTTTTTTTTTTGCAAGTTGTACAATATTTTTACATAACCAGGGTTGAAACAAGGTTTGAACAAAGAAAGCTCTTCTTTCTTATTCAAGCTAGTCCTGTGTGTGCTCAATGAAGAGTTGCTTCAAGGTTGACAAAGTATCTGGCTGCTTCTGGGGTGAATGTAACTAGGCTATGAGGGTTTCTCATTTGAGATGCTGAAACCCTGTTTGATTACCCTCATTGCATATCCTAATTACTTATTGACAGGAAGAACGGATGGCTTAGTGGATCTTTAAATGGAGTAACCAACTTTTAACCTTATTTCTCCCCTGTGAAGAATATTAATACTCTTCAAGTGTGTCAACAGAGGTGCCCCAACTTTACTGTGGCATCATAATGACTGCTCCAAAGAGGGATCTGAGGTAGAGGGGGCATTAGGCAAGTATGAGTCTACTAGCTACTTTCTCTATTTTGTATTTCTTCTAAGTAGGTGACTGAAAATCAGTCACAAGATAGTCATATCTAGATTTGGGGGCAACCTTGTGAGCTTGAGAAATCCGGATATCTTGGCTCAATGATAAAGCTGACTGGTGTTGGGGAAATATTCTGTAATGGAGAAAACAACCATCTACAAAGGAGTACAAGCCCTGACCAGGTTAGAATTAGACATGGATTCTGAGTGAATAATGCAGAGTTAAGATGAAATGTAACAATGTTTATTCATCAAATATAACTTCAGTATCAACTCTTTGGGTAGTTGTTATGGAATACTATTTTAAGTCTGTCAATGTTTGTTAGTGTTTTGTGATAACATTTCCTTTGTGTGTAGGAATTAAATGCTTTAACAAGCTCCATACATTTATCATGCTATACAGTAAAAAAAAGTTTTAAAAAAATTTTGCTCCCCTTTCAGGAAGACCTTAAACATGAGGCAAAACCTAAATGTAAGTAAACCATTGCCAGAGTGCCTAGATTAAAGCCAAACAGTGTAAGGAAAGGAAACTTAACCTACACCATTAAAAACGAAGTTCAGCCAATACAGAACCTAGTTAATCACATACATGGGTCAAGGGCAGAAAGATCCCTAAGTGAAGAAGGGCATAAGACTCACTCCTTCAGCCCCATGCATGTTCTTACTGTACAGTTTCAATGTATTGTCTCCTTACTTCTCCATCTCAGAAATCTTCACTTTCTTCTGGCATTATCTCAGGTTATTCAGATTATTCATCCTACTGAAACTATTTTTCTAATTCCCTTAGTTGTTAATACTTTCCTATCCGCACATGAATCAAACAGCATCTTTTAAGTACCTTCTATTAAACACTACTGACACACAATGTGCTATATGCTGAGCATATATGAAATAAAAGGCTACCCTCAAGGAACTTAAATCCTACTAGGAGGATAGAAAATAAATACACAGCAGTTTCAGGGAAGGGGGCAGAAAAGAACTTTATTAATAGAGTTGGCCTGTGAGCTATGCATCCAAAAAGAATCCAAGGGTATTAAGAGGTGGAATTGAGAAGAGAAAGTATGCTAGGCAGGGGATTCCAGGTTTGTGGAAAAGGAATGAGAGGAGATGAATTGTCATATGTAGAGAACAACAAGTAGTCTGAGTTTTATTATGTTTAGATTATTATATCATTTCTTCAATGTATACATTACTTTCTGCTAATAAACCAAAATAGGGTTTCAAATTCAAACTTTAAAATTTCAAATGTTCAAAACTTTGCTGGTCATTTTAACTATACAATGTCTTTAAGATGAAAAGGATTCACACCTTGGGGAAGGATCTGAAAGCGAAGGAATACATTTTCAACTATGCATTTTGTGTCATTGGTCAGGTTTCCTTCATCTGACCATTTCTGAAAACTCTTTCAAATCATCCAAGTTACCTGTTATCAAAGATTAGCTTTCACTTAGTTTACAGCATCAGTGGGCATAGATTGGTTTTCACT
This sequence comes from Gymnobelideus leadbeateri, assembly GCA_011680675.1. Classification (NCBI taxonomy): domain Eukaryota; kingdom Metazoa; phylum Chordata; class Mammalia; order Diprotodontia; family Petauridae; genus Gymnobelideus; species Gymnobelideus leadbeateri. The sequence goes on along the minus strand of WOXC01009520.1, from coordinate 570,076 downwards.
TATCTGCTCTGAAGTATCTAACTGACCTGAAACATAGTAACTCGGTGGGAAAATGTTTTGAGAAAGGCTATTCTCACAAGAGAACACCACAACAACCCTGTGGAAACAGGGCTAAATAATTTGAATCAGTGCTAAGTAAACAGTTGTATGTCTAGATACTTTATAGTGAACTTAAGCTTTTAAACATCAAATTCACCATTAAAAATTCCAAAGTATATTCTCTGGAAACAGTATTAGAGCAAATATAAGAATATTAATATTGCATCTATATGGAGGAGCAGTTAAACATTCAAGGGCACAATATTCCTGGGTATTATGTCTTTTTTTTTCTTTGTAAGACTTCTTATAGTTTTGAATTTCAAAAGACTAATTTCTGTAAGCCTTTATTTAGATCCAATTATCATCTTTGGTCTTATCATTCTCAGATCTATTTATCTAGCCTTAGTCTCTTTTCTGATAGACCACCAGTCTTGTATTCCCAAGTGTTTACTGGAGATCTCAAACTAAATAGTCTATAGTAAATTCAACATGTCCAAAGAGTATAAAAAGTTTAATAACTCTTTGTTAATGCTAATCAATCAGGGAATGACTGAACATGTTGTAGTATTTGATTGTGATGGAATACTACCATGCTATAAGAGAGGATGAGCTCAATGATTTTTAGAAAAACATGGAAAGACTTGCATGAAATAATGAAGAGTAAAATGAATAGAACCAAGTGAACACTGTATACAGTAACAACAATATTGTTTTAAGAAGGATTTTGAGCGAATAAGTTATTTTAACTATTATAAATATCCAAGTTAACTATAAGGGACATATGATCTGTATCCCAAGGAATAACTGATAAATATGATAAATAAAAGTATGTATAGAGTAAGTTTATGTGTGTGAGTGTGTGTGTGTGCGTGGGTGTGCATGTGTGTGTAGAGTGCCTATTTGTATCTAATGATAGCCATCTCTAAGGCAGGGGAGTAAAGGAAAGAAAAAAAGAAATTTAAATGATAAATTTGCTGTATATTTTAAAAGAATAGCAAGGTATATATAGTAGATTTGTGGTTTCATGTGAAATCATCTTTTTTTAATTGGACTATATTATGGAAATAGTTGTTTATTCCATAAATTAAAAATAAAATCAATTTTAAAAAAACTCACCATGTCCTAAACTGAACTTGCTATGCTTTCCCCAAAACTCTTTGTTTTTCCTAACTTCACTATTACTGTTGAAGGTACCATTATCCTATACTTACTCAGGCTTTCAATTAAGGGTTCATCTTTGCCTCCTCATTTTCTCACCTCATGTGAGGTGTTGCCAAGTCGAGTCATTTTTACAATTACAATGTTTCTCCCATATGTACCCTTCTCTTTTCAGACATAGCCATCACTCTGATGCAGACCTTTATCATCTCATACCTGGACTATTTATTGCAGTAGCCTTCTTATTAATTTCTTTGTCTCCAACCGGTCCTTATACCAATACATTCTTTACTTAGGTGCCAAAGTGATGATCTTCCTAAAGTTTAGGTCTGACCATATCATTCCCCTATTCAATAAATTTCAGTGGCTTCCTATAACCTTCAGTGTCAAATATTAAAATTTTCTGTTTAGCTTATAAATGTCTTCACAATCTGACCCCTTTATGTCATTGCTTAGTCATTCAGTCGTGTTCTCATAGCCCCATGGATTACAGCGAAATATTTCCTTCTATGCACCACTATCTCACATAGTCCCTTTCTACCGTTTCAGTTTCCTTATTACTTTCATTCATTTATTCTATAATGACCTTGCTTAGGGCAGCTAGGTGGCACAGTGAATAGAGCACCTGCCCTGGAGTCAAGAGGACCTGAGTTCAAATCCTGCCTCAGACCTTAACACAAAACTAAGCATGTGTCCTTGGGCAAGTCACTTAACCCCAATTGCCTACCTTCTCCCTCCAAATAATATATACATATATGTATATGTATATGTATATGTCTAAGTATATGTATATGTGTATGTATATACACAAATATATATGTATGCACATACACACACGTGTGTGTGTGTGTGTGTGTGTGTGTGTGTGTGTGTAATGGCTGTTTTATTCACATGGAACAATCTATTTCCCAATTCTGAACTTTTTTCACTGATGGTTCCCCTTGCCTGGATTGCTCTCCCTCATCTTCACTTACTAGTTTCTTTCAAGTCTCAGTTTAAACTCTGTCTTTTTCAAGGAACCTTTCCCAGTGCCTCCTCAAAGCTAGTTCCTCTGAGATTGACTCCCATTCATCCTGTAATATAGTCTGTACATAGTTGTTTGCATTTTGTCACCACAATTAGAAATGTGAACTTGTTGAGCAGGAATTATTTTTACCTTTCTTTTATCCCCAGAGTGTAGAACAATTCTTTGCATGTAATAAGTGCATAAGAAATGTCTGTTAAATTGACTGTATTGCTATCATTTAGTCTATCTCACAAAAAAGAGGTTGAGGAGTTTTGCAATAATCTATGTGAAAGACAAATGGACTAGCAGTGAAAGATCTGAGTTTTAGGTCCACTACTTACTAGTCATGTAATTTCAGATGAATCACTTAATCATTCAGCCTTGCATTATTTGGAAAATGAGAATAAAAAGTCAGTGTTGTGTAATACAAATATACATTTTATAGGAATCTCTACTTCATTAGATTTTTGTTTATTTCAATGTAGGTTTAGTATTGGATCATTTCCATAAAAGATGCTTATGTATCTAGGAATTGGTAATGAAAGTGTTTTCATTAAATATGTGTAGTCCATTAAGTTATTCACTTTGCATTAAAATCATTAGTATCTTAAATGTGGCAAGGAAAGAGGGTTGTGAACAAGTAGAGACATATGTAACACTATAACAAAGAGAAAATTTCATTGTCTGGAAACATAACTCTCCCTCCCTCCCCTTCTCCCTTCCTTTTACTCTATCCCCTTCTCCTTCTCTCTCTCCCTCTTGTATTTATAAGGATTTTTTTCTGTCTATGCTACCTGATGTTTAGAAGTGTGCAATCATAAACATGCAATCTATAATGTCTATCCTGTGTTTGGTATGTACAACACACTTCATCCTCACTACCTTATATGATAACTACAAACCCTTTAAAAGTTAAACTCAAGGGGCAGCTAGGTGGTGCAGTGAGTTGGGATGACCCGGGATCAGTCCTGGTCTCAGAAAATGAGCACCCACACAAAAATAATGACTGGCTGTGTAACCTTGAGCAAGTTACTTAACCCTAATTGCTGTAAAAAAGAAAGTTAAACTCATGTCACTTTCTCCACGACAACATTTCTGTATTTCTTGTTCCTTCTACTTTAGATAGCTACTACTATCTACTCAAAAACAGAAACAAAAACCCTGACTTTGCATTTACTTTGTGTCTGCTTTATATTATGTAAGTATATCTGTTTTTCCCCTCAAAGGAACATTAGCTCCTGAGGGTGAGGATTGTTTCATTTTTGTCTATGTCTACCACAGAGACTGGCACATAGCAGGTGCTATTTTAACTCAATTCTTAATTATCTCCACTTAAAGATAATTAACCTTGGTGTAGAAGCAAAAACATTGGATTTGGATTTGAAGAACCAAGTACATACACCACCTCTATTCTTGACTATGTGACCTTGAAAAGGTCATTTAATCTCCATAGGCCTCAGTTTCTTCATTTGTCCAATGAGGGTTTGGACTATATTATCTCCAAATCCTCTAGTCTCGTGATCCTGTGATACTTTGACATTTTCCTTCAACTTGGTGTTTTTATTTGTTTTGTATTTTTTATTTTAGTTTTAATGGAAATGAACGTAGCAAATTAACTGTTAAAGATTCACATCTAGTTCATTTAGCACAGAGGAATGAATTACTATCTTGGTAATAATTATTCTGCTCTCCAGATCAAAGCAAATTGATTATATTCTGATTACTTGCTTATGAATTTCACTGATAACATTTTTAGTCTGTATATGCTTTGTTGTTTCTTGGTTAAGAGGAAATCTACACACAAGTGGACCCATGGGGAGGGTTCTGTTATCATATACACATAACTATTCTTATGATTCAATGAAACTCTCCCTCGCATTATTATTTAAATTTATGAATGAGTTGCACATAATTTTTTGTAAAAGTGGAGGTTTTGAGTTGTACAGTTTGAGGGTGTTTATGAGAAGTAAGACATTTACTTTACTGCATACTACATGAAACACAAGACCTTCAATTAAGTGAAAATTAGAAAGTAGGAAAGAAAAGTGTGTATAAGTGATAGAAGATATTAAAGTTGCTCACAATATAGCTATTCAAAATTATTTTACATCTATGAGCCTTGAGAAGTTAGCCAATGGCTCAAAATGACAAAGATAATCTGCTGAGTATATGGAAATAAACATATCATGCTGATTATTTGATCTCTTCAGAGATTTCCATACAAATGTCTCCCCTCTCCCATGGTAACATAAACCTAGAGTTGAAAATGACCTTTAGGATATCTTGTCTATTCCCCTCATTTTGTAGGTGAGGAAATTGAGGCCCAGCAATGCTAAGTGACTTTTACAAAGCCATACAGATAATGTCAGAAATGGAATTGGATCCAGATTCTCTGATTCTAAAGCCATCATCATTTCTCCTTTAGCATTCACAAATTCATAATTGTTATTTCAAAAAGTATTAAGTCAAAGGCTGGCAAAAGGCATCTCACTTGCCTCCTTTCATTCTGAATCTGACTACTAAAATCAGAGTCAAGAATTCCTTAAGGAGAAAAAATCCTCTCATCTGTATCTTTCCCTCCTCTTCCTATACAAATGCATTTTCTTGTGTTTTTCCTGATAATGCATTTTTAGAATATTGATGTGATTATAATAATGATAATAGCTTACATGTGCAGTGATTTAAAGTTTCTAATATACTTTCCAATATCTCTTTTATCCTCACAGCATTCCTGGGAGCTAGATACTATTACCTTCATTTTATAGATGAGAAAACTGAGGCAGATGGTGGTTACATGCCTCACCTAGCATCACACAGCTAGTTAGTGCCTGAAGTTAGATTCAAACACAGATCTTCCTGACTCCAGGTCCAATACCATCCATTGAGCTATGTAGCAAAAATAGATTCAAAACTTCAGTCATTCAAGGGAAAGGATGACATGCTTTGAACTGAAAGAATAGATTTCTTATAGAATAGCAGGTGGTGGAAAAAATTGGAAAAGTAAATAAATACATATGTGCATATATACATACAAGAATGAATTGACTCCTCTTTTAAAAGCCATCTTCTAATAACCAGGGCTACTTCTAGTGAGTGTAGTAAAATTGGTATGATTCAGACTAGGCTTGTTTTAAATGGCCTGTGTTTTCTTCCATCTCTTTCTATTCCTTAATTCTTTTCTTTGTCCTTTATTTCCCCTACCCTTTCTCCTCACTTGTCATAACTTCCAGTAACTTCCCCCCTCCTTGTATTTGCAACCTATCAACCCTGTTCTGGTCTCACTTTCATCCCTTTTCTATGCCTTGATTTCATAATTAACAAGTTCAGCTCTATGATGACCTCATCCCTTTAATCCCTAACCCTTATACCCTGCTTCTGCTTATCTCTTTCTGTATCCCAAACTTGGATTTTCCCCTCTCTCTCCCTTATCTTCTCCTATTTACATGGTATTGGATTCCATTGGAGGAAGTCACCTTCTGACTAAATTCTTAAGGAGGCTTTCACTGTTGCATAGCAATTCTTTGACTCTTCTCTGATTGGCTCCATACTTTTTACAAATTCATTTTCTAATCTCCTTACCTCCTAGTCATAAAAATCTATTTTCAAACTAATAGTTCCCTAGTTAACAAAGACTAAATTTTACTTTCCAAGGGCACTGGAGAGTTATAAACAAACAAACCTGTCCCTCTCTATAAAACTTTCCTGCTTGGGATGGCTAGGTGGCACAGTGAATAGAACACCAGGCCTGGAGTCAGGAGGACCTGAGTTCAAATCCAACCTCAGACACTTAACATAAATACTAGCCATGTGACCTTGGGCAAGTCACTTAACCCCAATTGCCCTCTAAAAAGAAAAAAAATCATCTTTCCTGCCTTTGAATCCTTACATGTGTCATTATCATTAATTTATTCTATCCTTTCTCCTGGCAAACTGTATTCTCCTCTCTCACTTTCAGAAATCTACTTCAAATACCTAGGACAACTAATTCTCCTTTACATCCCAAACCACCTTAACACCGTGATGTATCATAGTAACACAAAGTTGGTGGAGTTTACCTCTTGTGTTTCAAATACCTGAGACTGTGCTCACCTTCTCTCTCACTTTTTTTTTTTTATTTATTATTTATGGTCTGCACATTTTCTTTTTTACTTTCATTTTTCTTTCTTTCTTTTTCAACATTCACTTTTATAAGATTTTGAGTACCACATTTTTTTCTCCTTCTTTCCTTTCCCTCCCCACTCCCCAAGATGACAAGCAATCTAATGTAGGCTACACATATTCAATCGTATTAAACATATTTCCAAATTAGTAATTAGTAATTATTTGTGAAATAACAATCAAAACTAAAGGGAAAACCTCAAGAAAGAAAAACAAAACAAGAAACAACAAAAAAAGAGAAAATTGCATGATTTGATCTGCATTCAGACTCCATAGTTCTTTCTCTGTACATAAATAGTACTTTCCATGATGAGTCTATTGGAATTGTTTTAGATCATTGAACTGCTAAAAAGAGTTAAAGCCTATCAAAGTTCATCATGCACAATGTTGTGACTATATATAATTTCCTCATTGTTCTGCTCACTTCACTCAGTATCAGTTCATGTAAGTCTTTCCAGGTTTTTCTGAAATCAGTCTGCTCATCATTTCTTAGAGAACAATAACTATTCCCATTACATTCATATACCACAACTTGTTTAGCCATTCCCCAGTTGATGGATATCTGCTGAATTTCTAATTCTTTGCCACCACAAAAAGAGGTGCTAGAAACATTTTTGCACATGTGGGACTTTTCTCTCACTGAGTTTTTAAACAGCTTACTGGCCCTTCAGACAAAGTCTCTTCCTCTGTCATTCTCCAAAGCACCTCAGAAAGGTAGTTTGAAAATGTCAATTCCAAGGCAACCTTCCCTTAATCAAATAAGTACAACATGAAGTTGCCATTCCCATCATCTTGATCTGTGTGGAGGAGGAGGTAGGGATAGCTCGAATATCTCTTTCCTTTCAGTTCAACAAGAATTTATCTAGTATCATGCTCTGTGCTAGGTGTTGGAGATAGAAATTCTAGAATGAAATAATCCCTATCTTAAGGGAGCTAACATTTTCCTGAGCATTCCTTACCCTAACATTGACTATTTAAGAGCCATATCAGTGTATGAGCATAGAATCACAGGGAGCTTCATATTGATTTAATTAGGTCTAGTGTCAATGGTTTATTAAAATCAGAATCAATTTATCTACTTGGTCATAAATTGAGTTGCCTAAGTCTGTGACTATCAAAGAACAAAGTTTAAATATTTAGTACTGTACTAAAGTACTTCACTATAGGTTTTGAGCCTTTGCAGGCAAAGAATAAACACTGATTAATTCCTACCAATCCCTCTTCCAGTTTAATCCAATCCAATTCAATGCAACAATCATTTGTTAAGTGCATGTTATGTTCAAACAGAATTACAAAATAAAATAAAATAAATAATAAAAATAATTCTTCCCCTCAATGAGGTCAACTTCTACTGAGAACTTGAATGCAGACCCAATGGGGAAAATGTTTCTTTTGTCAAAGGACCAGCATATGTAAGTGCAGAGAAATATAGCATCAGAAGATGGCTGTAAGGAGATGAATAAGGGTGGGAATGAATTGAGGAGCAATGACTCTATTCCAGAAACTTAGCAGATGGTCACAACTGTATGATAAAGATTCTAGTGCTTCCCCTCTATGGCAACCTTCCATTTACTCTGCAGAAGTTCTGAATGCATCTCACTATTGGCATGTTGTCTCTTGCTTTAGAATGTGAACTCCATCAAGTAAGGGGCTGTTTTTGTCTCTCTCTCTCTCTCTCTCTCTCTCTCTCTCTCTCTCTCTCTCTCTCTCTCTGTCTGTCTGTCTTTCTCTGTGTGTGTATGTGTGTGTGTGTGTGTGTGTGTGTGTGTGCGTGTGTGTCCTTAATCTTTAGCATGTAACAAGTACTTAATAATTGTTTGTTGACTTAAGACCTTGAGAGGTTGTAGTCTGGATCAGTGGAAGATGCAACCAAATTGATTCAATTAATAATTATTTGAGACAAATTCAAAGAAATATCAAGACCAGCTTAATGAAACCATTAAAATCATATAATTATTCGGCCAGAAAACTAAATTTCTTTCAGAATGATACCAAGTGATTACAAAGAAACCTAGGCAAGGACATTTTCAATGCTATAAAAAGCAGAAGATAAATGTGAGGTTCTGGAGGTGGAGGACAGGAGAATGAAATATGATTCCAATATCTGGAGAGAAAATTCCTTTTTTTTGTTACCACCTAAGCCAAAACTTTTGCCCTCAAGATCAAGGTCTTCAAAGAGAGAATAACTATAATTATCTATTGAATGTAGAATTTTAACTTTCTTCCCAATGAAAGTTTTGTTCCTGAAAAAAATTGTCATCAGCATTATGAAGAAACAACTCTGCATGACTCTAAAATTTAATAAGATGAGATTAATAAAGCAAGTAGAAAAAACAGCTAATAGCATAGAAGCAATAGAGTTCCTATTGAAATCTTCAGGTTGCAAGGAAAGTAACTCATGTCATAGTTTCACATTCTTATCATAAAGATCTAGATCTTGTTTAAAACCCTATGTGACCTCACAAATCCCACTATTGTAATAATCTTTATAAATGATACGTCTGTGGAAAAGACAAATGTATCATCTTTTCAGTCCTTCCTCAAATTTGCTGAGCATCTACTACTATCTATAGGACATTGTATAAGGCACCATGAAGGAGTCAAAGTTGTTCATGGAACTCTGGGAGTTTTCAATCTGATAGGAGAAGTTAAGCCATCATGTAGAGTAATTGCTACAAGATAATAGGAGATGAGTGCTCTGCAAGTGGTATAAACTAAATAGTATAGGAGTATAAAGGAGAGGTTATTCATCTGAGAAAAAGGTTTGCAAAAGAGAAAAAAAAAACCTTGGCTCATATCTTTATACTAGGTCATGGATTGTTTAAAAACCTTTTCTATTTTTCTTTTTGTTTGTTTGTGTGTCAAAGACCCTTTCAGCAGTTTAACAAAACCAATGTACACCATAGAATAATGTTTTTAGACTTATAAAATAAAATATATAGGATTACAAAAGAAACCAATGTTACCGAATTCTAGCTACTATTTAAAAAAATAGATTCCAGATTAAGAAACAATGCCCTAGGTGAACAAATCTTCCTAAATGTTTAGGGTGGTTGAAATTAATATTCTACATTTGTGCTGTATTTTAAAGCAGCAGGCACTTTTGCATGCAGAATTGACTATGCACCATGGCTACAAGGATTCTTTCAGTTATTTCTAATTTCAGTGTAAATGATAATAAGTACTTAATTTTCTTCCTTATCAGTAAAGTGGGCACAAGACAAATCAATTAAAATTTTGGCACCCAATCTGACAAGGTGTTGTTTGACAGTATTCAAAAAATCTCAGGAAATTTTAGGATTTCAGAGGTGGAAGGCACATTTGAAGGAGAAGTCCTATCAACTTACGTATGAGAAAAATAAGGCCTAGTGTTGTTAAAGGACTACTAAGATTCAATGATAGTAACAGATTTCATGCCCAGTCTAAGTCTTATTCTCTTTCCAATATATGTTATCACATTGCCTCTCCCTTGCTCTGAATTTTTAGTACTTATTATTTATGAGAAAAGATTAGCAGTATTCTTTAATTTCCTTTAAAGAACACAAAATGTGCAATTTAAGAACTATAACTCTTGTTAATCATTTAAACAATACTATTAACATTTTGTGTATCAACAGTTTGATCATCATGGCTTACCTTGGTCAAACAAAGTTTTCTAATTATTTTTCAGAAGGCACAATCACAATCCGATCATGTTTGCCTTTCAAGTTCTTTTTCTTTTACTTTTTTTTTTTCTAACCTTCTGTCTCTTCTCTCCTAGGGACTTGCAGCATGCACTATTATTAGCTTGTTAGTTCTTTTTGAATCTGACTCAGTGAACACTGATTCATTATGTTTCTTAGAATTTGACAGTCTCAATTCTTTAACCTCTAAATTTTCCATGATCTATAACTCTAAAGTGTTCTTTTCCAATTTTGGTTTGCTGCATAGACCTCATCCCCCACATACTGAAATAAAACATTTTGTGAGATTTTTACTTACAGTTAGAAGGTCTTCCCAAAATTCTAATTTACTTATAATTCAAGATTCTTCATTTCAAAAGTTATTATTCTTATGTACAAGTTATTCCCAAATAGTCATAATTTTCTCCATTTCCCCATTTCCACAAGTAATACCTATATGACTGAATTTATTTTATCAAAAGATTAATGGCAAACCTTGGGATCAGGCTAGAATAATACAGATGGGCATGATCAGATCATATTATCATATACTGAGAGAAATCTCATCTCCTTTGATGACTTGTCCTTGCCTGGAGATCATATCACTTAGATCTTTAAGAGTTCAGTCTTCAAAAGGAATTTAGTAAAATTATGCCAAAGGCACAACTAGTGACCACACATGTATTGACAATTTCCTGGTCATATTTCAGCTACTGCTGCCTCCTGAAATGTGACTTCCTTCAACTCTTTTCAAAAAATGAAAGGAAATAATTTTGCTGACTGATATATCAACAAGACAGTGAATCACTCCAGATTTGGACATAGCTCAAGGAGGAAGTCATGGAACAAGGGGAAAAGGAAGAAATTCTGCTCTCTGTCCAAAAGAGGGAATGTTGTCATGGACCTACCATAACAAAATAGGTAATCTTATAACCTAATAGATAAATAAGCTACTAAAAATACATGTTCAGCTCTGAATCTCAGTCCCTGACCTAAGAAAGTGGGGACTCTTTTTTTTTTCTCCTGATTTCTTCAAGGTACTTTGATTCCTTAAAACACTCAGTGATATTTCTGAAATGTAGATTTGAGCTGTTGTGCCTGATGGGTGAAAAACAGTTAAAATATGCTGCATGGGGCAATTCATGGTCCTAGATTTAGTCCTAGTTTCCATGGTCCTAGATTTAGTCCTAGTTTCCATGGTCCTAGATTTAGTCCTAGTTTCAACTTTAGTCCTCCTTTTGATTCAGATCCTAATGTTTCATTTACATAAAATTAAATAATTATTTTTACCATTAGGGGCTCTTTTCTTAGACTACCTCTTCTCAGGAGAAGTTTAGGTAATTATTTGAAAATTTCAGATATAAAAATCTTGCTCTGAGGAAAATGGCAGAGAATTTGACCTGTCTAATGTAGAATAATTTGTTTACATTGATTAATGCCTAGATTTTTTTTCATGGTTGTTGGGTGGCACGATGGATAGAGCACCAGACATGGAGTTAGGAACACTCATCTTCCTGAATTCAAATTTGGCTTTAGACACTTGCTCACTGTGTGACCCTGGCAAGTCATTTACCTCTGTTTGCTTCAACTTCCCCATCTGTAAAATGAATTGGAGGAGGAAATGACAAACCACTCCAGTATCTTTTGCCAAGGAAACCCTAAAAAAGTTCATGAAGAGTCAGATGTGACTAAACAATAAGAGTTTTATTGGCTGTGGAGACATAGCCTCATTTACTTAGATACAATGACTTATCCTTTTCACAAAGTAGCTTTCTCATGTGCAAAATAATCACAATTGCTCTTTACAAATCAGTGATATAAGAATAAATGTGATGTTCTCTGTAACACAGCCCATGTTTCATGCTAAGAGTTGGTTCCTAAATATGAGATTTTCTAGCATAATTAGCACCTGTTCTTTTCAGTGTTGGCATATCACAAATGCTTTTACCCTCTCTTGTTGTGCATCATTTTGATAATTTGAACAAGTATCTGGTCTGGCTGTTTACACGTTAATATGTTCCTCTGTCTTATCAATAGACATGTTATATGTGCATAAAATCCTAGCAGTCAATTAACACATATCAATAAATATTGTTCCCCAGTTGGAAGGGAGTGGGATTGTGGGAAGAAAAAAGAGTACTTTCTGACTTGAAATTTAGTTAGGATGCAACAAAAATTCCGTCACTGCAGGAGGCAGAGAAGAGCAATAGAAAGAACATTGGATTTGAAGCCTGCAGACCCCATTCAATTCTAATTCCAGTTTTTTTCTCTTCACTACCTTGAGCAAACAACTTCACTACTCTGGGTCTAATCTAGAAAGTCCATCATCTATAAATTAAGGGCTACTAGTATTATCTGAGGTAAGGCCTTCCATGTCTAAATCTTTGATCATAAGATCCTAACCTATAGGCTTCTCTCTTGCAACACCAGGGCTATGGATTCTAGGTGACAACCTGAATCTTTATCATTCCTTGAATATGTGGTGATTTGAGAGTCTAATTTAGGAAGAGATGGGATAGAAAGAACTTTTCATATTTATTTATGAAATTTTGACTCATAAAAAACTATTATATGTTGTAAGATGGGTGCTCAACTACATTATCAAAGGGAGTTTCCTTCCAGGGAGTTCTCTACATCAACAAAAGTACTAATCTGGTCCAAATCTATGACCCAAACTTTGAAGAAGGCAAGTACAAATCAGTGATTGATATAAAAACCTGATCCAAAGAAATTATTGGCTCATAGCATGGGATGGTATCTAGTGCCCTTTGGTTCTTAGCACTTCTGTCACTTAATCTCAGTCAGTTAGTGGACAGATAAAAAAATGTGGCTACAAGAGGTATGAGTTCTAAAAAAGAGTTTTGTCCATAAAGTGAAGCTATGCTTTGAAGAGTCTATGAATGGACCCACAGGCCAATCCATCCTCTATAGATATAGATACTAGAAATTGCTTTAGGCAGAAGAACCCAGACATCATGCCATAGAATGAGGGAGTAATAATATCCATGAGGCAAGGGCATGGGTATTTAAAAAATAATGATGAAGGAATCAAGTTTTAATCCTATGGTTGTTAATACCAGAAAGGAGCTAAGAATTGTATATAGATACTATAGTATTAAAACCAGGAGTAACTATGTTATAGATTTAGGGTCTGAAGGGATTCCCAGAACCCAGCTAGCCTAATTATCTTAGTATACAAATGGGGAATTAGAGACTAGGTTTAAGTGATTTGTTCAGTGTCACAGAGGCAGGGATCATGAGATGGTAGAGCTTCCATGAGCATATTCAGATGATTGACAAATTATTTAAGATTTAAGTGAAGAATTGCCTGAGCAACATTGTAAACACCACAAACACTTTCAAATACATTATTCTTCTTTGATCCTCCAAATGACCAAATGAGTCAGATGTGGCAGGTGTTATTCCTGTTTTGTTGGCAAAGAGCATGAAGTTCAGAAACTTAAATTGACTTACATATTTTAGTAACTGCCTAAAGTGATGCTTAAGACCAAATCTTCTTACCACGCCAAGTTACTTCTCTGAAATTCCTTCACTTTCACTTTAACTAGTCCTTTTACAAACAGATAATCCATCTATTGATATATGGATGTGTAACATTAAGTTTCATTAAGCACAGTTTATGCTAAAATATGTCAAGAAAGTGAATTAGCAAACAACAGGTAATTCTAAGAATACCCACAGGCAGCATTTTAGTTAGAAAAGAAGTGCCTGAATCCAGGACACTAATAATTAAGGTAATTAAAGTAGCACTTCAGTTGATGAGTATCACAACAAAGTATTATTACAGAAGAGTACACTGAGTTTTAAAAGAAAGAATTTTTGATGCAAACTAAAGGTTTTTTGATTATATGATAAAAAGGTTTTTATAAAATTTTACTGGAAATTAAACAGAACTAAGGTAGGTTCAACCTGTTAAGACTATGATAGGTGAATTTGTGCCTTAGGCTTAGGCCTGAGGGAAGAGACTCAAATGGCTCCTTCCTCCTTTTATGGCAAATTTCTGTGACCACAGTGGGATGCAGACATAAGGTATCCTAGCACTTTTATTTTTACTTTTCTGAATTGATGGCAATACCTTGGTAGGTAGGTAGGTAGACAGACAGACAGACAGACAGATAGATAGATAGATAATGACTGTGTCCTGATGGTATTACATTCTTTCTGAATGATATGGGATAATATATGTCTTCAAAGGAGAGAAGTGATAAAGATGCAAAAAAGATTTAATTTTTGATTGAGTAGTAAATTTTAGTTTTGAAAAGCAACAAAATCATACTTTTTCCCCTTGGAGATTTCCATTGTTTTTTCTTTCTAACTTAAAATAAATAAATGGAAAAGATTTGTGATCAAAAGATTTCTGTTATTTTGCTAATGGGGACAATGGAGAAAAGACAAAGTAAACTGATGGACCTAAATGACATATTTTCAGTTTAATTCTAGAGATCAAATATGAAGAGAGATCTGGCTGAGATATTTTGCATTGGCTGCCAACAATGAACTGGACAAAAGAAAATTTAAAAATTATAGAATATGAATCATTGTTATTGTATTAATTTTTTAATTTTTTTTGGAGGGCAATTGGGGTTAAGTAACTTGCCCATGGTCACACAGCTAGGTTTTTGTTTGTGTGTGCATTAAGTGTCTGAGGCCGGATCCGAACTCAGGTCCTTCTGACTCCAGGGCCGACACTCTACTGACTGCGCCACCTAGCCGCCCCTATTGTATTAATTTTGCTGTTGAATTCAATGTTTTCCAATATGTGTATCTACCTTTGGAAATGGTAAAGAAATAAGAAAGAAAAAAAGAAAGAAAACTTATATGAAGGTATCCAAAGAGATTGACAGAGTGATATACAAGAATACAGTCCAACATCCATTAATATGACCTAGGACAAAAGAAGGGACTATGATAAGAAAAATTCAAGTTCCGACTCTATCTTGAATTTTGTGTTGCCATTTATTTGGACACAACAGTGTATCCTGTAAAAGTTTTCAGAATCAAGTTTTAGACCTCAACCATAATTCCAGTCCTACAGAGAATCCAAACTAGAGAAAGATTTTCTCTGGAGGCAAAGTTCTCTAATTGTTTTTATTTACAGATGACATCATACCAATTGTACTGAGAGCACTAGGACAATACAAAAATTTCTCAGTAAATTCAACACCAATGCACTAGTGTGGAAAGAAAGTCAAATTTACTGCCAGGAAATGTAGCTTCAAATTTAGACTGGGCTACACCCATAGGTGTTGGGAGGTTCTGATGAAAGAGTGAATGGAAACCACAAAGTGCTTTGCAAACCTTAAAGAGCTATATAAAAGCCATCTGTTGTTATTATTGTAATTGTGAGTATTATTGTCATTATCATTAATAGCCCCTATCCACCAGTCTTCAGTCAGGTGATGATTTCATTTCCTGAGTCTTCTACTGTATTTCTGCTGAACTCAAGCAATGTTTGCTCTAGTTAGTGTTTAACAATCAGCTTCTCCAGGAATAAATGTCAGATAGATAGATAGATAGGTAGATAGATACATAGATACATAGACAGATACATAGATACATAGATAGATGTACTTTTTAGTTTAATTTGCTTGATTGATTACTGTATTATAAATAGTTTTATTTGCATCATAATTTAAATAACTAATTTTCTTAAGGGTAGATGATCAACAAAATAATAAAGTAAACCCTTATTTGTAGTGATTTCCAATTTCTAAGGTATAAAGACTCACACTCAGCTCTTGCAAACAAGCAAGAGTTAATTACAGAGCACCCCTTGCTACTTACATGAAATGAGACAAGTATTCTAATCTCTTATTTTGGTGAAATGATGAGTTTGGATTGAATAATTTCTAAGATTCCTTCCAGCTCTAAATTTTTTGGTCCTATGACTCAAAACAGATCAGTCCAATAATTTATACAGTAAACATATGTACATATTTGATATATGTATACACACATATATGTGTGTGTGTGTATTTAAAATCATCTCCATGCCCCATAAGATATTTTGACTCAGGAACATCATGCTTCCAGGATAAACTCATCACCTGAAATTTCATCGTTATCCAGAGTGACTAAGATTTCAGAGAAATACCTTCTCAGCACTCTCAGTTGCTTCTCCTCTTTGATTGGAAGACTAGAGGGTAGAACAACAGACTGTTCCCAAAGCCCTCTTTTTTAGGGGACCCAGAACTTTCCAAGTAACTTCAACTTCCATCAGCTGCTTTGCTTGGTATAAACTCTATGATCCTGCCCATCTCCATCCCCCTGCCACCCTTTTCCTGCCCACCTTGCCCCCTTCAGTCTCCTTTTTTGTATTATCTTCCCCCAATAGATTGCAAAATCCTTGAGGACAGGAACTGTCTTTCTTATTTGTATAACTAGCATTTAACACTGTGTCTGGCACCTAAGTAGGCATTAATAAACATTTATTGACTATTACTAATGAAAAACAAAATAAATGAAAGTATATTGACAAGATTATGGCATGCAGTTTGTAGGTAACCTGTCATTAGCATATGTCTTTTGCTTATTCACTCTCTCACCCTCTCTTTTGCATCATTTACCAGGTATCCCAAAAGTCTTAGTGTAGATTTAAGCTATTAAAGCTTTGAAATGAGCTATTAAAACTTGAAACTCCATTAGGACCTTTGGGATACCCTGTCTATGCATATGCACATATATCCACATAAATCTTGGGCAAGTGCTATAAATAAATAAACTGGGAGTAGAATTGAGTGTGTGGAGGGGGCGGGGGGATAGGCTGGGTCATATCTGGGGAATTGTGCAAGGACTTCAGTGAATCCAAATTATCCCAAACTCATCTCTTTTCTACTAATATACTCCTTATTAGACTATAAGGCCGCAAAACATCAAAAAAAATAGAATAAAAATTGCAAATGAGCAGCCATCCTGTCATCAAAAATATTGTGTTCCAAGAACTGTTATAAATGCTGAGGATATTGAGAAATGTTAAAAAAAAAAATAAAAACAAGCAACCAAACAAAAGCTCTGCCCTTGCTCTTAAGGTCCTCACAATATAATGTGGGGGGTGGGGGGGTGGAGATGATACGCAAACAGCTATGTACAAATAAGCTATATGTAGTTTAAAAAGAAATAATCAACAGAAGGAAGGAACTAGAATTAAGAAGGATGAGGAAAGCCTTCTTGTAGAGAAGGTAGGACTTTAGCTAGGTTAGAAGACATTGCAAAGATGTAGGGCATATGTATACAAGCTATAGTATATTGCCAATGATGACTTCCATTTGAAAAATGGAGAAGATATAAGTCATCATCAAGGATATTGGTAGACAGAAAGGGCAGCAAGTAAGTCATGCAGCAAGAATGAGAGACAAGTGAATACATAGTCCAAATGAGATGGTTTTATCCTTGAGTGACTAAAGGAACCAGATGATGGTATCTGAAGTGTTATTCATTGAGTATTTTTGTGGAGGACTAATAGAAAGAAAAGAATAAGGAATACTCAGGATAAGATGGGTGTTAGATTCAAGTTTGTACAAAAGGAGTGGTCTGTATCTATATCAAAAAATCATAGATTTGCCAAACTATCAAAGTAAATAGAGGTGAAAAAATTTTGAATAGCAAGTTATATATTTAGAATCTAAAGATAATTTTATATGTTCCAAAAAAGAGTGAAAATAGGTATCTAATTGATCTCTTAGATAAGTTCATTTAAATTCTAGTCATTTAGGCAACTTCTTTGACTTCTTCACTGTATCCTGGTTATCTTCTGTTGTTCTGACAGGTATCTGTCCACTGGTCCCACATGACTCTGGGGGAGAAAGTGCGGTTATTGACTTTGCATGGCACAGTCTCACTCAAAACAAATTTTATTGTAAGTCATATCATCATCTCCCTGATGTCATGGTCCTCTTCATGAAAGAAGGACAAACATAACCTATCTCTGAGAAAAGAGTCTTTTTGTCTATCTATAAGTAAGAGAATGAATGTTCACTGTGTGCAAGGCACAGTGCTAGGCTCTATGCATACAAAATTAAAAATTCTCCCTGGGGTGGCTAGGTGGCGCAGTGAATAGAGCGCCGGCCCTGAAGTCAGAAGGACCTGAGTTCGGAGCTGGCCTCCTACACTTAATCCACACAAACAAAAACCTAGCCGTGTAACCTTGGGCAAGTTACTTAACCCCAATTGCTTTAAAAAAAAAAAAATTCTCCCTGCCCTAAGGGAGCTTGTGTTCTACTCAAAACACTTTATATCAAGGAGGATCTTAATTTTTTTTTTTTAAATCCATTCTAGGAAGGATCCCAGTAAAAGCTGACTGAATAAGAACAAGCTTAGGAAAGAAGATGCAGCTCCACCCATCTCCTGCACTCTACTGTCTCCCCAACCAACATAGCAAGCAGGCATTATTGGAGCCATGCAATACTCTAGATTTACTGTTTATTAAAATGCAGAAGGTCATTACTTTCACAAAACAAATTTTGTGAACAGAGATGAACCAAGAAAGCTTTTAGCCCATTTCCTGAATCATAAACAAGAGGCTTTATACAAAGCAACTGTAAGAAATGTAAAAGGTAGTATATGATAGGATCCTTATTGGATTACTCAAAGCCTTAGTGAAGCTACAATCAAAAGCCATATAAATCAAAGCTAACTGCATCCATAGAAAAGCAATCAAGTTTTTAAGAGAATATCTTCATCCACCAAGGTTGTACAGTAAGATTTAGATGTTTCTATTAGATCTGTTGCTGTATAGCATACTTAAGTAGGTATAAAAGCCCAACATAGAACACCACCTGGACAGACTCTCAAGGGGATAAAACAGATCTTTTTGTTTCAGGCTTTTGATACCTTATATCATCATAAGTATTTCCCCATCTATGTTTTGAAACAAAGCTCCCTCATGGATAATGAAAGGGTTTATTACTTTGGGTGACTGCTTTCTTTTACTAATCTCACCTATCTATGCTGCTTTTTACTTGCAATAGCATTTGTTTTTACTCACTGCTTCTAATTTGAGTTTTTGGATTTTATGGTTCGCTTTAAAGGGTAATCTTATATGCAGGTGCATTTACTGAAAACACTGGAAAAGATGAACATAGTAGCTCATTTGCTCTTAGAGCAAACAAGCTGTTTTTGGAATCTTACACATTCTAGCATTATTGCCCAGAATTTAATAAGGACCTCAACTGAGTTAGTCTCTGAACAGAACATAAAACTCTAAGAGAGCTTACATCTTGAAAGGGCCAATTAAACCAAATATAAAAGCATCTTTGTTTGGGGAACTTTGGAAATGGATTTGGGCAGAAGTGGTTTCTCAAACAGTTTTGTTGTGACATGGGAAATCCATTTCCTCCCCTCAGAACCTTGTCAGACTAGTCAAGATGGAGGCACTACAGGTTTCCTAGGAGAAGTGAGTTTTGAAAATGTTTGTTAAGAAAGAGAGGAAAGTAGTTTCTGTAATGAATAGGGACTCAGTCTGGATATAATATGTAGCACTTTTTAAAAAGGTTCAGTTGTCTGGGATAAAGGATGGAATATACCTTCTCTGTTTATTGTATAGTATAAATGAACTTTATTATATGGAATATACCATAACAAGAAAGCTTCTGGGTACATATTTGTATAAGTTATACAGAATTTTTTTATTCACTTAATAAATAATATATATTAACACTTTCAAGGACCTAAATTGTTCAGCTGACACTTATTTCTATATTTTTTGTATTCTTGGACAACCCATATTACCTCTACAAACATTGGTTTCTCACTGATAATACAAAATTAGTTATTTTTTTCCTTTTATTTATTTATTATGCTTTTCTGAAACAGCTGGGACAACTTATATTTTGTCCTGTACACATTTCATTCGTGATTTCTTGAAATATAGCTCTGAAAAAAAAAACAGTCTTTAAAAAGGCTGATTATTTTTTCCAATGGAGCTACTTGACTACCCTTTTAAACCCAAATCACTCTGGCTTTCATTGAATGATCAATAAGAGCCCCTTGCCCAAGCCTGTGGCTCATTGTTTGGGTTTTAGCTGGCTTATAATTAATGTAAATAGCAATTATTTTCTGTTCTGACCAGGAACTTTCAGGGTCTTCCTCTCCCAGAAGAAAATTTTTGTGATGACAAATTAGGCCTTCTTTTGTCTCAATTCTTACCTAACGCTTAATCTTTAAGTGGACATTGCCTCAGAAATTTTGAGGCCTGGGAAAGGCTTTAATTCATAAAGGCCAAGGTCACTCCCTGCATCCCACAGCATTGCCAATCTTAATTTTGTTTTGCCACTCCACTTCCGTGACTCCGGAGGAGATAGTGAGGCTTATGACTTAGCACTGCTCTGCCACAATTAAATCTAATTCACATGCAAATCAAGACATCACCTTCAGGATATCATTGATCCTCCTAGAGAACAAAAACCAACAACAAAATGAGTTACATCTTCTCCCTCTTCCCACCATCTCCAGTGTCTTATGCAGACAATTAATTAACTAGTGTTGTACTAGAAAAAGCTTTAGATTTAGAGTTGGAGAATCTGATTAGGAATCCAGGCCCTGATACAAATTGCATGTACAACTTTGGGAGAGTCAGTTAATCTTTCTGGCTCTCATTTACATCTCTGTAAAATGAGGAATTTGACCAAATTATCTCTGAAAGACATTTTACAGAGAGGAGAAAATGGGGGAAGAGGGAAGGGGAACACATGAACGTTACTCTCTTTGGAACTGGCTAAAAGAGGGAATACTATATACAATCAGTTGGGTGCAGAAATCTATTTTACCATACAGGAAAGTGTATGGTAAAGGGAAGGGGATAAGAGAAGGTGAGGGGTTGATAGAAAGGAGGGTAGTTTGGGGGAGGTAAAAGTCAGAAGCAAAACACTTTTGATAATGGACAGGGTAAAATGAGAGAGTAGGAAAAATGGATAAAACAGGATAGAGCAAAATACATAGTTCATAATCATTGCTGTCCAATTTTTTGTGATAAAGACTTCATTTCTCAAACATAGAAAAAACTGAGTCAAATTTATAAAAATAAGAGGAATTCCTCAGTTGACAGATGGTCGAAGGATATGAACAGATAGTTTTCAGACAAAGTAAGCAAAGCTATCTATTTTCATATACAAATGCTCTAAATCACTATTGATGAGATAAATGCGAATTAAAACAACTCTGAGCTACTACCTCATACCTGTCACATTGGCTAATGTGATAGAAAAGGAAAATGGCAAATGTTAGAGGGGATGTGGGAAAATTAAAACACTAATACACTATCGATGAAGTTATATACTTATTCAACCATTCTGGAGAGCAATTTGGAACTATGCTGAAAGAGTTATAAAACCAAACCATAGACTTCAACCAAACAATACCACGACTATCCCAAAGAGAAAAAAAACAAAAAAACAAAAAGGAAAAGGACCTACATGAACAAAAATATTTACAACAATTCTTTTAGTGGTGGCAAATATATATCTATATATAGATATATAGACAATGAGGGGATGTCCATCAATTGGGGAATGACTGAACAAACTGAATATGATTGTGATGCAATATTCTTGTGCTTTAAGAAATGAGGAGCAGGATCAGGTCAGGAAAAAAAAAACACGGAAAGATTTACATGAGCTTATGTGAAGTGAAATGAGCAGAACCAGAACACTGTAGACAATGACAGCAATATTGTATGATGATCTACTATGAATAATTTAACTATTCTCAGAAATACAATGGTCCAGATAACTCTGTAGGACTTATGATGAAAGGTGCTGTCCATCTCAAGAGAAAGAACTAGTAGAACCTGAATATAGATAAAAGATACTTTTTCTTTATTTTTCTTTTTTGTTTGTGGTTATTGTTTTTTTCCTTTTGTTTTGTTTTGTTTGGTCTGTGTTTTCTTTCACAGAGTGATTTACATAGAAATATATTTTGCATAACTATATATGTATAACCTGTGTCAAATTTCTTGACTTCTCAATAAGGGGAGTGGAAAAGGAGGAAGAGAATTTGGAACTCAAAATTTGGGGGGAAAACAATGTCAAAATTGTTTTGACCTGTAATTGGGGAAAAATAAAATATTAAATGAAATTTTAAAAGAAGAGATAGTTGGTGATATGAGCCTGGAGCTCAGAAGAGGTATAAAGAGTGAATATATAGAATTGGGACTCAACAATTGAGAGGTACTAATTGAACCCATAGGAGCTGATGAGCCCCCAAGTGAGATAATATAGAGGGAGAAAAGAAGAGAGACCAGGACAATTCTTTGAGAAACATTCATAATAAACCAGCATTACTTGAATGAAGATTCAGTAAGGGAGACTGAAAAAAAGTGTTCAGATAGAGAGAGGAATCAAAAGAAAGCAGTATAATGGAGAGGAGAACTTATGTCATAGAGAGGGTATACAGAAAGTGTATATAATCAGCCATGTCAAATGTTATAGAAAATCAAGCAGAACCAGGATTGAGAAAACGCCATTAGACATGGCAATTAAGAGATCATTAATATTTTTGGAAAGAATAATTTCAATTAAAGTATGATAAGATTAGAATTTAGGTTGCAGAAGTTTGGATGAAATCAAGAGGAAAAAGAAGAGGGAGATAACTATTGTAGATAACATGATAAAAGAATGTAGCCACAAAAGAGGAGAAAAAAAATTGGATGATAACAGAAATGTTGGATCAAATGTTGGACCAAATTTGTAATGGACCAAGTTGGTTTCATGAGATAGATAGCTTATAATACATACATATATATGCTTTAAAAACTTTTTCTTTCTTTCTCTATCTCCCTTCCTCCCTCTCTTCTTTCCTTCCTTCCTTCATATATATATACAAATATATATATATATATTTTTTTCTAATTACATGTAAAATTTTTTAACATTTTTTTTAAATGTTGAGTTCCAAATTTTCTCCCATGTTTTCTCCTTCACTTTCCCCTCACTGAGAAAGTAAACAATTTGGAATAGGTTATGCAAATGCAGTCATGCAAAATATATTTGCATATTAGTTATGTTGTGACAGAAAACACAGACAAAAAAGAGACAGGAGGAAGGCAGGATGAGAGAGAAAGAGTGAGGAAGGAGGGAGGAAGGGGAGAAGGAAGGAAGGAAGGAAGGAAGGAAGGAAGGAAGGAAGGAAGGAAGGAAGGAAGAAAGGAAGGAAGGAAGGAAGAAAGAAAGAAAGGAAGGAAGGAAGGAAGGAAGGAAGGAAGGAATTTTACTTTTTCTATATATTTTAGAAATGAAAACTTTTATCAGAGAAATCTGGAATAAAATTTTTTCAACAGTTATAATTACTAACTGTATTTCCCTCCATCCTAGTTTCCCCTGTTTATCCTTCTCTTTATCTCCTTTCACTGTGTCCTTCCTCTGAAGTGTATTGCTTCTGTTCACTGCCTTCCTCAATCCACTCTACTTAAATTGTTTCTGTTTTGATTGCTTGCAATATTTTCTCCTTGACCTGGGAGCTCTGGAATTTGGCTCTGATATTTCTGGGAGTTTCCAATTTTTGCTTTCTTTTTGGGCGTGAATGGTGGATTTTTTCAACTTGTTCAACTTTTCAACTTTTTCAACTGCCCTCTGGTTCTAGAATATCAGGGAAGTCTTCCTTGATAATTTCTTGAAATAGGCTTTTTAAAATTTTTATTATTATACTTTTCAAGTAGTCCAATAATTTCTAAATTATCTTTCCTCCATCTATTTTCTGGATTAGTGGTTGCTCCAATGAGATATTTTACATCTTCTATTTTTTTTCATTCTTTTTATTGTTTTATTGTTTCTTGCTGTCTCATAGTCATTAATTTCCACTTGTCCAATTTCAATTTTTAAGGAACTTTCTTCAATGATCCTTTGTACCCCCTTTTCCGTTTGGCCAATTCTATTTTTTAAGGATTTCTTTTTTGGGATGGCTAGGTGGCCCTGGAGTCAGGAGGACCTGATTTCTAATCTGACCTCAGATACTTAACACTTACTAGCTGTGTGACCTTGTGCAAGTCACTTAACCCCAATTGCTCTGCCTTCCCCCCTCCAAAAAGAAGTAAAAATAAAAAAGGATTTATTTTTTCCAGTGAATTTTTATGCACCTTTTTCCTTTTGGCCAATTCTGTGCTTCAGTGGATTTTTGTGCTTCCTTTGTCATTTGACTTATTCTGTTTTTTAAGATATTATTTTCTTCTGCCTGTTTTACCAAGCTGTTGACTCTTTTTTTCATGGTTTTCTTGCATACTCTCATTTTTCCCAATTTCTCTTCTACTTCTCTTATTTGTTTTTTGTTGGTGTTTTTTTTTTTCAGTGCTTTTATGAGATCTTCCATGAGTTCTTTCTGGACATGAGATCATTCACATTTCTTTCTTTGTGATTTTGGATGCAGCACTTTTGACTTTTGTTATCTTTTTCTGTGTTTATGGTTTCACTTTCCCTGTCAGTATAGTAACTTTCTATCTCTGTTTTTTTGTTTTGTTGTTTTCACTGTTTACTTATTTTTCCAATCTCTTATTTTACTTTTAATTTTACATTAAAATTGGACTGTGGCTCTAGAGCAGAGGAGGCATTGTCCTACACTTCATGTTTTCCATGTGGTTGTTTTAAGAGCTAGTTCTGGGGTTCTACAAGTTTTCACTTCTCAGGTGGTAAGATGTAAGAAGAGGTGTGGTATGTACTCTCTTGCTCTGTGCTATGTTCTGTGAATGACCACACACATTCTTTTCTGCCCTGGAACTGTGACCAGGGTCCCCAATCCAGTTAATTCTCCTTTTCTCCTGGGGACTACAAAGTAGAGCCACATTCGGGCAATGTAATAGAATCTTACATCTAGTGCCAGAAAAGAGTGTTTGTTAGTATCCTTCTGATTAGTGTTATGATCCCACTACTTTCTGTGGGCTGAAAGTTCAGGAAATTTCCACTACAGCAGCCTCACATCCCAAGGCCTGCTCATGGCATTCCAGTGTGCCCTACCTGCACTGCACTGTGCACCACTTTCACCCTGCATAAACTAAGGTGCATGATGGGAAGTAGTAAGAAATAAGAAATAGCTGAGGTTGTGCAAGGTTTTAGAATAGATTAAAAGCTGGGGAGATAGTTATAGTTTTGTAAAGTTTGTAAAGAATTGATGGCTTTTATTTTTATATCACAGCCGTTTCTTAATTTAATCCTCTTTCCCTTCTCCTACAAAGCAAATCTTCCCCTAAAACAAAGTGAAGGGGAAAACAATTAAACAATCAACTGACACATCAGCAAATCACACATGCTACAATTTACCCCCATAGTTACTACCTCCCCAGAGCAGGGTAGGAAGCACCTTTCTAGAGAATATTCCTTCACTAGGAAATGAAATAAATGGACACTTTCTCTCTCTTTTGTACACAGCAAAAGAGCACATATATTAATTATCACATATCACAATTTTGGCTCAGACTTTCATTAATAATAGAGCTTCAGCCATAAAATAGCCCTAAGTAAACAAATAGGCATCTATGTTATATATAACAAGTCAAAAGAAATATCTGATGTGGAAATGAATGCACTTAATCTAATTGTATAACTAAAGCAAACTATATAACTGTATTTTTATCCATAACAAATCAGAACAACGGCAAAATTCCTGAAAATTCTAGCTGTTACTGATTGTTATAAATGTGAAAAGAATTCTGAGGGGTCTGTTCATACAATCCTCAATTCTGTGAGATGTGATGACACTCAAAGGCTCATTTTGCTATTAAGACCTATACACAATATCTCCTTGGCTAAAGCTTATAGCCAGACTGGCTTCAATTCACAAATCAATAACATTCACAGATCCAGATGATTCTGGAGAACCTGCCTCAGACCAATACAGGCCAAAGCACAGATATCAGCTGGGAGGCTCAACAGTGAATGGATCAGCTTCTTCATGGTGGTCTTCCACCACTGGTCCATGTCTTGGTCAAAAGCCTATCCCTCCCGTTGTTAGGCCATATGACAGCAGATGTTTCTAAACTTGATACTATCTTTTACATAGAAGGGGAAGTTCAGTTCTTGATGCAGTGGTTCAGGATCGTCTGCTCCACCTGGACAAGTTGCAAAGGTGTTCTTGACAAGTCAGGCCAGCATGGTGCAAACCACCACACAAGCCAGAGTGCACTGACCCGTATCCCGGGGCTGGGGGACGGTGTTCCCTTCCCCTCCTGGCTTTGCCCCTTGCCCTTCTCTCACTGCTCTAGTGGGCCGGCCTGCCCCAGTGCTGTGGACACGTGCTGGGGTGTGGGGTGTGGGGGGCTGGCCCTCATCTCAGTCCTTCTGCTGCTGCAAGAACTGCAGGATCTGCAGGGCCACAATCTGGTGACTGACAGAGGCCTGGAGGGACAATTTGCTGGTCTTGGCTGCCCGGGTCTTTTTTTTTTCACCCTATTCCTCCTGCAGGTGGGGCAGGAGAGGCTGAGGGGGGGATTAAGGTCAATGGTGGGTCACATTTTCAGCGGGTTTCCTTCCTCTCACCTTAAGGGACACTCCTTCTTAATTCTTTGTATAGTAGAATGCCAGAAACAATACAGTTCAATAAGCATGTCTTAAGTTCCTACAGAATTCCCATTGAAAGGCAGCAGAGGATAATGAACAGAGGGCCAGCCTTAGAGTGAAGAACATCTTTGTTCTAGTCTTCTCTTTGACACACACTAACAGTTTGACTCCAGCAGTTTGCTCAACCTCTTAGTGCCTCAAAATAATTAAGAATAAGATTAAAAATTTTTAAACTGAAATTATAAATTGTAAGATGTTTTCTTATCTGCATTGATAAAAAGAGTTTCAAGGCCAGTAGTTCCTTACACCAATGAAATTACAGAACAGGATACTGTAACGCCAATCAAAAGCAACTTCCAGGTTCAGAATTTCAAGCATAGTAACTCTCCATATATTCAGTTACAAATTAAGGCAAAACATTCACAGAAAAGAGAAAATCAAAATACAGGGTAACTCAGTCATTTAGTTAAGTTCTCAATTCAATCACAAAGTACTAAGGTCCAAGTACTCCACCTCTGGGTAGTACATTTACTTAGGCAATCACAAAGTCTCTCTTCTCAAGTGCAGATTAGTTTCCAATCATAAACAAAGTACATTCATTTGGTCCTTCACAAAGCACAAAAAAATCAAAGTACTCCACCCCTGGATCACAACTGAATTACAATTACCATCAGTTACCACCAAGTACCTTCTCAAAGGGACAGTAGAGAGGACAAGGGTGTCTACCTCTAAGCCACAACAAGGTTACTATATTATCACAGCATTCAATACCCAAGGATTAACTATGGTCTTTTCTTCATCTTGACCTGAGGCAAGTTCTCAGCAATCCCTGTTCCTGGGAAGACAAAGCTTAACAAAGCCACAATATACAGCCAGCATCCTCATCAATTCATTCTCTGCCTGCACAACAGTCTCAGGAACCCTGAAAATATCAGCAAGACCCTCCTCCAGGATTTCTGTAAACATACAACAAGAAAATCCCCTTTCAGGGCTTCGGAACCAAGAGCAAGGTTCCAGGACCTCTGCAATAACAGTGCTGTCCTTTACCAGCAGACAAATCTGGCAAAATAACATCAAAACAGACAGAACAAATACCAGCACCACAGTCATGCCTCCTCAGTTCTCAGCAGCTCTGGGTGGCAGTTCTCAAAAGTCCTGGGTAGCTCCAACTGGCCCTCAGCAATCCAGGTGGCTTTGGCTGGCAGTTCTCTCTCAATCTCTCTCTCTCTCTCTCTCTCTCTCTCTCTCTCTCTCTCTCTCTCTCTCTCTCTCTCTTTCTCAGCAACTCTGGACCCAAGTAATTCTCTCTCTCTGCCTCAATGATGCTGCTCCCCAAAGTTCTTCTGGCCTCCCTCTGCTTGGCCTTCTCTATCCATGGCACCAACTCCTCAGAGTTCAGCTCCCTTTCTTCATGTAAACAAGTCCATCCCACAAGTGGGATTCACAAGTTCTGGGTTTTAACACTTAACCTGAAAACCAAGCCAATCAAGGGGATCTATAAATTCCATTACCATTGCAGATACAAAAAAAAAGGTTGGGGGCAGGGGAGAAAAATAAATGTCACTCACCTTGCCAAAATTGGAGATACATACAAAAGCAACAAAGAAGAGTCATTGCCCTCTAGGAACCAACATTCATTTCCTGGGAGAAACAACATGTAAAAAGATAAGCATTTATACTTGGAAACTTAGCAAAATATACATATGTACATGTATATACTGATAAACTACATATAGTTTTATACTCCATTTGCCATTCAGTGGCTTTGCTTGACGTCAACTCCAGTGAACAATATAGTCCTCAAGGGACCCATTTCTCCCCATCCCCTGCTTTTCAGCTTCTTTTTGTGTGTTATCTTCCCCCATTAAACTATAAACTCCTTGAGGAATGCCTCACACATAGTAGGTGATAATTGTTGTTTATTAAATTGAATTGAAGTTTATATTGTTTATATGAGTATATGTAAAGATATATAAATATACTCATGTATATGCACATTCTACTGTGGGAAAATACGTAAATAAATTAGTAAGATATCTATATATTCCATGTATACATAGTTTATACATATATGTACTTAATCTATACTTATAAATATATGCATGTATAAATAGGTTATATTGAGGAAAATGAACATAAATAAGTAGATTTTTTTTCTTTTCCATGAGGACATCCCTTTATTTTCCAATTTTACAAGGTAGGAATACAAAGGATTATACATTATGAACAATTAGAGACCTCGAGGATCATTTAGTAGGAGCTTCTCATTTTAGAGAGAACACCGAAGCTAAGGAAAGGAATGACTAAGTCAGGGTCACACAGTAACACAAAGGTAGCCAGCATTGGACCAGACCTCTCAGGGGTCAGGGGCGGGGTTGATCAAGGGTTGTAGTTGAGTCTTCTCTTGGCCTTGGGATGGAGCCTGGCTGAATGCTTAGGAGGGTAGGAGGCTGATGATCTTTGTTTTGGGGGCTGTCCAGTCATATGAATGGGAGTGATATAGGTCCCTGGCCCCTGGATCTGTCTGGGCTCCAAGTCAGGCAGGAGCTGACCACTGGAGCAGCCAGGACCCTCTTCAGTTTCTGTACTGAGTCCTGCCTGCAAGGGCTGTAAGCATTGCATATTGTGAAGCTGGGCTGGTCCAGGTGGCCTTTGGGGAGCCTGGTTCCAGAAAGATGCTCCCAACTGCAAGTGAGAGTCTGACTTCTTAGAGTTTTGTATTATCTGGGCATAATCTATATCTTTCTGAGTTGGGAAGTGCCGGCTGGAGCTCCTTGGGTAGATCTGGGCCTTTTCCTGTCTGAATAAATTAAGGGGCATTTCACCTGGGAGATCCAGGGAGGATAGAAGGCTGCACCGTTTCACCAGCTGGGGGTAGATAGGGTCAAGTTCTGTCTGCATCTTATTTTCACAGGTTATAATCAGATCCTTTACTTCCATTTTGTCTGCTGGAAGGGTGGGAGCTCCTCTGTGGTTGGTGGTGGCAATGGTGATGGTGTTGGCAGAGGGTGTCACGGCCCCTTCTCCAGGAGGGCTACTCCCGTCAATGATGGTAGCAAGGGCCACCTGCCGGTTCAGGATCAAGGTTCGCTCATGTCAATTACACATGAAAGTGACCTAGGTTAGGTGTCCATTCCTCACTACTACATCCCTTGAGGAGGGCAGGAGTTGTTTCTTTGTTTTTAGATCTTTACTCTCTTTCGACAGTCCCCAATGCCCCACCCAATAAAGATGCTTTAAGCTGTAGGGGCTTAATTAATGTTTGGTAAAGGAGTGACCATGTGGGATGGGCAGCCAGCGCTCCCCTAACTGGGACTCTCTAAGCTAATGCTTGAATGCCTTTGGTGGAGGATATGAGGATGCTTGATCAGCTACGGGATGGGCTGGATGGCCTCAGCTGTCCATCCCAGCTCCAGAGGCTTGGAACCCTGAGAATGAATGAATGAATGGAGGTGCTGGCAGTGATTGTGATTGACAGGAGTGCCTGAGAACTTCACAGGGTTCTTCTATAGGTGGCGAAACAGAGAGAGACAGAGAGAGAGAGAGACAGACAGACAGACAGAGAGACAGAGAGAGAGAGAGAGACAGACAGACAGACAGATACAGACAGACAGAGACAGAGAGACAGAGAGAGAGACAGACAGAGAGAGAGACAGAGACAGAGACAGAGAGACAGAGAGAGATGGAGAGGGAGGGGAAGGGGAAAGGGGGTGAGGAAAGGAGGAGAGAGGGAGAGAGGGAGAGAGGGAGGGAGGGGGAGAGACATGGAGGAAGTGGGAGAGAGAGAGAGATGGAGGTAGGGAGAGAGAGAGGGAGGAGAGGAAAGGGGAAGGGGGAGAGGATATGGGGAGAGGAGGGAGAGACAGGGAGAGAGAGCATGAGAGAGGGATAGAGAATGAGAGGAAAAATGAGGGGAGCAATAGATAGATTTTTATATAGTGAATGTATATTTTATTTATCTGTGTATACATCTATCTTTTCTATTAGAGAAACATACAGTGATAAGTAATTATGAATCTCATATAAGCATAAATATTATGTATATTTGTTGTTGTTCACTCATTTTTCAGCTGTGTCCAATTCTTCATGACCTCATTTGGGTTTTCTTGGCAAAAATACTGGGGTGGTTTTCCATTTCCTTTTCTAGTACTTTTTATAGAGGAAAACTGAGGTAAACAGAGTTGAATGACTTGTCCAGGGTCACATAGTTATTTAAGTGTCTGAGGCCAGATCTGAACTCAGTAAGAGCAGTCTTCTTGACTCCAACCTAGTGCTCTATCCACTGCACCACACAACTGCTCCTTGTGTATCATACATATATGTGCACAAATATATACCTATACATACAACATAAATGCAAAGTAATTTTGTAGAGGGAGAAAGCAGTAACAGAGAAAAACAGGCATTTGAATAAGGCTATTCTGGCAATAGGACATAGAAGAAATGCAGTATATTGGAAAAATCAATGTGTATCAATTCTGAAGACTTAGGTTTGGATCCTACTCATCAGCTGTGTGACCATTAATTTTCTTGATACTTCAGTTTCCTTATCAGTAAAATGATATAATGTCTTTCCTAACAGACTCTCAGTGTTGGCAAGAGGATAAAATGAGGGTGGATGTCAAAGTACTTTGAAAACAGTAAATAAAATTAGGTCCAAAAAAAATCTAATATTAAAAGTTTATATGATAAGCAAAATAGAGGAACAAGGAAAATGTTATCTTTCTATCCCATAGCCAAACAGGACCACAGAAGAAAATTAGATCATATAAAATTAAAAAGTTTTTGCATAAATAAATCTAATACAAAAATGATTAAGTGGAAAATAGTTATTTGAGGGGAAAAATTCTTTGCAGCCTGTTTCTATGATAAAGGTTTCATTTCCAAGCTATATAGAGAACTGATGTTAATTTATAAGAACAAAATCGATTCCCCAATTGATAAATGATCTTAGTGATATTGGACAAGCAGTTCTCAAATGCCGGGGTCCGGCAGCGGCAGGGACCGATCTGTCTATAATCAAACCCCGTCCTCTCTACTCACCCCGTTCCATGGTGAGTCTTCGGTCGCGAACCGGCCTCCGAAGAGGAATAAACCCAGACAGAGCACCCGAGGTCTTCAGGAGTTGTTTATTCAATCGCGGTCACATCCCGGAACCCCCGTACTTCCGCATACAACATCTTATATACCCTAAGCCACGCCCCTCAGCCTTGTACTAACCAATAACAATCCAAACTCAATTCTATATATGGCACTTGGCCCATAGCATAAGCCCGCCTCAGCCCCCAACACTCAAAGGAAATCATATAGAAAATGCTCCAAATCACTAATAATTATAGAAATGAAAACAAAAACAAGTCTGAAGTTCTACCTCATAACCATCAGGTTTGCAAAGCTGATTTAAAAAAGAGAAATATTTATATTGAAGGAAGTAGGGATGGAGATGGTGTAGGGGGAAGCAGATTGATGTGTTCCACTGATGGACTTGTAAACTGTTCTGGAAAACAATTTGGAATTGCCCTCCAAATTAGTAAACTGTTCATATCCTTTGCCACAGATATGCCATTCCTAGACCGTCAAAAGAGCAAAGAAAAGGGGCGGCTAGGTGGCGCAGTGAATAGAGCGCCGGCCCTGGAATCAGAAGGACCTGAGTTCGGAGCCGGCCTCTGACACTTAATCCACACAAACAAAAACCTAGCCGTGTAACCTTGGGCAAGTTACTTAACCCCAATTGCCCTAAAGGGGCGGCTAGGTGGCGCAGTGAGTAAGAGCGCCGGCCTCGGAGTTTGGATGACCCGAGATCAGATCCGGCCTCAGAAAATGAGCACCCACGCATAAATCAAATGACTAGCCCTGTAACCTTGAGCAAGTTACTTAACCCCAATTGCTTTAAAAAAAAAAAAGAGCAAAGAAAGGTCCTATATGTTCAGAAAAATATATTACAGCCATTGGTTTTTAATGACAAAGAACTAGAAACTAAGTGTGTGCCCACCAATTGGGGGATGGCTGAGCAAATTATGGTGTATGGATGTAATGGAATATTAACTACTGTGATGACTGAAATGAAAGAGATTATTTCAAAGATACCTGAAAAGAGTTGAGTGAACTTATGCAAAATAAAATGAGAAGATCCAGAAAAAAAACAAAATATAAAATAACATCATTATAAGAATTAACGATTTTTTAAGAACTAAGAATTTTGATCAACAAAATAATCAGCCATTTTTCTAGAGATTTGCTGAAGAAAATCTTGACCTATCTCATGTCAGAGAGACAATAGAATAACATGCACAATTAGAAATGTACTTTTGGATTTGGCCAATTTGGGGATTTATTTTACTTGATTACACTTATATGATACAAAAGCTCTAAATCCCTTCCTTCTTCATTTCCTCCTTTCCTCCCCCCCACCTTCCCTTTCTCTCCTCTTTCTTTCTTTTCTTCCTCCCTGCCTTCCTGCCTGCTTTTTATAATGAGTGGAGGAAGGTAGGATTGAGAAAAAGACAGATGAATGAATCAATTAAAAAAAAAATTAAAGGAGGGAATATCTGTGACATGAGATTTATTGATACCCCAAAGAGTATCACATTTTTCTTGGAGTTTTTTAGTTTGCTAGCAAATGAGCCCCATCCACACATGCAAAGACTCTCCAAAGTGAGTTTATATGGGGCTTACATGGGTTTAAATCACAAAGGAGAGTAATGTTTCAGGCAAAAATGGGAATTGGGAAGGGATATTGCTAGGGCTAGCTGATTAGATAAGATATCAATGACCTAAGTGGTCTGGCTGGTTCCAAGATTCCAGGAACCTTTACAGTTTCCCAAAACAGATGGAATCACACATAATGTTCTTCAGGTCCCAGTGGGAGGTATCACTGGAATGGGAAATATGGCAAGGAGCGGCTTCTGATTAGAGAGGTAAAACTTAACACAAGATGAAGGAAGCTGGGCTCAGTACACTAAGATGGGGTAGTGCTTAGTTCCTGATTCACAAAGGAAACATTTCAACAAAACCAAACAACACACGAACCAAGTTCAACATCATGTTCAATGTTCCATACCTGTGTTAACCCACTTTTGCAAAGAATGTATATTTTCACATTTATTCTTTGGATTCAAAATTGGTCATTATAATTCCATCACCTTGACTTTGTGTTGCTTTATTGTTTTTTTCTTTTAATTTGCGCTATTATAGTCATAGAGGAGATTGTTTTGCCAATTCTACTTTACCTTTTATCAGTTTGTACAAGTCTTCCCATGCTACTCAATATTTATTGTATTTTTTTTACAGAACATTAATATTCCATTACATTCATATGCTATAATTTTGTAATTCTCCAAATCAAATAACTCTCTACTTTACGAAAGTATGTTCTTAAATTGAAACTAACAAGGAAATTGCAAAAATAATTGAGGGATCTTCTATTTTACATCCTGGGACCTTCCCAGGTCTGACTAACATCCTGTGTAAACACTGTGATGTATTATATTGTCATTTTAATGGACTTAAACTCCAAGTCTTCTAGATATGTCAGTCTTCAAGGCAAGTATTTGAATGTAGATAATAGTAATATGAGAAAAAAAAGTCTACATAATCTAGTAACAGAAAAGATATAAAGGAAATAAATAATAAGCATGGAAAATGTTTATAAGTAAACAACTCAGCAGTATAGTACAAAATAATCCCTTACACATATACAATTGATCATATAAAATATTTAAAGTTGCATACTCTACAAAGGTAGAAACCCCAGGGAACCTCATGTTACTTGCCAAAGAATCTCAGAAACCATAGTAGAAACAGTAGCAACAATAATATCAGTAGACAAATAGAAAAGGATTCAAGAAAGGCATCAAGTTGATTTCCTACCTTCATGACATAGACTCAAATAGCTATCCACCTATTTTGTGCCCAATATTTTCCTACCATACTGTAGCATAATTGCTGAGTGATCTCCGTTTTCTACGTTCGTTCTGGTAGCATACTGGAAATATGTCAACAGACAGTAAGCAGTCCTACTAACTTCCTGAATTTTCTCCTTAATAAAAATGACCGATTCCATCTCTTGCTACCTTCAAGGGCTCAGGTGTCCAAACCTACAACCACCACTAATGCCTCCAACCCCCTTCCCACCACCCCTATTAAAGGGGATGGAGACAGAGAGACTACAGGAAAAAGAGGAAGATGAGATTGAACAGAGCCTTCCCACAGATGATCAAGGCTGGCCCTCTCTGAATACTATCAGACCTTGGAGATCTGCACCCCAACCCCTCCCCATTCCAAGGACCAAAACACAGCCCTGGGACCCCGCTCAGCCTCCATGCTCTCCCTGTAGACAGAACTCTTCCTGGACTTAGTAGCAGAAGCTCAGTCCAAAAGGCTTGAAGGTCAGAGAGCCACCTTCCACACTCCCCCTGGGTCCCTAGCCATATCTTCTGCCCAAGTCCGGGTTACAGAGGACAGAGACCAGCTCTACAGCACCATCCTCAGTCACCAGTACCAACGTATTGAAGCTCAGCGGTCAGACCCGCCCCTTCCACCAGGAGGACAAGAGCTCCTGGAGCTGCTGTTGAGGGTGCAAGGAGGTGGCCGAATGGAGGAGCAAAGGTCCAGACCTCCTACACATACCTGCTAAGATCTTCTCTCTCTTCCTGAAGTTGGAGGTGGTGGAGTGAGGGACTCTAAGAACACTGCCTAAGAATTGTCTCAGCACAGACCTGTCTCCAGGGGACACTAGGGACTGCAGAAGGCAGTGAATACCTCAGAATCAACTCCCCATCTCCATTCTTCTCTGTGGGTGTACTGATGCTAAGATCCTAAACTTTCCCCACTGAGGCCGGAACACCTGGAATGCCTCTAAGAGAATCAAGATTGGGGATAGGAAGGACGGAGAAGGATAAGAGTATTGTAGGGGAGGGTATGAAAAGGGGAAATCCTGGTGACTTTAACACTCCCTGGAGGACACCTACCCCCTTTGTCCCATTTGGATGTGAAGTGCTGCGGTCAGAATGGAATTCAATCTTACAATGACTGAGACACTATCCAGATCTGACCAGATCTTACAATGACTGAGACACTATCCAGATCTGACCAGATATGTACTGCCAGAAAATGTCAGTATCCCAGAAGTTTCTCTGCCCTCCTAAGAAACTCCCACAGGAAATGCAAATGGGACAGCACCTCTCCACCTAACTCCAGGTTACTCCCTAGGTATGGACATCATTGCTCCCTAAGAGGGACCAACTTCCATCTGCACTCCCTCCCTGCCTTCAAAGAGGCTGAGACCTATGAGGGGCTAGAGTGCTGCCCTGGATAAATGCCTATGGCTTCTTCTCCCCGCCCCCCCGCCCTTTCCAACACCCACCTTTCCCTGCAGTGAGGGAAGAGTCTTGGGAACTTTGAAGAGATTAGAACCTTCCAGCCCCTTCACCCTACCACCCATCTCATCCTTTGAGAGGGCTAGATGAAGCTGGGAGACCCTGAGACAGAGTGATCAGAAATACTACACCCCTCCTCTACCCCCATTTTCCTAGGTGTTTGATGTTTTCATTTTGTGAATAAATATAATTTCCTTCTCAAAAAAAAAAAAGACCAACATTTCAGCATATGAAAGTTTACCAAATGCCTTACTCAAAACAACCCTGTAAGGTAGGTAAGTGTGAATAATTTTGCAAATGAGAAAAGTGAGACTCTGAGAAGTTATATGACTCGCCTATAGTCTAAGAATTGGTGTATAGCTGAGGTGGGTCTTGAAACCAGATCTCCTAAGTTCACATCCAACTCAGTCCCATGATGCCTTTCTTTCTCTTAAATGTAATGTCTCCAGGAACCCCTCTCCAGAAACTGACCAAAAGTTTTATTTCCCCACTGCTGAAGCAGTGTTAACAAGGTTTCTGCCAGGAACCCAGTAGTCAGAGTGACTGTCACTTGGGAATCACCAATACAACCCCTCACATATCCTCTCCATCTCCCAAATATCCCATTTGTATAATAAATCTGTGGCTGTATATGAAGGAAGGAACTGTTCTCCCATGTCTAGCTTTTATAACAGCCTACTTATTCTACTACATAAGAGGGAGAACAGAATGTTGGGATCGTTGCGTTTTTCTTTTATGTTTGAACACCCAGAATGGTGTTTTTCATGTGAGATAATGGGCAACTCCATTATTAACCAGCAGCTTTTCAACACTAGCCAAATAATTTACTGCAGAGCACAGCTTTTCCTCAAGTACCTAGGTTCATGGGAGCAGCCTGTTTAAGGATGCTTTTAGTACCTACGAGCTTATGATCTTATGATGGGTTATAAAAAGATGAATCTTTATGTGTTTTAGTAGATGAATCTTAAGAGGGAGTTTATTGTGATTTTTAGAGGCAGCCAGAGCACAGCACTGCAATTGAACTGAACAAAGTTAAAATTCATTACTGCCAGAACTCATTCAGGAATTTTTTAGTCCTTTAAAATACCACAGAAAGGTCTTTTTCATATTATCCACATAACAATGAATCTAAGCTACCCAAAAGTTTAAGAGCTAATGTCATGTATGACCAAGGTATGTTTGATATATGTGATATTTCCACTGATTTCTTTATTATGCATTTCACATGCCAGCCCTAGCCCCACAAAGTTAACTTGTCAAATTTGGGACCCTCACTAGCTAGCCTGGCAGTATCTCAGGCAGTCATAGAACAGCAAAAACAACCCACATCTCTATACCACTTTACTATTTACAAAGCATTTTTCTCTCAAAAACCCCTCGATGTTGACGCAGAAAGATCACTAAACTGCCCAGTCACTGAACCAGGCAGCTGCAGAGCCCAAGGCCTCCTTAGTCCCAGAAATATTCTCTTTCAACAGTACCAGAAATAGCTTCTAGGCCTGAAATCATAGCAAAAATAAACCAAATAAGCCTCTGGGAGCTCTGCTCCAACCCTCATATCCATGCATCATACACATGCAAAGAGTCATTTAGTCCATTCCTCAGATTTCTTGGCAAAAGGGGGATCTATGATAAATAATTTCCCTGGTGTATAAACACCAATCTTTTACAATGAATCTCCAAAGCATTACATTTAGAGCATCCAGGAACTGCTCCTAAATTAACAAAGAGAGGTGAATAATTTGCCAAAAACCCTAGAGAAAATCTTGCTTTCCAAACAAATAAATAAAAAATGTAGCTGGTGGGTGGGGGGGAGGGAGGGGGGCAGGAGAAGTTCAACAGAAGATGTGCACTATCAACTTCAAAGAAAAATAATGTAAAATTTAGGTATCATAGACTATTGAGGACAAAGTCTTTTATAACAGCCAAATAAATCATCAGGAAATTGGTGAAATGAAAGAATAAATAGTATTCAACTCTTGTCCCTAATTTTAAAAATTAATTTAATTTATCCCTTTCTAGACAGAAAGATAAAACAATATTCTCTTCTGAATCTAAGGGTATAGGGAACTTTTCTTATCTCTCAAATACAGTGGTTATTATTGAATAGAAGATACAACAAATATTTAAGACATCTGACAATGATATATGCCTTCTCCCTTTTTTCCTTCCACATGGACAAAGTAGGTTTGGTGATGCTCTTGTAACATGATTTCAATGGTGTTAGGAAAGGTATCTTATTTTAAAAAAGAATCTCCCTAGTTATCTCATGCCTGAAATTATTTTAACAAGAGAAATGTCCTACAATAAGTCTTAAAATGCTAATATCACTGAGAGAGGTCTCACATTGACTTGAACTTTATTCATATGTATAAATGCATAACTGATATCTGATCTTTTCCTGAGAACACATTCTTGAGTACCTGAAGAGGAAGTGACTTCACAAGGGGATAAAGACAGAAGCAAAAAGCAGAGGTTGAACAAATCAAGTACAGATTCACAATTTAATGTCAAACTATTTCTTACCCTCTTAAAAGAGAGAACTTGAATCACTATTACCAATTTTGGTCTTGAAATCATGATGTCCCATCGTTCATCACCAGATGGTATTACCTTGGGCCCAGCTGATTATGTATCTGTAGTTTCTGATCAAGATATAGGAACTCTGTGGTTTCCTATCCAACTGCATGTTCAAATCCTGGAGATCAATGAAACAGATTAAAAGCTAAGTTATGCTTATTATTATTATTTCTTGCCTTTAATATTTAACTAATCTGTGTGAACATTATTAAGTTATTTCCAAAGCTGAAAGATGGTACAATAAAATATTTGTTTTACAACTCTTGAGGTACCACATCTCAACAGTCAGATTGACTAAGATGAAAAAACAGGAAAATGACAAATTCTGGAGAGGATGTGAGCAAATTGGAACACTAATGCATTGCTGGTGGAGCTGTGAACTGATCCAGCCATTCTGAAGAGCAATCTGGAATTATGCCCAAAGGGCTATAAGTAATTTCATACCCTTTGACCCAGCAACACCACTTTTAGCGTTGTATCCCAAAGAGATCAAAGAAGTGGGAGGAAGACCCATATGTACAAAAATATTTATAGCAGCTCTTTTTGTGGTTGTAAAGAACTGGAAATTAAGGGGGTGCCCATCAATTGTGGAATGGCTGAACAAGTTGTGGTATATGCATGTAATGGAATACTATTGTGCTATAAGGAACGAGGAGCAGATGGACTTCATATTTACCTGGAGAGGCTTATACAAACTGATGCTGAGTGAGAAGAGTAGAACCAGGAGAAATTTGTATACAATCACAGACACAACATAGGTGTGATGACCAGCTATGATAGATTGGACTCTTCTCAGCCATGCAGTGATTTAAGTCAATCCCAAAAGACTCATGATAGAGAGAGAGATGTCTACAACCAGGGAAAGAACTAGAAAGTTTGAATCCCGATTGAAGCAAATTATTTGATCTTTTTCTTTTTATTGTTTGGTTTTATTTCCTCTTTACCATTTTTCATTCCATCTAGTACAATTTGCCTTTGTAACCTGACTAAGGTCTAATGTGAAAGTATTTGCAGATCTTATACTGGATTGTATGGTGTTGCAAGAGGTGGGGGGAGGGAGGGAAGGGAAATTTGAAACTCAAGGAACTATGGAATTGAATCTTGTAAACTAAAAATAAACAAATTAATAAAGACAAAAAATTTTAAAAATGTTATATATGTAGGTTTATTACTGAGTACACATATACACATACATTATAATGAATTATTAAAATTAATTAATCAAAACTTAAAGTTAAAATATATAGAGTATGCGATTTCTTACTATATAGGAATAGAATAAGAATATTCTTTAAACTGCAAATACATTATCAAAAGTCCAGTTTTTGGGTGTTCATTTAATTGGCATTTCTTAAGATGCTACATGGGAATTACAGAATGGTGTTATCATAATTAACTTCAATCACCCGAATGGAATGAAAACAAGGACAATTTTTTTTAAATTGCTGTAAATAACAGAGTTGTCTGCTGTTTAATGCAACACACACTCTGCCTTACAATCCTGTAGAATTTTTCATTCACAAGCAGAAGTTATTGTAGATCAATCATTTTTTCCCTTTCCTGTACTTTTGTCTAATTCAAATATGCTTCACATTTTAGACATAGATTCTTAACAAATATGTGCCACTCATCCTAGAACCTGAAATAATTGTTATTGATCTACAGTCAATAAAAACACACATTTAATGCCATCTATTGTAATCTGATCAATAAACTCAACAATTACATAGCCTTTTAGTCACACGTATGTGGAAAGCATTTCAAACTTCAGCAAAGCAGACCTGGGGACTAGCTCTGCAATGTTCTGGATGTAAAATTCAGGCAAGGAGTGAGAAAAGGTAGATTCTATCATTTTTCTAAGCCTGGACCTCATGCTCTTGTTCTTTACAAAAGGACATGAATTGACCAGGGCATCTTTGGTTAGTTGTTGTGAGGCTTCATGTTTAAGGACTGTAACAAAGATGATTTGTGATTGATATAGAAAGAGCTATCCCATCATTATGATATGTGAGGGGATGTAGCAAAAAGGACACTGACACAACTAGCCTTCCTTTGGACTTCCAGTGTAAAAAGAAAAGCATTTTTCTTCCTTTTCCCCAGAGGCAATGATGACTTCATACATTCTACAGCAAAAGTAGACCTCAAGTCACTAACTGCTATTGATAAATCCTAAGGCAATTATTAAATTCATAATATGTGTCAGGCATTGTTCTAAGTCCTGGTGATACAAAGGTGAAAGTCAAATAGACCTTGCTTTCAAGAAACTTACAATCTAATGGGGAGAGAAAAGTGACCATATGTTAATATTACATAATATACCCAAAATAAATACAGCATAATTTGGGAAGGTAGTGTACTAGCAACTGGAATGACTAAGGATAGGTTTTATGTAGAAGAAAAGCAAGTATTTAGAAATTGGAAGTGAGGAAGAAGTGGGTTCCAGAAAGGAGGAAGAACAAAGAAAATGAGACAGGCAAAGTGTCAAATGCATGATACTGTAAGTAGGCCAGTATGGTTGAACCAAAAATAAAACAAAATGGAGTAATAAGTATGAAGACTGTAGTAGTGCCACTATTATAAGACTTTTTCACTTCCATTCAGTGGCACATGAGTAGAAAGAGAGGAAGTAGATTGTGGGAATAATCCACATTTGGGATTTGGCAAGTCATGACAAGAAATTTGAGAATGGGGCATAATGCAAAGTTAAGTTGCTTCACAAATTGGTAAGGATGAAGAGGGTAGGCAGAGTATGAGTAATGGTCTAGAAAAAGTCTGAGGGTATAAAGACTACAAATCATGGGGAGTATAAAGTATAAATCTGGAAAAGCAAAATTTAGGGAGAGTACAATGATAGGAGGTCATGTTCAGATAAATTTATTTCAGAATCTTTAGTTGGTATGATCATCTATTTGTGATGCTGGTGCAATCAAAGTGTGATCATCTCTGTAGAATTAGGTTATGGGTGTTTCAGCGGCATGAATGACTAAAAAATTAGGGTACTTAATAAAAAACAACACTATTGAAGTCCCTACAAATGACAACAGAAGATTATCTATGAAACAGACTCAGAACTCATAGAGGGAGCAGAGGAAATAACCTTGAGTTCAGTAGATAAAAGCCATCAGCATTTGAACTAGGTTATGAATATTACCTGGGTAGAGTAAATCTCAAAGGGGAAGGTAGGAAAAGACAAGAAATTTTATATAATGCCTACTATGGACCAGAAATTGTGCTAAACACTGCAAATATTAGCTCATTTGAAGAAGACAAGCTGTTGAAAAATGCTAGTAAAGGGAGTCTGCTTATGATAATGGGACAAGGAATCTTCCAACTAAACCCTTAGGACCAGTGAGTTGAAGGGGAGGGGATGAGAGATGCCGTTTGGAAGGAAATAGATTGAGTGAGAACCAGAAAATGGAAAAATCATAAAAGAAAGAGCTCTAAAATGATAGGAAATTTATTGATTGTAGAACAGGACTTCCTGATGGTATAGAAGAAGGGAAGAGCAGCTATGGCAATTTTGTGTTTCTTTTTCATAGTCCAATTCACTATCCTAGTGAATATAGCTGTTATAAAGCTATCCTGAAAAGTGAATGCTACCATAGTTGTCAATAGGAGTGTGTTTAAAAGGCCAAAAGCAGGTCACTTAGCAAAAGTTAATTTTTTAACCAAGTACATTGTGGAGACATGCACTACTACCAGGAATCTACAGCTGAAAAGATAAAAGATTCATCCCTGGCTGACCAGAACATCTAAACCTGTAAGCTACCAGAACAATATCACTCTAGAGTGAATGTGAAATATCTATTGAGCAGTATTGCAAAGTTGTCTTTACTTTCTAGGAGAATTTGTTAGTAATGAGGAGTTATTCTTTTATGTTTTAAATATTCGACAATCAAGTAGCTCCATTTTCACTGCTTGGCCAATAATAGGTCCCAGCCCAAGCCTCATTTGCTCATTGCTTAGGTTTTGTTCTCTCAAAATGAGTGTAAATATCAGTTGTTTCTGTTCTGCTTAGAAACCCTGAACATCTTGCCCTCCAGGACTGATTTTTTTTTGTAAAGGTAAACTAGTCCATCTTCGGCCTCAGTTCTTACCTAGCCTCTAATTACTGAATGGGTTTTGCCTCAGACAAACTAAGACCTGGGAAAGACCTTAGCTTAAAAAGGCCAAGGAAGAGTGCCAGTCATTTTGCCTATGTCTTGTCACTGGACTTCTATGACTCGAAGAAAGAGTGAGGCTGATGACTTTGCACAGCCCTGCCTCACTTAAATCCAATTCCCTTTAAAGTCAAGACATCACCCTCCTAATGTTATTGATCCTCTTTAAGAATGAAGGATGGGGCGGCTAGGTGGCGCAGTGAATGGCGTCAGCCCTGGAGTCAAAGGACCTGAGTTCGGTTCTGGCTCAGACACTTAATGCACAAAGAAAAACTAGCCGTGTGACCTTGGGCAAGTTCTTAACCCCCAATTGCCCCAAAAAGCAAAAAAAAAAAAAAGAATGAAGGATGAACATGTTTAAAGCATGTTTTTTGTGGTGGAGAAAACAGTTTTCCTATAATTGTTATCTGTTTTATACATTACACACTTTTTCTGTAGGCATTCTTCTAATATTTTGGAAGTAGCACCTAATTATATGCCTTACCTAAGCTTGACTTTAAAGATTTCCCAAAAAATTATAGGGCTGGGACAACTAACCATAGTATGAAAAAAGCCTGAAATCCCTAGTTAGGTTCAGGACCCATAAGGACTGAATGTAAGTCTGTTGAGCCCAGAGTAATCAGTCCTTTTCTTTTTAAAAATTTCTTTATCACCATTTTTCTAGGAAGAAGTTTTCTTGGGTCATGGTTGACACTTCTTTATAACATACCTTCAAAAAGTAAATCAAATGTTAAGAATAAAGCAGATTGGGAGCCTGACCCAGTGTCAACCATTGTCAACCAATTGAGAAGCTGGTGGATGTTAGAGTGCAAAAAGTGATAGATGGCTAACAAGGAAGCTTCTTTTTTGAAGAAGAAGAAAAAAGCTGTTATCTTATTTAGAAAAAAAAACAAAAACTTGAAAAAGCAGTTTGAATTTGAATATAAACTGGTAGACAGCAGGAACTATCTTCCTTTTCTATTTGTATCATAGCACATAGTAAGTGCTTAATAAATGCTTTAACATTTCATTCCATTACAAGCAAAAAAAAATGAAGGCTTCATGCCCATAGTTATAAATACCAATTTATTCTTGCCAAAATTTGTGTTAGCTGGTGTACAGAAACAAGAAGGATATGCCAGAAGTTAAATATGTTGGCTTTTTGTCAAAGATACCTAAACCTCAGATTAATAGCTCATCATCTGAGTCGTTATACATAGTAGCTGGATCCAACATTTTACAAAGATTAACTCATTCATTCAGATTTTGCATTGGTTCATTAAGCTAGGTCCTCTGTGTTCAGGAGGCCACATAGATAAGCTTTAACAAAGCATAATGGCCAAATATTTCTCTATACATAGTCATGCCTGTATAAATATGGCCATAAATTAAACAATTGCTAACATACAATCATTCACGGTTGTACTGTGTATATTTAGCCAATTCATTTGTTTAAAATGTAGCAGAATGAAGTGAAGAGGAAAGGACTCTAAAACTAGGGAGAACCACATGTGGAAAGGGCTGTACTTCTATGGGGTCTGAAGGGAGGCAGACTAGACTACTCTAGCCTCTTCTCCTCTGACTCTTCTCTAAGGGAGATATTCATTCTTCACAGGAGAGGAAGCAGGACATTGGATCTGGAGGCCACCAGCCTGAACACAGGGGAAAGAGGGTACTGGTTGGTTGCCCTTCACCCTAGTTGTGTGTCAAAATGTTATCCCAATGTTAGAGTCAAGGAACAACTTGTCTACTGTGGCTATTCAGATCAATATTAACTTGGATGGCTCTACCACAGGTACGGTACAAAAAGCCCATATGAACAAGAGGAATGGATATGCCTCTAAATTTGAGCATCTCACATTTCTTTTGAGCTACTGCAATTCTGCTTTGCTCAGAGAGTAAAGTCTTCACTGATGCAGGTACCCTATACTGAGCAGTCCTGTGCCAGTATCTCCCATCTCTCACAATTGATTCCAAAGTTCTTCAGAGAGACCTTGAAGGAGTCCTTGAATCACTTCTTCTGACCACCATGTGAGCACTTGCCTTGTGTGAATTCTCCATAAAGTAGTCTTTTAGGCAAACATACACTTGGCAATTAAACAACATGCCAAGTCCATCAGAGTTGTCCTCTCTACAGTAGACTGAATTCTTGGTAGTTCAGTTCGAGAAAGGATCTCAATGTCTGGTACCTTATCTTGCCAGGTGATCTTCAAAAATCTTCTTAAGATA
Source organism: Gymnobelideus leadbeateri (assembly GCA_011680675.1). Taxonomy (NCBI): domain Eukaryota; kingdom Metazoa; phylum Chordata; class Mammalia; order Diprotodontia; family Petauridae; genus Gymnobelideus; species Gymnobelideus leadbeateri. The sequence goes on along the minus strand of WOXC01009520.1, from coordinate 525,232 downwards.
ATTAAAATGGGGGTGGCTAGGTGGCACAGTGAATGGAGCACCAGTCCTGGACTCAGGAGGACCTGAGTTCAAATCCAGCCTCAGACACTTAACACTTACTAGCTGCATAACCTTGAGCAAGTAACTTAACCCCAATTGCTTGCCTTCCCCCCTCCAAAAAGAAAAAAAAGATAATTAAAATGGAATCAATTCAGTTTCCTGGCATGTTGCTGGTATACTCTCCAGATTTCACAGGCATGCATCAATGAGGTCAGCACAATAGTTCTATAGACGTGCAGTTTGGTAGGCAGCCTAATACCTCTTCTCTCATACAGTTTCTTTCAGAGCCTCCAAAACACTGAACTATCTTTGATAATGCATGTATCAACCTCATCATTTATGTGTACATTCCTGGAAAGTATAATGCCAAGGTAAGTGAACTTATTCATATATACAAAATTTCTCCATTTGCTATAACCTACCGTTCCACATGTGAATGGTGCAGTGCTTTCTGATAGAGAGCCTCTGTTTTCCTGGTGCTAATTATCAGGCCAAAATGGCAAGTGGCAGAGAATAGATACATACTCAGTTGCATCTTGGCCTCAGAGGCTGCACTGAGCACACAATCATCTTTGAACAAAAAGTCAGACACCAAATCACCTCCACATCAATCTTGGCTTGTAGCTTTTTCAAGTTATATAATTTACCAGTGTGGTGGCTAAACTTGATGCCATATTCATTCTCATTGAAGGCATCCAACAACATGACTAGAAACATCATGCTAAAAATATAGGAGCAAATGCACATCCCTGCTTCACTCCACTGGTGACCGGAAAAGTGCAAGAGCATTGTCCATTATCCAGAACCCAGGCAAGCATGCAGTCATGAAATTGATGTACAATATTTATGAACTTCTCTGGGCAACCAAATTTTGTAATCATTTTTCTACAAGCCCTTACAACCGACTATCAAAAAGCCTTTGTTATATTGATGAACATTGTGCACAGACCTTTGTTCTGCTCTTGGGATTTCTCCTGGAGGTGCCTGGCCAACAAACAACACATCAGATGGAACTCAAAATCTTGTGGAAATGAATGTTGAAAACTGAAATAAATAAAAATGTAAAGAAAAAAATTAAAGAAAAAAATTTAAAAAGAGAAAAAGTACTAGGCTAGGATTCAGGAAAGACCTGGAATTCAAACAAAGCTCTATGATGTTAGATAAGTTTCAACCACTCTGAGCCTCAGTTTTTTCATCTGCAAATTGATGATAATAAAACTTCAAAGATTTACCTCACAGGATTATTGTGAGAAAAAATGCTTCCTAAATCCTAAAGCACTACCAAATTGTAAGTTATCATTAGAAAAATCCTACATTATATTCTAATACAATAGGTGAGGAAGAGATGTGTGTATGCACTTGTTTCATGGCTGGGACTTGTTTGGGCAAAATCACAAAAGCCTTCTGCAAAGATATCTGTTTATATCTATGTATATGCTGTATGTTTAGCTAAATTTATTTTAACATAATTTAATTGTATATAACAATAATCTGAATCCTTAAAAAGAAAAAAAAATAAAAACAAACACCATATCAACTATTTCTTGGCCCTTTCTGAAGCCATACTGGCTCTCAAGTACATGACTATTTTTCAGGTGATGGATGAGCCTATTAAGGAAGACTCTGACATGAATCTTGCCATCAGTGACTAAGGGATAGATGCTCCTGTGATTGTCATAGGACAATCTATTTCCTTCTCATTTATAGAAATGGACAATGGAGACATTCTTGATCTGAAGGATAACCTCTTCTTTCCATATAACCTGAAAATCCCTTCATTTTTTGTATGAGCAGTGGACGCCTTGCCTTACAAATCTCAACTGGAATAAAATAAGTACCAGGCACTTTGTCACACAAATGGAGCCCGTTGGCATTCAAAACCTCTTCTTTAGTTTAAGTTTAGCTAGAGAGGGATTAACTTCAACTTGAGGTATATAGTCAATAGCTTCAGCATTGATTGATGATGATTTGTTGAGAACATTAGGGATGAGTTCAGCCCATCTCTACAGGATCACAAATCAATGTGAATCCATCAGCACTGAGTAGTTGGGGTGCACCATAGGTCTTTGGCCCTTAAATAGCTTTTATGGCATCATTAAAGTGCTTTGGATTATTACTATCAGCATAAAACTGAATTCCATCAGCCTTCTGATTGAATCAAGAATTTTACATCTCTCTAAGTTTCACTTGTATTTTAATTTTGATGGAGTTAAATGCTGCATTCTTAGAGATGGATTTATTCTCTTACTGACAAACCCTGTGGAGTTCACTTTTTTTTGTTTAGCAACACCCAAATTTCCCTATCATTTTCATCAAACCAATCTTGAAGTTTGAAAGTTTTCTGGTCCAGATGAGTAAATGAATGCTGTACACCAGATTTCTGAAAACTGTCTGCTCCTTTTCTGCTCCACTATTGTCAACTGTCTGTTGGTTCAGCTTTCCCTTCATGTTAATAATGCACTATTCTTACTCAGGGATGGACTTTAATCTGTTGACCTTAAATCTTCTGATAGTTATCTTGCCTTGGCGCTACTGCTTTTGTGGAATTCAAATGTTTAGCTTAGAAAGGATAAGTTTATGATTAGTCCAGTACTCTGAGCTATACATTGCTTCATAACTCAAATCCTGTCTGTTTCTTCTTTTTTACCATGACATATCCTATTAAATGACAATGTTTACTGTGAGGGTGTATCCATGAAGTTTTGTTACACTTAAATGAAAGACAGTGTATTAAATAGAAGATAGTATGGGTGATGAGGTCATGAGATACACAAGTATTCACTAGGAAGTTAGTGTTGCTATTGCTGTTTCCTGCCTCATTCCCACAAAGGACTCCTTGACATGTCTCCGTCTACTTTGGAAATTAAAGTTATCGACACTTATAAGCTTGTTCTCTTTTGGCATATTGATGATGAGGATCTGAAATTTGGTGGGTTCTGGACACTTTGCATATTATAGCATCTTGGAGCCACAAATGAGAGTTCAGTAAATAAGGAGAATTTGGAAAACAGTCCTGAAAAGGATTCAGTTGCACTGATAACAGAGGTACTAGTCTTTTCCAAACACCTTATACCCCCAAAGCAGTATTAGACTAGAATTCTATCTATTTCCCTAAATATTATTCCTCTAAGGCAGTGCTATTTAAACTTTTTCCACTTGTTATCACTTTTCTTCTGAGAAATTTTTACAACACCCCAGATATATAGGTATATAAAATAGGTATACATATTTAACACTTATTGATAATAAGTCATAAAGAATTTTCTTTTAAAACAATTCTTTGCTATACATATACTTTTACTATTTATTAAAGATTGAAGTAAATTTGCATATTAATGAGAAGGATGTGCATAAAGAATTAAATTTTGGCAGAATATGTGGCACTGCAGGATGTAGAACATCTTCAACATTTTTCAGAGCTGATTGATATTTTGATTTTATAGTCATCAATGCTGAGAATACCAATTCACATAAACACATAATACAAAATGGAAGAAAAAATTTTGGGGAACGCTATTTTCAATTATAAAATCATATGTAGCTGTATATATTTCTAAAGAACCCTTTTCTACCCTATCATTCCATATGTTGAATTTAGTAAAACTTTCAATTTTATCTTTTAACATAAATGTTACATTTTCCCCTTGAAGCAACATGTTTAAATCATTGAGTAATTTGAAAATATCTGACAAATAACACAGTTTTAAAAGCCATAAGTCATGAAAAGAATTAACAGAATTGAATTTTTGCTCAGTCAAAAATGTAACAACTTCAGAGGCAGGGGGGCGGAGCCAAGATGGCGGAAAGGAAGCAGTAACCTCGCTGAGCTCCTCTGTCACTAAGTCCAAAAGGGTAAATCTGAGCAGAATTCGGAGTGACAGAGCCCACAGGAAGACAGAGTGTGGCAGAATCCAGCCCAGGAGGTTGCCCAGAGTGTCTGCACAGGTCGAGCACAGAGCTCGTGGGGTCTGCACAGCTCAAACCTAAGAGCAGGCAAGCAGACTACACCAGAGAGAGAAAAAGCCCCAGCCTGCAGACTTACCAAGGACGAATAGCAATCATCTCGCAGAGGGAACGGATCATTGGAGCCAGGTAGGAGAGTCGGGCACCCAGTGGAGAGAGTGGCTTCTCAGGCTACATTCAGCCCCCAGCCTGGAAGTTTAGAAACTGCCTGCCTGTATAATACAGGGGCTGGAATGGCAAAGTAAATTCTAGCTGCTCAGATCCTCCCATCCCTCCTTCATGAAGCAGAAAACCCAAAGATAAGTCTCCCACCCAGATTGAAATCCCAAGTTAATGGAAACAGCCTCAGGCTTGACAATCTCCAAGAAAGGGTGTAACTGAGTCATCCAGGAATCTGAAGAGAAGAGAGGGAGGGGACCCAACAAGCCCCACCTCACCTCACCAACAAAAGCCTACTTATAGCCCAGGGGTATAGAGGCAGAAATCTGAAGTGGTCAGACTCATCCCCACCTACACACCTACATTCCTCACTGACTTCCCTGACTTAGCCATAAACTAGCCACCCAGAGGTATTCAAAGTCAAGAATCAGGCCCCAAACTCATAGCCTGAGAAACTAAGAAACAGGAAGTCACAATGGGAAGGAAGGAAGCTGAAAAGGAGAAGGGGAAGGCAAGAAAGTCTATTCGAGCATACTATGCAGGGCAAGAACAACAAAACACACAGGACAATATAGACTCTCTGCCCACACCAGAGACCACAGAAGGAAACATGATCTGGTCTCAAGCCCAAATAGCATTCCTGGAGGAGCTTAAGAAAAATTTTAAAGACCAAATCAGGGAGGCAATGACCAACTTGGAAAAATAAAATACCTCCCTAAAAAAGGAACTTCAAAAACTCACTGAAGACCATAATTCACTAAAAATTAGACACAATCAAACTGAAACTCAGAACTCTATGATGCAGCAGGAGTCAATCGAAAAAAACAAGATGATCGAAAAATTGCAAGAAAATGTAAAATATCTCACTGGAAAAATAACTGACCTAGAGAACAGATCCAGGAGAGACAACCTAAGAATTATTGGTCTACCAGAAAGCCATGATGAGAAAAGCAGTCTAGACAACATCCTCCAAGAGATTGTCAAAGAAAACTGTCCTGAGGTCCTGGAATCAGAAGATAAAATAGCTATTGATAGAATTCACCGGACTCCTCCTGAAAGAGATCCCAAACTGAAAACTCCAAGAAATATAGTAGCCAAATTCCAGAATTATAAGATTAAAGAAAAAAATTCTACAAGCAGCCAAAAAGAAACAATTCAAATATCGAGGAACTACAGTTAGGATCACACAGGACCTAGCAGCTTCTACATTAAAAGAGCGGAAGGACTGGAATTTGATATTTCATAGGGCAAGAGAGCTAGGACTACAACCAAGGATTAACTACCCAGCAAAACTGAGCATAATCTTTCAGGCAAGGAGATGGACGTTTAATGAAGTAAGGGACTTCCAGACTTTCCTAATGAAAAAGCCAGAGCTCAATGGAAAATTTGATCTCCAATTACAAGACTCCAGAAGAACATAAAAAGGTAAACAAGGGTAACATAGAATCACACATGCAGAAGTGCACACACCCACACCCACAAACACAAGCTCATTACCTGGGATGCAACAAGAGCAAAATGTTCACATCCCTATATGTGGAGCTGATAACTGTCAATATTTGAAATCTCTATGATTATCAAGACCTGCAAAAGGGTTATACTTAGAGGGTGTGGGTATGAATGTACTAACATGGAGTCTAAAAAAAAAAAGACTATTAAGGGGATCAATGGTACTGTAATGGGAAAAAGGAAAGGATGAGCTAGGAAAAGGTAAAATATGCCATCTGAAGAGGCATCAAAACACACTATAGAAGAAGGGAAAGTAAGAGGGAGAGGAACATCATTTAAACACTATTCTCACTGGTTCTGGTTCAAAGAAGGATCAAATTAATCAGTGAAGTTTAAGAATCTAACGTGAATAGACACATAAATTCATTAAATAGAGGAATTGGAGGGAGGGAGAGGAGCATTGTTTGAAATTTACTCTCATTGGTTTGGAATCAAACGGGGAGTAATTTACTCTGATAAGTATAAAAATTTGTTGTGTCCTATAGATAGTGGGAGGGTAAGGGGGAGGTGAAAAGGAGGAGACTAAAGGGAGGGATTATAAGGGAGGGAAATAGTAGTAAGGGGAGAGGGTAGGTTAAGAAGGGGGGGTCACTGGGTGGGAACACTGAGGGAGGGGGCGGTCAAAAGGGAAAACTTCAAGGAGGGGAAGGGAGAAGGAATAAACAAAAACATAAACAGGGGAGGGAATAGGATGGAAGGGAAGAAACAGATAGTCATCATTACTGTGAATGTGAATGGGATGAATTCTCTCATAAAACAGAGGCGGATAGCAGAATGGATTAAAAACCATAATCCTACAATATGCTGTCTTCAAGAAACACATTTGAAACAAAGGGATACCCACAGGGTAAAGGTAAAAGGTTGGAGTAAAATTTATTATGCCTCAGCTAAAGTAAAAAAAGCAGGGGTAGCAATACTTATCTCAGATAAAGGGAAAGCAAAAATAGATCTAATTAAAAGAGATAAGGAAGGAAACTATATCCTACTAAAAGGCACCATTGAGAATGAAGCAATATCACTACTTAATATATATGCACCAAGTGGTATAGCATCCAAATTCCTAGAGGAGAAGTTAAAGGAATTAGAGGAAGAAATAGATAGCAAAACTATGCTAGTGGGGGACCTTAATCTCCCCCTCTCTGAACTCGATAAATCTAACCTCAAAATAAACAAGAAAGAAGTTAAGGAGGTGAATAGAATCTTAGAGAGACTAGATATGATGAATCTCTGGAGAAAACTGAATGGGGATAAAAAGGAATTTACTTTCTTCTCAGCAGTGCATGGTACATACTCAAAAATAGACCATGTACTAGGGCATAAAAACCTCACAATCCAGTGCAGAAAGGCAGAAATAGTAAGCGCATCATTCTCAGATCATGATGCAATAAAAATTATATACAATAAAGGGCCATGGAAAGATAGACTAAAAACTAATTGGAAACTAAACAATTTAATCCTAAAAAATTGGTGGGTCAAAGAAGAAATTATAGAAACAATCAATAATTTCATTCAAGAGAATGATAATAATGAAACAACATACCAAAATTTGTGGGATGCACTAAAGGCAGTTCTCAGGGAAGTTTTATATCCCTGAGTGCATACTTAATTAAAGCAGAGAGAAGGGAGGTCAATGAATTGGACATGCAATTGAAAAAGCTAGAAAAAGAACAAATTGAAAATCCCCAATTTAGTACTAAATTAGAAATATTGAAAACCAAAGGTGAGATTAATAAAATTGAAATTAACAAAAATGTAACAACTTCATCTTTCAGTTTCAATAATCTGTTTAAACTTTGCCCTCATAAGAGCCACATAATTTGACATAATTAGTTTTCCTTGTCAATTTAGACATAGCAAAGACTCTGCCTCATTGTCCTCAGTGTTTTTACCTCTTCTGTCTAAAGTTAGCCACTTATCCATAACTGAAAAAATATTTTGCCCTAAAAGATAAACAAATATTGCTAATAATTTCTAAAATAAATATTAGCTTTAGTTTATGAGATTATATTTGTGCGTAATTTTTTAAAATGATGTTCATACATACATACACATACAGCAATAATGGTGTAGAAATATTATTAAAGGGCTTTTGTATTTATCTGATACAATTAAACACTTAATATTTCTGTAAAAGAAGGAGACAACAGCAATTTTAAAAGTCAAACATTCTAACACAATACAATCCAAAGATATATTAATTTGATACTTGAATGATGAGGAATGACAGTAAGAATATATGTAATGAAGTCACACAACATAACACAAGACTTGCCAGAAACACTTTGGATTTATGTGTTTGATTTTGAATTAATTTTTGGTCATTCCACATTCAGAAACCTTTTGCTGTTGTTAAATGTTTTGTGACTCCCACATTCAGTTATGTGACCCCATATGGGGTGACAACCCATAATTTAAGAAGTGCTGGACTCTATGACATGTGATTGGGTTCCAGTTAACTTTTTATTTCTTTGTCATTTCTGGAGGGGAAGGAGAACCCCAAGCTCTGTCCAAGACTTGGCCCCTTTCTCCTCAAATACCAGTTCCACAATGATCACACATAGAGAATAAAAAAGAAACCCATTTATGCAAATCTTAATACAACAAAGATCAGAGAAAGGGTACATAGAAGAATATATGCCAGAAAAGACAGAGTAAAAGTGCTCTCACATTGGGAGCAAGATAACTCAGCTCAACAAAGAAATATAGTCCTAGATCTCAATTGAGGGGAAATTTCCTGAAGTTTCTAGAATAGCAAGCTGGAAATAGGGACATGATATAAATTGCTTGCTCTTCTCACATCTTTCCAGAGTCTTTTGCTTTAGCAACCTGAAGTGGTCTTGGTCTCTGATTTTCTCTTAAATATGGAAACCAGAAACCCCTGATGCAATTCAGTGATCAGAGAGAATTTTCTCATGAAGAATTCCAAAAAAGAGTCCTACTTGAAGAGTCCTTGAACAGGACTGGCAAAAGTTTGAACTCTCTTGCCTCTCACCAACTTCACCCTGTTCCTCACCCAGGGGGAAGTGTTTATCTCTACCAATAAGGAAAGAGTTCAACATCAGTGGGCCTTGGGAGAGGAAAGGCACATCACAGCACACTGGGAAAAAAGCCTAGCCCCATGTGAGCCTGTGGTTTTAGACCCAGCGGGCCCTGACCAGCCACAGCTAGAGGAATTTCAATAGAGTGGATGACCAGCAGCTATGGCAGTTTCTAGAATTATTAACCCATAAATGCCAAAGACAAAGTAAAAGTTCAGTGTGGACTTTTGGAACAGGGGGACAGAGAGTGTGGTTGGGCCTTTGCCCAAAGAAGGAGAAGCAGCTGAGGCCTGGTGGCCATGCAGCTGATGCTATGTGGCTGCTTCAGAGCTCCTGGCCTACAGATTGTAGGGGTCCAAGCAACCATTCTGAGGGGTAATCGCTCTTGCTTTAACCTCCTTGGATCTGGATCATGGTCTTGGGTGCAGGTCCTGGGGTGTGTGAATAGGTGTCAGAGCCTGTGGAGGCTTTAGATAGGGCACCCAACTAATAGCTCCAGAAGCTGAGAAAACCCCAGCAATTTGGGACAAAACTCTCCTCTCTGGAAGCAGAGTTCTACTACAGCAAAAAGTTCAAAAGTAAAGTAATTGAGTGGCAATATGAGCAATAAAAGGAAGCAAAGCAAGCACAACAACCCCACTTTTGATTCCTTTTTTTGGAAACAAAAAGGATCAAAGATGGAATGGTAGGAAGACAATGACATCAGAACTCCTGCACCAAAAGCTTCCAAGAAAAATATGAATTGGTTACAGACCATAGAGGAACTTAAGAAGGACTTTGAAAACCAAATAAGAAAAATGAAGAAAAAAATTGAGGAGAGAAATGAGAATGCTGCAAGAAATCATGAAAAGGTAATCAACAACCTCACTGAAGAAAATGACACCTTACAAAATATACTAACTCAAATGGCAAAAGAGGCTCAAAAAGCCAACAAGGAGAAAAATGCCTTAAAAAGCCGAATTTTCCAGATGGAAAAAGAATCTCAAAAGCTCACTGAAGAGAACCATTCTTTCAGAATTAGACTGGAACAAATGGAAGCTAATGACTTTATGAGAAATCAAGATACTATTAAACAGATCCAAACAAATGAAAAAAATAGAAGGATGTGAAATAACTCATTGAAAAAGCCACTGACCTGAAAAATAAATCTAGGAGAGATAATTTAAAAATTATTGGACTTCCTGAAAGCCATGATCAAAAAAAGAACCTAGAAATCATCATTCAAGAAATTCTTGAATAGACCACTGACCCTGGAGCCAGGAGGACCTGGGTGCAAATCTGGCCTCAGATACTTAACATACAAAAAAAAAAAAACCAGCCATGTGATCTTTGGCAAGTGGCTTAACCCCAATCACCCTCAAAAAGCACACACACACACACACACACACAGAAAAGAAGTTCTCAAGGAAAATTACCCTGATGTATTAGAACCAGAGGGCAAAATAGAGGTTGAAAGAAGTCACCAATCACCTCTTGAAAAATATCCCAAAAAGAAAACTCCTAGGAATATTATAGCCAGGATCTGGAGTTCCCAGGTCAAGGAGAAAATATCATAAGCAGCCAAGAAGAAACAATTCAAATATTGTAGAAACATAATCAGGATAACACGGAATCTGGAAGTTTCTAAACTGAGGGATCAAAGAGCTTGGAATATGATATTCTGGAGGTCAAAGGAGCTGGGATTAAAATCAAGAATCACAGCTGAGGTTTGGCAGCTGTCCAGCCACTGCCACAGGGCTGCTTTAGAGCTCCGGGCCTGCACACTATAGGGGGACCAAGCTACCAGTTTGAGGGGTAATTGCTCTTGCTTTGACCTACTTGGATATGGATCACTGTCTGAGGTAGACATCCTGGGGCGTGTGACCAGTGTGCCAAAGCATGTGGAGGATTCAGAGAGGGCAGCCAAATAATAACTCCAGTAGCTGAGAAAACCCCAGCATTTGGGACACAAGCTCCCACCTCTGGTAGCAGAGTTCTACTGTGACAAAAAGCTCAAAGTAATTGAGTCAAGTAATTGAGTCGCAACATAAGCTAGTGAGGGAAGCAAGGCAAGCACAGTGGTCCAACTTTGAACTCCTTTTTTGTGGACAAAAACGATCAAAGCATGGAACAGGAGGAAGACAACAAAGTCAGAACTCCTGCACCAAAAGCTTCCATCAAACGAATAAGCTGCTTACAGGCCATAGAGGAGTTTTAAGAATGATTTTGAAAGCCAAATAAGAGTAGTGGAGGAAAAGTTGGGAAGAAAAATGGGAATGATGCAGGAAAAGTATGAATTGAGAGTCAACAACTGGACTAAAGAAAATAACATCTTAAAAATAGACTAACTCAGATGGCAAAAGAGGCTCAAAAAGGCAATGAGGAGAAGAATGCCTTAAAAAGCCAAATTTGCCAAATGGAAAAAGAATCTCAAAAGCTCACTGAAGAAAATTATTCCTTCAGAATTAGATTGGAGCAAATGAAAGCTAGTAACTTTATGAGAAATCAAGATACTATTAAACAGATCCAAACAAATGAAAAAATAGAAGACAATATGAAATATATCATTGAAAAACCAATAACCTGGAAAATAGATCCAGGAGAAAAAAACAAAAAACCTAGAAATCGTCCTTCAAGAATTTCTCAAGGAAAATAGCCCTGATGTTTTAAAACCAGAGGGCAAATAGAGGTTGAAAGAATTCATCGATCACCTCCTGAAAAAGATCGCAAAAAGAAAACTCCTAGGAATATTATAGCCAGGTTCCAGAATCCCCAGATCAAGGAGAAAATACCTTTTTTTTTCACTTTTTTTTGGAAGGCAATTTGGGTTAAGTAACTTGCCCAAGGTCACACAGCTAGGTTTTGTGTGTGTGTGTGTGTGTGTGTGTGTGTGTGTGTGTGTGTGTGTGTGTGTGTGTGTTAAGTGTCTGAGGGAGGATCTGAACTCAGGTCCTTATGACTCCAGGGCTGGCACTCTACTCACTGCGCCACCTAGCTGCCCCAAGGAGAAAATATCTTAAGCAGGCAAGAAGAAACAATTCAAATATTGTGGAAACACAATCAGAATAACACAGCATCTGGCATCTTCTACACTGAGGGATCAAAGGGCTTGGAATATGATATTCTGGGGGTCAAAGGAGCTGCAATTAAAACCTACCCAGCAAAACTGAGTATCATATTTAAGAGGAAAATATGGTCATTCAATGAAACAGAGGACTTTTAAGCATTCTTGATGAAAAAACCAGAGTCGAATAGAAAATTTGACATTCAGATACAAGAAGCAAGAGAAGCATGAGAAGGTAAATGGGGAAAAGAAATTGTAAGGAACTTATCAAAGTTGAACTACTTACATTCCTACATGGAAAAATTATCATTGTAACTTATGAAACCCTTTTCAGTGTGAAAATAGTTGAAGGGAATAGAAATGTGTGTGTGTGTATGTGTGTATGTTTATATAGGAGAGCATATGGGAGTATGAACACATATATGAGTGTGTGTATATATGTATACAGGTATACATAAACAGAGGGCACAGCACCAATTTAATAAGAAGGGATGGTACTCAAAAGGTGAAATTAAGAGATGAGAGAGGAATATGATGAGAGAAGATGGGGCGATATAGAATGGGGTAAGTTATCTCATATAGAACAGGCAAGGGAAAACTGTTACAATAAAGGGGAAGAACAGGAAGGTAAAAGGGAATGAGTCAATGTTATTCTCATTGAATTGGGCTTAGGGAGGGAATGACATACATACTTAATAGGGTATCTCACCCAACAGGAAAGTAGAGGGGAAGGTGATGAGAGGGGGTATGGTGGAAGGGAGGGCAGGCTGGGGTAAGGGAAGTTGGAAGCACCCACTGTTGAAAAGGGACAGGATCAAAGTAGAGAATAGAATGAGTGGTGGGTGGGAAAGGATGGAGGGAAATATAGTCAGTCTTTCACAGTACATCCACTATGAAAATGTTTTGCATAGCTACACATGTACAAACTATATTGAATTGCTTATCTTCCCAGTAAGGGTGGGTGATGAGGGAACTACAGGAAATAATTTGGAATTCAAATGTTTAAATCAAATGTTTGAAATATGTGTATATTAGTAGTAGTAGTAGTAGTAGTAGTAGTAGTAGTAGTAGTAGTAGTATTGTTATTATTATTATTATTATTATTATTATTATTTTACATGTAACTGGGAAATAAGATATACAGGTGCAGGGGCATAAAGATCCACTGTACCCTACAGGAAAGTCAGAGGGGGTATGGGGGAAGATATGGGAAAAAGCAGATTGAGGGAGGGGATATTCAGTGTTATCGTTGTTTTGGGGTGGTGGGTAGGGGAAAGATGGGGAGAAAATTGTAACTCAAAATCTTGTGGAAATGAATGATGTAAACTAAAAATAAACATAAAATTTAATTTAAAAAAAGAAAATACAGAGCCTACTATCTCTAAGCAACTATAGAAATATTAATTCTTCCATGTCAAAAAGAACAAGATTGATAGATATAGCCAGGGCACATCTTAAAGAAAAATACGAACTTAACAGAAAAATTATTGCAATTGCTGAAGCATTCCAAACTCCTTCTCCATACTTATTCAAATTTTTAGTTATATATTACAAATACTATGGTAGTTAAGCCTTCATCCTCAGTCCCACTTGAATGAAAAATTCTTAATAGTTTTTCCCTATCAATTAAGTACTACTGTTCCATACAAAATCCTTTTTTCTTGCTGAAACACTGAGGAAATGGGGTAAAAACTTGAGGGGATTTTTTTTCTTTGAGGATAGAATGTTGATCAAATAAGGTAGGAGAGATTATTTATCTTACCCGAGGGTACTACCTTCTTCCTCCATGCCTTGACTAGATTAATATGATACTAAAAAAAAGAAGTTTTTGGTTTTCCCAAAGATGCTTTCAGTGAGCCTACACAAAATGAGCTGACTTCCCAATATTTATATTCAATTGGAAAAGTAATGAGGATAAAAATTAACAATTAGAGAACTTTATTCTGAACTCCAATGATTAAGATGAAAAGATTGAGATAAAGATGAAGATGATGACCATAAATTTTTATTTAAATTTTGTTCAACATATTATCAAATGGTTTAAAGATAATTAGAAATGAAAATTCACAGGTCTCAATTGAACTGTTTTTTTTTTTAACTTATCACTTATGCATGCGTTCTTGTGACATTCTGTCCTTAATGGTGATTATAACTGTTAAAAACAAAATTTTAAAACAAATCAAACACAAACTGAAAAACTATCTTTTTAATGCCTTATAATTTCTATAAAATATTGCAGCAATAGAGAAAGATGATCACCGTATTTTCCTTTCTGAGCAGGAGTTATGCCATTTTGTAAGTCTTCAGTTCAAGAGTAAATGTTCAATCACAACTAATACTATTTTACTTTATCCAAATTCTTATACAAGTTCAGTCAAAGAACAAGCAGAGTATGCACTGTCTTCAGCTTCCAAGAATAAACTCTGGTAAGAAAATTGAAAAGTGGTTCCCATCCACTCAAACACAACAAACTTCCCCAAAGAATGGAGGGAGTTATGAATTCATAGTCATAGGGAAATGTCTTATATTCAAAAGCCTTTGTGTCCGATAAAGACACACTTCTCTATTGTATGGCTTCTATCTGCCATGTATGGAATAAACATTTTATTGACCTGTATTATAAATCATAATAAAGTGTATTTTATCACCACAATAAAGTAAGTGTACAATGGGAAATTGTGATTTAGGACCATGAATTATGATTTAGGACCAGTCCCTTGGAGAAACCTTAGTTGTCTTATCACTGTTTAGTGGGATTGCCTGCTTATTGTAGAGAATATTTTGAAGATAGGAAACTCCATCCATCCTAATAAGAATCTAGTCAAAAATATAAAATTAAACATATTTGAAACATCATGGCTTCACTAACACATAGCCTGATATTGTATCATGTCCTGATATTAAAAAAAAAGTTTGATTTTAAACTTACATGTTAACAGGCTTAAATATGTTCAAATGTGATAAAGGTGAATTGCTGAATTTCATCTATTAAGTATAATGGAATGGAATAAAAAGTAAATCATTTTTTACTTGTATCACACTATGTTTATATCACCATACTCCTTTACACAATAATGAGAAGGCAAGTATGAAACATACATGAAACCCAGTCCTTCCTCGAGCACTTAAAAGGGATAGACTAGGTCACCTTCCTAAATCCAGTGCTGCCACATGAATCACTGATTGTTACTTCAAAGAAGGTACTTTTCTTGTGAAATTGTGTGGTCATTTCCTCCATAGTCTTCTTTTATTCAACCTTTCTTTATTCAATTCCATATTCCAACCTGTCTGATATCAGTGATGAGGCCTTTTAAGATAGATCTAAGAATTTTCCATCTGTGTCCCAGGAACAAATTAGAGCATTCAACTAAAAAAAAAAGTGGCCTACTTGAATAGTGCAATCTCTAAAGAAGAATGGCCAAAAATTCACTTGAGCTTTCTAAAAAAGAACATTAGTTCTCCTCCTTTAAAGAAAAAAAAAAGATTGGGAAGCCAGAAAGACTCAAATAAATTGAACAGAAAACCAATAGTAAAGAAAAAAAAACTTTAAAAAAAGGCTTGAATCAGGAGAATGAGGGCTAATGCTGGGAACAGAATGAGATTTAAAGGTAGGCTGCTTAACACCCAGGGGTCTGAACCAAATGAGACACTGAATTCAGGAGCAGTAAAATCCAAAGACCAGTTTTTTAAGACAGAAAAAGTTAAGTTCCCTTTCAAGATAGCAGATGCATGAGAAGAGTTACTGGTTTTAAAATAGGACTAGAAATAATCAAGGCAAAAAAAAAGAAACAATAAATCACAAAAACAAAAACAAAAACCTTTTCCTCAAAAAAATAACCCTAAAATTAAGATAAAGGGCACATGTTTAACTTAAACATAAGAGAAATAATTTCTCAGCATAGTTCAGGCAAATGTGACCATTTGTCCCAAATTATTAGGGACAGTAATATAGAAAAGATAGTGGTAGTTTGTAGAAATATAGTTTTGTAGTACTTTAGCTTGATGGAAATGTCATTAGAGAAACACTCTGTGTAACCTTAAAGCTATATCTCGTTTATGGTTTGGAGCTTGCATAGACATTAGAAGACTTTAGCGTTAAATGTTTTCTGTGCAGTTTGGGGCCCAGTGCTTAAAACTAGGATTCAGAATGTATAGTCCTTGGGGCCACCCACATGTATAGTTCCTCCATCCCTTACTTTGATGGTTAAAATTCCTTGAAAGTGGGGCTACTAGAAAAGGCAGTGAATAGAGCACTGGCCTGGATTTGAACTAAGTTTAAATCTGGTCTCAGATATTTAACACTTACTAGCCATGTGACCTTGGACAAATCACTTAACTCCAACTGCCCTGCCTTCCCTCCTCCAAAAAGAAAAAAGAAAAAAAATATTCCTTGAAAAGATCCCTAATTATAGAAAATCTACCCAATTCAGAATTATATATTTTCTGGGTTAGTTCAGTAACCATCTAGTCTAAACTATATCAAGAACAAAGGACAAATAATAACCATCTAAACTTAATCGCTGAATATGCACTGCCTCAAATAAACAAAGACCTGTTAAAGATCTTAGCTTAAAAAGGCTAAGATCTCCCAATGTATCCAGGGCCATCTTCAGTAATCTTGATCTATATCTGGCTATTGGACCCAGATGGCTTCTGAGAAGAAAGTCAGGCTAGTTGATTTTGCACATCCTTCATTCACTTAAATCCAATTAACTTTCACAGCAGGGCATCACCTCCTTGATGTCATTATCCTCTTCAAGAACAAAGGACAAACAATCTCTGTGAGTAGCTGCCCCACTGGAGACCAAATTTGAACTGGCCAGTTGGGTCACACTGCTATTTCTTCCTTTCCTTCCTTTCTTCCTTCCTTCCATCTTTCCTTCTTTCTTTCTTTCCTTTCTTCCTTTCCTAGGAGTGCTCTGCCCAAAGGAATATAAATTTTGATTGAAAAATATCATGGAGTTTACTGGCTGGATTTCTTTTTTAAGGATCAGACCTTAAACCCAAGTCACTCTGGCTCTCATTAATTGGTCAATAGTAAGTCCCATGGGGCATCTAGGTGGCACAGTGAGTAGAGCTTTGGCCCTGGAGTCAGAAGGACCTGAGTTTGGATTCGGCCTCAGACACTTAACACACAAACAAAAAAAACCTACCCATGTGACCTTGGGCAAGTTACTTAACCCCAATCCCCCTCCAAAAAGCAAAAAAAAAAAAGTAGGTCCCAATCCAAACCCCTCTTGGTCATTGTTTGGGTCCTGACTGTCTCACAGTGAATGTACATAGCAATTATTTCTATTTTGGCCAGAAACTATGAATGTCTTCCCCTCCCAGATGGATTTTTTTAAGTAGGTAAAAGAGGCCAATCTTTGCCTCATTTCTGACCTAGCCCTAATCACTGAATTGGCGTTGCATCAGTCAAACTGAGATCTTTTAAAGACCTTAGCTTAAAAAGGACAATGTCTGTCACTGCATCCAGGGCCTTCTCCAGCAGCCCTGATCTATATCTTGCCACTGGACCAAGATGACTTGGGAGGAAAAAGTGAGGCTCGTGATTTTACACAGCTCTCACTCATTTAAATACAAATTAACTTGCATGGCATGGCAGTGCCTTCCCTGATGTCATTGTCAGGACAAACAAGAACAATAATATCTGGAACAGATAGTTGATAAAATATCCCATACTATTTTTGTGGAGAAATCAGAAGGATTTGAACTAGATGATAATATAATAGATAACTTCAGATATAGTTGAATGAAACAAATCAAAGAGTAATTGTCTCAAGAATGAGGAAAAATGTAAGAAGGTAAATATGAAAGACAAATTACAAGGAATTCAATAAGGCAAAAATGTTTACTCCCTATATAGGAAAATGTTATCTGTAACTCTTAAGGGAGTTAACATTACTGGAGTAGTTAGAAAGAGCATATGTAGATAAAAGGCTTAGGGTTGATTTGATTATGATAAGATAATCCTAAAAAAAAATCAAAAGGGCAGTCAAAATGAAGCAATTATTTGCCACAAACTAGATGTGAATGGAGGAACTGTTACAGTGGAGGCAGAAAGGGGTGAAGAGCTGGCAGTGCTAGAATCCTATTCTCATCAGAAATAAGTTAAGAGGAAATAACATCTACATCTAGAAAGGTATAAATGTCCTTAACTTACAGAGAAATAGGAGGATGAGGAGATACAGTAAGGGAGGGACACTTAGAAGGGTGTATAAATAAAGAAATAGAAGGGTAAGGGATAAGTGAAGGACTGTTAGAAAGCTGGATAGATTAAGGAATAGGAGGGCAAGAAAGAATAATGGATGAATTCTTAGAAGAGCCATGGATTAAGTAGGCAGTGGTTGATTGTAACATGTGAGGAGGGGGAGGGTAACAAAAGATGATGGTAAGAAGGATGAATAATGAGGAAAAATAGGATAGAAGGAAATATATAACTAGTAACTTTATCTTTGAATGTGAGTAGGATGAACTCACTCATAAAAGAGAAATGTATAGCAAAATGGATTAAAACCCAGAATCCAACAATATGTTCTTTAAAGGAAACACATTTTAAAATGAGAGAGAGACATAGGTAAAAATAAAGGACTAAAGTAGAATTTATTATGCTTCAGCTGATATAAAAATATCAGGAGGGGCAATCATCATCTCAGCCAAAGGTTTTATACATAAAATAAATTTAATTAAAAGAGATAAATAGGGAAAGTATATTATGATAAAAAGTATCATAGATAATGAACTAATATCATTACTAAGCCTATATGCACCAAATGCTATAACACCTAAATTTTTAAAAGAAAAGTTAAAAGAATTATGGGTGGAAATGGATTGTAAAACTCTAATACTGGGTGTTTTCAATCTTACCCTCTCAGAACTAGAAAAATCTAATGGAAAATTATATGAGAAAGACGCTAAGGAGGTGAATAGAATGTGAGATAACTAGTTAAAATGTATACCTAGAGAGAAAATGGGAATAGCAATTAAAAAAAAAAACACTTTTTCCTGAGTGGTACCTTTACAAAAATGGATCATGTATTAGGGCATACAAACTTTATAATTAAATGCAGAAAAGGAGAAATATTAAATAAATCCTTTTTGGATCATGATTCAACAAAAAATTTTCTTTAATAACAGATGGAAACAGAAATTAAACATTAATTGGAAACTAAATAACCTAAACCTAAATATTGAGCAGGTTAAAGAACAAGTCAAAATACAACACCCATTCCCATTAAAAACAGTTTAAAGAAGGGGTGGTTAGGTGATGCAGTGAATAGAGCATCGGCCCTGGAGTCAGAAGGACCTGAGTTCAAATCCAGCCACAGACTTTTGACATAATTACTAGCTGTGTGACTTTAGGCAAGTCACTTAATCCCAATTGCCCTCCATTAAAAAAAAGACAGTTGAAAGCATAACTTTAAATGGGTTTTTCCTTCACACAATAAAGAAGCATCTAGCTAAAACCAGCAGCAAGTGTTATTTGAAATGGGGATAATTTAGAAACTTTTCTAATAAGATCAGGAGTGAAACAATGATACCTATTTTAACTAATATTATATTAAAAGTCCTAGCAATAACAATAAAAGAATAAAAAGAAATGAAAGGAATCAGATTGGGCAATGAGGTAATAAAACTATCCCCTTTTGCAGAAGATATGATAAATACTTGGAAAATGCCAGAGCCTCAACTAAAAATATACTTGGAACAACTAATTTTGCAAAGTAACAGGATTTTAAAAAGTCCACATAAATCATCAGCATTTTAATAGATCACCAACAAAACCTTGCAAGAAGAGATAATAAGAGAAATCTTAGAACCATAAAATATCTTGGACTTTACCTGCAAAGGCAAACCCAGGAAGTACTTGAACATAATTATAAAACACCTTTTTTTTAAAACAAATGCTTTATTAACTTCTGTTTTACACCATTCATTTCCACCAGATTTTGAGTTACAATCATTTTCCCCCCGTTGTTCCCCTACCCAACCTCCCAGAATAGCAGTCCCACAAGATATCGCTTCCTCCAATCTGCTCTCTCCCATACCTTCTCCCATACCCCCTTCGACTTTTCCATTAGAGGAAGGTGAATCTTTGTGTCCCAATGCCTGCACATCTTATCTCCCAATTACAAGCAAGAGTATTAATAATAGTATTTATATATATTTGAAACATTTAATGTTAAGACCTCGAATTTCAGATCCATTTCCTTCCTCCCTTGTCACCCATTCCCTCTGGGGAGATAAGTAATTCAGTATATGTTGTACATGTCTAGCTATGCAAAACATTATCATAGTAGATGTATTGTACAAGGCTGCTTATAATTCCCTCCCACTCACCCCATCCCCCACCTGGTCCATTCCCTACATGATCCTGTCCCTCTTCCATAGTGGGTACTTCCAACCTCCTCTCCCCCCAAGGACACCCTCCCATCCATCATGCCTCCTCTCATCCCCCTTCCCCCTATTCTGCTGCAGGTTGAGATATCCCATTTAGTATGTATGACATTCTCTCCCTGAACCTAATTCAATGAGAATGTGGTTTTGCCTTTTTTGCCTTCCTATTCTCCTCCTCCCATGCAACCACTTCCCCTTGCTTCTTCTACATGAGATAGTTTACCCTACCCTGTCTCTCCCCATCTCCTCTTGCCACTTTCCCCTCTCACCTCATAATTTCATCCCTTGAGTATTCTCCCTTCCCAACAAATTCAACCTATTGCCCTCTATCCATATATAACTGTAACCATATACACACACATTCATATATATATTCATATGACCACACACCCTTCTTCCATTGTTTTCATAGTGAGAAAGATATCATCAGTCACAGTTATTGCTTTTCCATATAGGAATGTAAATAGTTCAACTTTGATAAGTTCCTTTTGATTTCTTTTCCCTGATTACCTCCTCAGGCATCTCTTCCTTCTTGTGTCTGGATGTCAAAATTTCTATTCAATTCTGGTTTTTTCCTCAAGAATGCTTGAAAGTCCTCTATTCCACTGAATGACCATATTTTCCCCTGAAACAAAATACTCAGTTTTGCTGGGTAGGTGACCCTTGGGTTCATTCCCAGTTCTTTTGCCCTCTGGAATATCATATTCCATGCCCTTCAATCCCTCAGTGTAGAAGCTGCCAGGTCCTGGGCTATTCTGATTGTGTTTCCACAATATTGAAATTGTTTCTTCCTGGCTGCTTGTAGTATTTTCTCCTTGATCTGGGGATTCTGGAACCTGGCTATAATATTCCTGGGAGTTTTCTTTTTGGGATCTTTTTCAGGAGGTGATCAGTGGATTCTTTCAACCTCTATTTTGCCCTCTGGATCTAAAACATCAGGGCAATTTTCCTTGAGAATTTCTTGAAGGGTGATTTCTAGGTTCTTTCTTTGATCATGGCTTTGGGGTAGTCCAATAATTTTTAAATTGTCTCTCCTGGATCTATTTTCCAAGTCAGTGCTTTTTCCCATGAGATATTTCACATTGCCTTCTACTTTTTCATTTGTTTGGATCTGCTTAACAGCATCTTGATTTCTCATAAAGTCGTTAGCTTCCATTTGCTCCAGTCTAACTCTGAAGGAATGAATCTCCTCAGTGAACTTTTGAGATTCTTTTTCCATCTGGCAAATTCGACTTTTTAAGGCGTTCTTCTCCTCATTGCCCTTTTGGGCCTCCTTTGCCATTTGAGTTAGTCTATTTTTTAAGGTGTTGTTTTCCTCAGTCAGGCTGTTGACCCTCATTTCATACTTTTCCTGCATCCTTCTCATTTCTCTTTCCAATTTTTCCTCCACTTCTCTTATTTGATTTTAAAGTCCTTCTTAAGGTCCTCTATGGCCTGCAACCCGCTCATGTTTTCCCCTGGGGCTTTTGGAGCAGGACTTCTGACCTCACAGTCCTTTTCCTGCTCTATGCCCCCAAAATAGGAGTCTAGGGTTGCATTTTTCTGTTTCCTTTGCCTTGGCATGTTGCCACTTAATTACTTGACTTTTGGGCTTGTTGCCACACTATGGCTTTAAGGCCAGATAGAGGAATTTTCGGCCAGAACGTGTGGGGGGCAACTTCCATTTCTGTCAAGCTGTAAACCCACCCACAACTTCCACCCTAGATCACAATCCAGATCCAGGGAGGTTAAAGCAAGAGCGATTACCCCCCAAGACTTATCGCTGGATCTCCCTACAATTAATTCGAAGGCCAAGAGCTGGAGCTGTCTCTGAAAACTCCAAAATGGCGTGTATCCTCAGAGGCTTCTAGCCCCCAGGGGAGGGAGTCGACGCATTCCCCAAATACAGGTCCCAAAGTCCATAGGACACTAACCTCTTACTTTGTCCTAGGCATGTCTATGTTGATAATTCTGGAGTCGCCACAGGTGCTGGTGTTCTGGGGTTCCTCCAGCTGGCTGTTGGCCCTGCCGCCCTGGGGCTAAAACCTTGGCTCACGGGGACCTCGGCTCCGGCTCTCCTTGGCTTCCCTCGCTCTGCGTGCTTCGAGCTTCTGGCTTCCAGACAGCAGAGCTGGTCCTTCCTGCAGGGTTGCTGGGCTGTGCTCAGCGGGAGGTTAGCTTCTCTGTGTCGTTCTGTGGGTGCTGGGGCTCCAGAAGTTGTTCAGAGTCCCCTTTTGCATAGTTTGGGGGGAATCTGGGGGCAGAGTGGCTTGGATGAGCTGTTTCTACTCAGCCATGTTGGCTCCACCCCTAAAACACTTTTTTATAGAAATTAAGTCAGATTTAAATAATTGTGAAAATATATTAATTGTGCATGCGCTGGCAGAGCCAATATAATAAAAGGGAAAATCTATCTAAACTAATATACTTATTCAATACCATCCCAATTAAATTAACAAAAATTATTTTGTTGAGTTAGAAAAAAATGGAAGAGAATTCATTTGGAAGAACAAAAGGTAAAAAAATACAAAAGGAATTAATGTAAAAATGTAGAGGAAGGAGGCTTAACAGTATCCAATTTTAAACAGCTTTTTAAGGCAGTAATTGTCAAAATTATCTGGTATTAATTAAGAAATAGAAAGGTGGATTAGTGTTTAACAAATGTAACGATTTAAGCTTGTGAGATAGGAATTAACTTTTTGGAAACAATTGTTGGGAAAACTTGAAAGTAATTAGGCAGAAATGGGGTATAAACCAAAATATACCCTATTTACCAACATAAGGTCAAAATGGAACCCTGACCTTCATGTAAAGGGAGATATCATAAGTAAATGAAAAGAACATGGAATATATTATTTATCAGACTTATGGGTAAGAGAAGAATGTGTGAACAAAAAAGAGATAATGAGCATTATAAGATGCAGAATAGATAATTTTGATTACATTAAAATTAAAAAGGTTTTATACCTACAAAACCAATGTGACCAAGATTAGAAGAAAAGCAGAAAATTATAGGGGAATTTTATCAACAGTTTCTCAGATAAAGTTCTCATCTCAATTATAGAGAACTTCATCAAATGTGTAAGAATATGAGTCAGTCTATAATTGATATGAACAGGAAGTTTTTCAATGAAGAAATCTAATATATATATATATATATATTCATATTAAAGATGCTCTACATCATTTTTGATTAAAGAAATGCAAATTTAAAAAGCTTAGAGATATCATCTCACACCTACCATGGCTAAAATGATAAAAGGGGAAAAGACAAATGTTAGAGTTGATGTGGAAAAATTGGGACATTTTGTGGAACTGTGAATTGATCCAATCATTTTGGAGAACAACCTGGAATTTTTCCCAAAGAGCTGTAAAATATATACCTTTCTATATATTTGTATACCTTTTGTATACTTTTTGACCCAGCAATACAACTATTAGGTCTGTTTCCCAAAGTGATCAGAAAAGGAAAATGAACCCTTACATTCTAAAATATTTATAGTAGCTCTCTTTCTGGTATTAAAGAAAAGGAAATTGAGGGGATGCTCATCAGTTAGAGAATGGCTAAAAAGCTGTGGTATGTGATTGTGATGGAATACTACTGCACTGTAAGAAACGGTGATAAGATTCATTTCAGAAAAACAAGGAAGACTTGTATAAAATAATAAAGAATGAAATGAGCAGAACCGAGAGGATATTGTATAGAGTAACAGCAATGTTGTTCAAAGAGTAACTGGGAACAACTAAGTTATTCTGAGTATTTCAGAAACTGAAATCAACTACAAGGATGTATAAAAAAGAAGCTATTCATCTGATAAATAGAAGTATGCATATTATGGTGAGGTGTGTGTGTGTGTGTGTGTGTGTGTGTGTGTGTGTGTGTGAATAGATTTGGAACTGAAAATGTAACAAAAAAAGTAAAATAAAATATTTTTTAAAGAATATTTGGCCAGGAATTGGTGGAGGATCTCTGGGGTCTGTGCTTGACCGTGTCCTATTCAAAAATGTTTATCGATGATTTGGACAAAGACATAGAAAATAAGCTAATAAAATCTGAAGATAATAAAAAATCTGGATAAGATAGCTAAAAGTCAGATAGGAGAGATAGGAACCAAAAAGATTTTGGCAGATTAAAACATTGGTCTGGATCCAATGAATTCTATAATAATAAACAAGAAATCTTAATTTGTGTTCCAACAATCAATTTCACAAGAAGAGATAGGATATAGGGAGAAATTATGAAAACCATTTGATAATACATCAACTTTCCCTCACCAGCAGCACTACCAATACCTCAGAAAAAGTAATTATGTACCATATTTAGAATAAATAAAGTGGATTTCACAAGCTGACAAAAGCCTGAATAAGGTAAAGGGCCCTTGAATTAGCCATTCTGCATAACTAACCTCAACTCATGTCAAGGAAGTGGAGAATTACATGCTTCTAACCAAGGAATCACCTTTGGAGATTTCCAGAAGTTGTGCCTAACTGTGAGAGCTTTCAACTTCCCCCTTCCACCCCCCAACCCAAGAGTCTACAGTCAATGTTTCTGACAGACCACAGAAAGGAGATAGTAAATGATTGTAGGAGGACAGAAGATGCTAGCTGTGCTTAGAGATCCAGGAAAGAAGAAAAGGAACATCTGGGATAGAAGCAAAGATGAATGAAAATGCAGAGAGTACAATCCTTAAGCCCAGAGTTTACTTAGAGGATGTATCTAAAGACCGAAAATATCTTGTGTCTCAGCTTCAGAATTTATGCAACAGTTATCAGGGGCAGGCAATAGAAAATAAGAAAAAAAGGCAGAAGCCAGTAACAGAGAGAGACACAGAAAAAAAGAAAGAAAGAAACACAAGGACAAAATGACTAATAGAGAGACAAAGAGATAGAAACAGAGAAAATGAAAAGACTTAAAATTTCTAAAAAGTAGTGATACTATGGCAGAAATCAGAATGTTCAATACAGTCTGAAAAATGACAAATACCAAGAAAAGAGAAAACTGAATAAAAATGGGGAAATATCTCCAATAAAGAAGAAGCTCTGAAAGAGAAGACTAAAGTGGATGAAATATGGCAAAAGCAAAGTGTAGTAACAAATAGATTTAATGATTAAGGTCTTTAATGTAATATGAAATTCCAATGCATTATTTATCACTACTTTTAAAATTATATCCTGTGAATTTCAAAATCCTTTGTTTCTCTAAATGAATTTTTCATTAATTTGAATAACAAAATTTTTACACAGGTATTTTTCTTTTATTTAATGAATGACTTCTTTAAATAATTTGTTTTTAGTTTTCAACATTAATGTCCATAGGATTTTGAGTTCCAGATTTTCTCCCCATCCCTCTTCTCCCCCCACCCCAGATGGCATGCATTCTGATTACCTCTTCCCCCAATCTGGACTCCCTTCTATCATCCCCTCCACCATATTCCCTTTCCCCTTACTCTCTTGTTGGGCAAGATAGACTTCTGTAACCCATTGCCTGTATATGTTATTTCCCAGTTGCATGCAAAAAAAAAAAAAAATTAACATTGTTTTTAAAAAGTTTGAATTCCAAATCTCTCCCTCCTTCCCTCCCCACCTACCCTTATTGAGAAGGCAAGCTATTCAATACAGGTTATACATGTGAAGTTATGCAAAACACTTCCATCATGGTAATGCTGTGAAAGACCAACTATATTTCCCTCCATCCTATCCCACTCCTCCCCACTTAATCTATTTTCTCCTTTGACCCTGTCCCTTTTCAAAAGTGTTTGCTTCTGACTACCCCTTCTCCCATTGTGCCCTCACTTCTATTATCCTCTCTCCTTTTCTCCTTCCCCCTTACTTTCCTGTGGGGTAAGATACCCAATTGCATGTGTATATTATTCTCTCCTTAAACTCAGTCCAATGAGAGTAAGGTTCACTCATTCCCTCTTGCCTCCCACTTCTTCCCCACATTGTGAAACCTTTTTCTTGACTGTTTTGTGTGAGATAATTTATCCCATTCTATCTCTCCCTTTCTCTTTCTCCCAATATATATCTCTCTCATCCCTTAATTTTATTTTTAGATATCATATCTTCATATTCAACTCAGCCTGTGCATCCATCTATCTATCTATCTATCTATCTATCTATCTATCTATCTATCTATCTAATTTCCTCCAACTACCCTAATATTTAGAAAGGTCTCATGATTTACAAATATCATCTTCCCATCACCTTTAATATATCCCTTATTATTCTCTTTCCTGTTTACCTTTTCATGCTTCTTTTGAGTCTCTTATTTGAAAGTCAGCTTTTCAATTCAGCTCTGATCTTTTCAGCAAGAATGCCTGAAAGTCTTCTATTTCATTGAATATCCAAATTTTCCCCTGAAATATTATATTCAGTTTTGCTGGGTAGGTGATTCTTGGTCTTAATCCTAGCTTCTCTGACCTCAGGAATATCATATTCCAAACTCTTCGATCCCTTAATGTAGAAGCTGCTAGGTCTTGTGTTATCCTGCTTGTATTTCCAAAACACTCAAATTTCTTTCTGGCTGCTTGCAATATTTTCTCCTTTACCATGGGACTCTGGAATTTGACTACACTATTCTCAGGAGTTTTCCTTTTGGGATTTCTTTCAAGAGATGGTCAGTGGGTTCTTACAATCTGTATTTTAATCTCTGGTTCTAGAATATCAGAGCAGTTTTCCATTATAATTTCTGGAAAGAAGATGTCTAGGACCTTTTATCATCATAACTTTCAGGTAGGCCAATAATTTTTAAATTATCTCTCCTGGATACATTTTCCAGGTTAGTAGTTTTTCCACTGAGATATTTCACATTTTCTTCTAATTTTTTTTTCATTCATTTGGTTCTGTTTTATGATTTCTTGATTTCTCATAAAGTTATTACCTTCCACTTGCTGCATTCTCATTTTTAAGGCCCACATTGGACTGTGCTTCACTCCCAGAGCAGTACAATATACCCTTCCTGTTAACCTTCCAGGCTCTCTTGAACTGGAGATGTGTTTCACTCTGCCATTTCGTGGGTTCTCCAGCTCTAGACTTTGTTTAGAGTCACTTTTACAGTTATTTGGAGGTGTTTGGGGGAGAGCTCAAGCAAGTCTCTGCTTTTACTCTGCCTTTTTGGCTCAGCACCTCCCCCCAAATAAATGTAATTTTTAAAGATTAAAAAGCAAATCAGTGGGACAAACTAACAAAGGATTAAATAAAATAAAATTCAATATTGCGCAGGTCAATAAACCCTTTTATTGTTGTTGTGCAGTAGCTTTTTTCAGTTCTGTCCAACTCCTCATGAGTCCATTTAAGATTTTCTTGGCAAAGATACTGTAGTAGGCTGCCATTTCTTTCTCCAGCTTATCTTACAGAGGAGGAAACTGAGGCAAACAGGACTAAGTTAATTGCCCAGAGTCACGCAATGCTAATAAGTGTCTAAAGTTGAATATGAAATTAGGAAGATGAGTCTTCCTGACACTCCAAGCTTTGTATTCTATTCTTTGTGACTCCTCACTGTGCCAATAAACCCTAAGGCACAAATTTGGTGAAAACTCCCTATTTTACAGGATATGTTAGAGAAATCAAAAAGCAGTTTGGCAGAAATTAAATTTAGTCCAGAATCTTGAAATTTATTCTACAAAAGCTCAATATAGAAATGCAACTTGAGTATGAAAGTTCACACCACTAATAAACATTATTAAAAAATCAGATCAGATACCTTCTAAAAAATGTAGCTTGCAGAGGGAGTTTTTAACCAAACTCTCTTTTTGTTATAGAGGCTATCGAAAAAGATAAAAGAGATAAGGTTAGTTTCATAAAGTTGAAAGTTTTATAGGCATAATATATATCTAGAATTTAAAATGAAACTACTAATTTTAAGAAAAATATCTCTCATAAGGCTGTGATATTAAAGTTATACAGGAAAATAGCAGAAACCTATGACCAAGGGCTATTCCCAATGAATATAGTTGTCAAAGGACATGTATAAATATTTCTTAAAAGAAGAATTGCAAACAATTAGTAACCTTGTAAAAGTTTCTTCCAAAACATTACCAATAAAACATATTGAAATAAAAAAACATCTGATGGGAATATTAGGCTTAATTTATTCAAATACAGTGTCTTACCTCATACCCAGCAATTTGCAAAGATAAAAAAAGATAGGAATTGTCCAAATTGAAGGGATGCAAAAAACAAGTTCACTAATAAACTGTTTGTGAATTGTTCCAGTCATTCTTGAAAGCAATTTGAAATTAGTTTGGTTGATTAAAAAGTTCCCTAGCCTCTGACCCTAGTATTAAATTTGTATCCCAAGCAAGTTAAATTCAGAAAGTTGTCATACAGACCTAAAACATTTATATCCACATTTTTATGGTGGCAAAAGCAAAATAGATTGATGAATGATTAAACAAATTGTAACAAACAAATGCAAAGGAATACCATTAACAATAAAAATATTATTAACAATAAAAAAGAGCAATAAGACTGAACTGTGAAAACAATGTATCTGCTAACTATAACCATATGAATGAAAGGACACAAAATTGAAGCTCAGCATTTTGTAATTTTTTTGGCTTGTTCCTAAAAAGGACATGGACTCAATAAATTTTAAGCTAAAGATTTTCAAATCTTATCCAGTCATACCTTCTCAGATGACCTCAAGTGTTGCATCTCCACTCTCTACCAAGAATCTCAAACTAAATGTAACTGTGGATATCTTGAACTCAAAATGTTCAATATGGAACTCATCTCATTTCCCCCTAAACTCTTCCTTTCCAAACATTGTTATTACTTACCAGAACACTATTACCCTCCCATAGTTGGGCTTACAACCTTGGTGTCATCCTCAACTCCTCATTCTTTTTCACCTCTTTAAATCCAATGCCTTTCAATTCTATTTTTTTTTCTACATCTCTCAAATACACCTCCTTTTCTCTACCATAGTACAGGCCCTCAACATGTAATACCTGGACAATTACAATAGCCCACTGGTTGGACATATTGCCTTTCAGACTTATGGACAGGTGAATAATTTATGAATAAACAAGAGATAAAGAGCATTGTGAGGTGTAAAACAGATCATTTCAGTTACATTAAGCTTAAAATTTTTTGTAAAAATAAAACAAATGTAGCCAAGATCAGAATGAAAACAAAGTTGGGGGAGAAATTTTATGCACAGTTTCTAGGATAAAAGGCTCATATCTCAAATATATAAAGAGCTTTGTCAAATCTATTAGAATACAAGTCCTAATATATGAGAATAACCCAATTGGTTAATATGAACAGGCAGATTTCTGATAAAGAAAACAAAATAATTTACTATTATATAAAATACTCTAAATCATAATTATTTGAAAAATGCAGATTAAAACAACCTTGAAATATTATTTTACTCACATCAGATGGACTAAAACATTTGGAGGGATAAGTGACAAGTGTTGGAAGGGATGTGAAAAAATTGGGACACATACACTGTTGTTGGAACTGTGACCTGAAGCAATCATTTTGGAGAACAATATGGCATTATGACCAAAGATTTATCAAACTTCCTAAACCCTTTGACCCAGCAATACTACTACTAGGTCTGTTTCCCAAGATGATTAGGGGAAAAAGGAAAGAACTTACATGCTCTAAAATATTAATAGCAGCTTTCTTTGTGGTGGTAAAGGACTAGAAATTGTAAGGATGCTTGTCATTTGGGGAATGGCTGACCAAGTTGTGGTAATGATCATGATGGAATATTATTGTTCTATTTTGAAAAATTATGAGCTTGAGGTGGCTAGGTGGTGCAGTGAGTAGAGCGTTGGCCCTGGAGTCAGAACGACCTGAATTTGGATCTGGCCTCAGATACTTAACGCACACACAAACAAAAACCTAGCTGTGTGACCTTGGGCAAGTTACTTAACCCCAATTGCCCTCCAAAAGGCAAAAAAAAAAAAATTATGAGTTTAATGACCTTGGAAAAACATGATGAAATAATGAAGAGCAAAATGAGGAGAACAAAGAGAACATTGTATATAGTAATAGTACTGTTGTTTTACAAAACAACTTTGAGCAAATAAGTAATTTTTACTATTACAAATAATGAAATAAATATTCAAATGAACTATAAAAGACATGTGAAGATGCTATTTGTATCCAGAGAAACAACTGATAAATAGAAGTATGTACAGAATGATTTCACACACACACACACACACACACACACACACACACACACACACTTTTCTGTCTAATTGCAGCCATCTCTAGGAGAGGGAGGGAAGAAAAAAAAGAAAGTTACATGATAACTTAGTGTGTGTGTATATGTAAAAGGAATAACAAATTGTGCATAACAGATTTGCAGTTTCACATGCAAATAATCTGGTTTTTTTTCTACTCTACTATGTCATAGAAATGCTTACTTTGTTTCTTAAATTCAGAATAAAATAAATTTTTAAAAAACATGATATCTTCTGAATAAGAATATAGAAGAATATATATATTTCTCAACACCATACTCTACTTTTATGAAGACAGAGCCTTGTACTATGGCTGAGATATAAAAAGTAAAAATAAGATATCAGAATTACTAAATATATTATTTACAAACCATAATACAACTACAGCAATAATATACAAGCAAAAGATCCATAACTAAATGGAAATTTGATGATTCTGAATAATGAATGGGGCAACAAAAACCATATAAATGATAATGTAAAAGAGAGTAGCAAAGATGGAATTTCAAAATTTCTAAAATGTAGCTAAAGCAGTGTAGCAGCAAACACCTTAGCATACCCAGGATAGCTGCTAGCACAGGTTCTTAAATCTGCTTTTCTAAAAGAAAACAACTCAGAATGGGTTAACAATTTTATTTTAATCAATCAAACATATATTTTTACCTACTTTGATGGAAAAGTCAGCACCCTGAAATTCAGAGAATACAAACAGAAGTTACAACAGCAAATAACATAACTAAACAGACAGGGCTTCCAGCTGTCTGACCATTACATCCATACCTAGTGAGTTACCAGAGAGGAAACACCAACATCTGGGTTTTCAAAACTGGGGAGTGGGGGTGGGGGGCAATGGTTTCCCAGAGTCTCATCTAGCCAAATCACACAACTCTTCCCAAAGTGAGCCCCCAAACAAAACCTCATATCAGGGTATATATAGCCTTTTCCTGAGTCAATGAATGTCACAACCCTCTTGACCCACTGCCCAATCACAAAGTAACAAGTTGTGGGAATTCCTGAAAAACAAGCCTCCCAACCACAGGCTTCATGTGACCACATTCAGCCTATTAGGAGGCAGAGTATATTTTCAAATCAGGGAAGGTTCTCAGATTCACTTAAGCCTATCAGTGGGCCAAGAGGCAGTAAAGATCTTCAGATTCCAATTGCAAGTAGTTCTTAAGTGAAAAATTATATTCCTGAGATATATGTTTATAAAAAAATAATAAAAGGATTAATGAAATCAAGATATATTTTTAAATTAGAAAATCAACAAATTACCAAACCTAAAATAAGAATCAAAAAGAAATATTGAAAAATAGAAAACAATATATATAAATGACAAAAATTACTATGGAATTAAAAAACAAAATATGAACTTTGAGAAGACTAGAAAAAATCAATTGAACATTAAACATTTTTTTTGTTAGGAAAGCTAACTTAACAATGTAAAAAATGAACAGGGTAAAATTATAAAAGAGAAAAAATAAAAGAAATATAAAGACATTCTATGCATTTATGTTCATAAACTTTAAAATGTAAAGGAAATGTCAATTTATCTAAAAATAAAATTAAAATTAATAGAAGACAATGAAATTTAACTAACTATAAAGGAACTACTTTTTTTAAAAAATACATATCTATATAGATTCACAGGTGAATTCTAACAAACATTAAAAGAGCAATTGATAACTATCCCTTTGATTATTTCTATACAATTTTATGTCCACTCTAAATATTTTTTCTCCCCCAATTAATTGTTCCTATTTCCTTTATTAGAAAGTACTTGATTTTCTCTGCCATCATTGGTCTTATTATGAACTCATGCTTATCAATACATTCTGAAACAGTGATACCCAGAACTAAACAAAATATATAGTTAGGATATAATTACAAATATATTCATTCATATAGTCATTTATTCATTCACTCAAGAAATATCTTTAAGAGTTTACTGTATACAAATCACTGTATTAGGTGCTAGGAACAAAAAGAAAAAATAAAAAAATATATGTGGCCTTCAAGGATTTTTTTGGGGGGTATGACAAAATGGAATGAAGGAAACAATGCGAATTCAGACAAGAAAAAATATGAGAAGTAAATATAAGGAAAAGTAGAATTATTTCTAGTCTGGGCTCTCTAGTAAGTGGGAGGATAAGGATTAGCCCCCTGAAAGCAGTGGTACTTAAGCTGAGCCTTAAAGAATGCTTGGAATATTATAATTTGGAGGTAAAGAAGAAATGCATTAATGGCATGGGAGAAAATCTATATGTAGGGACAGAAATGGGAAATGGAAAGTTGTAGACTGGCACCAGCAAGGAGACACATTTGGTAGACCATGGCTAGGCTTATCACATTACATAATTTGGAGCAGGCCTGGTAAGAAAAAATTTTGAAAGGGAAAATAAATCACTTGCTGTGGCACAATTAGAAATTTAAGCCATTCTGGGTATTGCTGTTTATAAATGATAGTAATAATAAGGCAAAAATGGCAAGTACCATGAATTCCATGTCATATGAGTATCATTTGAAGGAAATTACGATATTTCATTTGGAGAAAAGCATTTGGGGAAGATATGAAAATTATATGGAAGTACTTAAGAAAATAGTTTTGAATTTTTTAAATATTTGTTAAAATTCACCTGCAATCTATTTAATTATAGACTTTTTAAAAAAACTGTTCCTTTATAACAGCCCAATTTGAGTGTCACAGATTAAATTGTTTAATGTTTATATTTCATCTTCTGTTAATCTGGATATTTATTGGGAATTTGTGAAAATGCTGAATAGGAGGTACTGCCATATGGTCAGAAATTTGATCCAAGCATAATAGAGAACTTTGCCCTCATGATATAGTAACTAACAGTCTCACAGAATCTTTGTGGGGTTCCAAGGGGATAACATCTGCAAAGCTCTTTGCAAACATTAAAGTGCTTGTGTTGCTGTGTTTGTTCTGTGTTCTCACAAAGGACCATGGCATCAAGGAGATGATGGTATGACTTGCAGTTGGCTTTGATTTAACTGAGGGAAGGCTGTTCAGGGTCATCAGTCTCACTTTCTCCTCTAGAGCCATACGGGTCCAGTGGCCAGACATTTCATCAGGATGACTGGACATGGTCTAGGATGCAATGGGAGACTTTAGCTGTTTTAGGCTAAGGTCTTTTCAGGTTCTCACTTAGAGTGACATAAAGCCTATTCAGTGAATAGGCCTTTTTAAGTAAGTCAACTGAACGGGGGTGGCTAGGTAGCACAGTGAGTAGAGCACCAGCCCTGAAATTGGGAGAACCTGAGTTCAAATCAGGCCTCATATACTTAATACTTACTAACCATGTGACCTTGGACAAGTCACTTAACCCTAACTTCCCTCCGAAAATAAGTAAGTAAAGGGATGGCCCCTTTAATTAAAAACAAAATCAAACTGGGGAGGGAAGACCCTCAGGGTTGTTGACCAAAAGAGAAACAGTTACCATTTGCATTCACTCTGAGCCAGGAGGGCCCAAAAAATAGTCATTAAGTGGTGCTTGGGCAGGGACCTATTGATTTCTAGTTTTGAGCTCCAGAGTGAAATGGGTTTAAAGTTTGGTCTTTGAGAAAAAATCTAGCCAGTAAACCCCAAGGTAACTAGGCATTTTTTAGCCATCAAAATTTACCTTCCTTTGGAGAGAAGAGGGAGAGGGAAAAAGGAAAAGAATGAGAGAGAGAGAAAGAGAGAGAGAGAGAGAGAGAGAGAGGATAAGCTAAGTTACCCAGCTGACTGGATCACCATTCAGGCAGCCCTCACTATTCACAATTTGTGTTTGTCCTTCATTCTCAAAGAAGACCATGACATCAGGGAGATGATGACAAGACTTGAAGTCATACCATTACTGTATAATGAGGACCTGAACAGAATGGCTATAGGAGCTCAGATACTTGAAACTATATTATAAAGCAATGTTCATTAAAAGTATTTAATGATCCTTTTAAAAATGTAGATCAATGGAAGAGTTTGAATGAATAGGAATCAGAAATGATTGAACTTGATAGCATTCTATAAATTCAAGAACATGAAAGACACAAGAACTGTTGGAAAAACTGGAAAGTAATTTAGCCAAAATAGATTCACATTGGCATCATAATAAATCCAAATGTGTGTGTGTGTATATATATATATATATATATA
Organism: Gymnobelideus leadbeateri; assembly: GCA_011680675.1. NCBI lineage: Eukaryota > Metazoa > Chordata > Mammalia > Diprotodontia > Petauridae > Gymnobelideus > Gymnobelideus leadbeateri. The sequence continues at coordinate 490,744 of WOXC01009520.1, read as the reverse complement.
TATATATATATATATATATATATATATATATAACCTTACTATAAAAGACTGCATCTTATTAAAAGAAAGCTTGAGGAGAATGAAAAGAGATAGCTTTCATAACTATGACTAGGGGAAGAATTGTTAATTTAATTCAGGAGATCACAAAAGATAAAGCAAGCAATTAGGATACCATAAAATTAAGGATGTTTTTCATGTAGAACAATAATACAATTAGGATAAGTACATAAATTGTTAATTGGGGAAAAAATCTTTGGATCAAATATTTCTGATAAAGGGCTAATAAGAAAGATGCATAAGGAACTTGGAAAAACCAATGAAATCGAGAATCATTACCAAGAAGATAATTAGTCAAAACATTTTCAACAATTTTCCAAACAAAAATTGAATATTGTCAACAACATACTACTTATAGGACTGAGAAATGACCCAAGCAATCTGTAAAACAATTTGAAATTCCTAAGTTGATTAAGTTATCACATTACTGGATTAGGTACCATGAAGTTTTCTCCATATTTTAGTATATCTATATTCTCCTTTCACTAAAATTCACAGGAGTTCACTATCTGATTTTTATAGCTTTGTTAGAAAGGTTAAAGACAGAACGGAAGTTGTCATATAAATGTATATCAAAATATTCATTGCAACACAGGGTCTTTCTGACCCTGTGAGCTTTAAGGAGATTATGATTCTGAAGGCGCACTTGTCTCTTCCTCACTTATCAGAATCTTAAAACTATTATTGAGCTGCTTCTAAATACTCAAACTTTTCTAGGTTTTTCTTCATACCAGTATTTGCACTGCAGACTTTCTATTTAGTTCTGATCATTTTGTCAGGAATAATTGAATTCCACTCAAAGGTCCATATATTTAACTATAGGCTTATATTTCACTCTTGCACAGTAAGTTAATTATTAGTTATAAGCTTATATCTTTTGTATTTTTGAATTGTCATGCTGGGCATTATTTTCAAATAGTTAATAATTCTTAAATTCTCTGTCACTGACCTTTCTGTTTTGTTTTGTTTTGTTTTGTTTTCTGGAGTTACTGACCCTTTAGTTTCATTCTGATTTTCAAGGAGTATGTCACTTCTTGAGTAAAATTTTCCACCTCCTATTCTACACTATTCATCTTCATTTTTCTCTCTGTATAATTAGGTCTAGGCCCTATGTCTGTAGTCAGTTCACTGCTGGGTTTTTACCTTGCTGAAGCATCCCTCATCCATACACTCTGAGTGTTCTCTCTCCCAGGAGCAGACATTGCAATTTCAGGTGTTCCTGTGAAATAGGACAGCGGTTTCCTGATTCAGCTTCCCTTGCCCTACATATCTTTCTCCCCACACATAACCCCCACACAACTTCTTTCAGTGCCTAGTTTCCCTAGAAACTCCCTAGAGGTTTCCCTGGTGAAGCTCCATCCTCCCACAAATACTTATTAGTCCCAGCTTCTATGAAATAGCTTCCTGGCCTAAGGCCAATTAAAAACCTCAAGCCATGTCAGTTCCATGCCTCTTAGATTTGGTGGGTGTCCAAGTCACTGTACTCTGATGGAGGTGTATGAGATACTCAAGGAGAACTAGCACCTTAGATGTAAGGGTTTGCTGAGCTACTCATCTACTTTTGGTATCCACTTGGCACTCAAGTCTCACCTATGGCTCCAAAAAACTGTAGCATGGACAGAGGCTTCACCCCAGTAAACCATCTTGCCAGATGTGCTGAACCAGGTTGAGTGTAGCCAGCAGGCCTCGTACCCATTGATGAATTAGGAGGGTGTCTACCACGTGTGAAGACTTTCACCAATAGAATAGGTTCATGGGAATAATTTCTTCCAAGAAAGGTAGTTGAAGCAAGTGTTGTGGAATTCTTAGAGCTTGATCAGATTTTGAAGGTGCCAAGGTCATCCACTGCATCTCAGACCATCACCAGCTGTCTTGAATTTATCTAGCCACTAAACTTCAATGACTCTGGAAGAGAGAGTAAGGCTGACAATTTTGTGCGACTCAGCCTCACTTAAATCCAATCCACATACATCAAGACTCTGTGATGTCATTAGCCCTCTTTGAATATGAAGGACAAACAACAGTTACTCTGATGACTGACTGACCATCTAGATAGATTTGCAAATAGAGATGAGGTGGACCTTGTCCAAAAAACCTAAGAGCCACTGTAACCTTGTTGCACATTCTTGCTGTGTTAGGCCAAAGTAAAACTCCTGCTTTGTGAAATGTTCAGTGACTCATGATTATATGCTTCATTTCTTCCAACCTTCAGTACTGACACTCTGGGATGTTTCTTGCATTGGGAGGCTTCTGGTTTTGTGTATCTGAGCTTTGCCTGTCTTCCCTTCTCCATACCCATAAGCTTTGACAATCTTTTTGTACAGTGTTAAGTTATGTGAACAACTTACTGTTGTTTCTCTTAGAAATTTTCATTGTTGAAATGCAAATCAAAACAACTCTGAGGTACCACATCTCTCCAGGAAGATTGGCTAAGATGACAAAACAGGAAATGACAAATGCTGGAAAGGATGTGGGCAAATTGGAACACTAATGCATTGCTGGTGGAGTTGGGAACTTATCCAGCCATTCTGGAGAGGAATCTGGAATTATGCCCAAAGGGCTATAAATAATTTCATACCCTTTGACCCAGCAATACCACTACTAGGGTTATATCCCAAAGAGATCATAGAAGTGGGAGGAAGACCCATATGTACAAAAATATTTATAGCAGCTCTTTTCATGGTTGCAAAGAACTGTAAATTAAAGGGGTGCCCATCAATTAGGGAATGGCTAAACAAGGTGTGGTATATGCATGTAATGGAATATTACTGTGATATAAGAGATGAGGAGGAGATGGTTTTCATATTCACCTGGAGAGGCTTATACAAACTGATGCTGAGTGAGAATAGAACCAGTAGAAATTTGTATAAAATCACAGACACAACATATGTGTGATGACTAACTATGACAGACTGGACTCTTCTCAGCAATGCAGTGATATAAGTCAATCCCAAAAGATTCATGAAGGAGAGAGATGTCTACATCCAGAGAAAGATCTACAAAGAATTGTGCCTGAATCCTAATGGAAGAAATCTAATTGATCTTTTTCTTTTCATTGTTTGATTTTATTTCTTCTTTACCATTTTTCATCCCACCTAGTACAATACACCTTTGTAACTTGACTAATGTCTATTGTGAAAGTATTTGCATACCCTATACTAGACTATATGCTGTCCTGGGATGTGGGGGGAGGGAGGGAAGGGAAATTTGAAACTCAACAACTATGGAATTGAATCTTGTAAACTAAAAATAAACAAATAAATTTAAGAGGGGCAGAGCCAAGATGGAAGAGTAGAAACAGCACTTCAAGGTACTCTGCCCCACACCACTTCCAAACTATGTAAAAGAGGACTCTGAACAACTTCTGGAACCCCAGCATCCACATAACGATACAGAGAAGCTAATGCCCCGCTGAGGACAGCCCAGTAGCTCTGTAGGGAGGGACAACGCAGAGCTCTGGGAGCTGATAGGCCAGTGCAGAGAGCCAAGCCTAGGTCTAAGTGAGCCAGGGTTTTAGCCCCAGGGTGGCCAGGCCAGCAGCCGGCTGGAGGGACCCCAGAATACAAGCAGGTGTGGCAATTCCAAAATTATAAACACAGACATGCCTAAGACAAAGTAAGAGGTTAGTGCCCTAGGGACCAGTATTTGGGGAATGCATCTGCTTCCTCCTCTGGGGGCTAGAAGCCACTCAGGAGACATGCCATTTTGCAGCTTCAGTGGCAGCATCAGTTCCTGGCCTGCGAACTGTAGGGAGATCCAGCTATCAGTCTTGGAGGTTAATTGCTCTTGCTTTAACTTGCTTGGATCAGGATTGTGATCTGGGGGGAGGTCTGGGGTGGGTATCCAACTTGCCAGAACTGGAAGTTGTGAAGAGCCCATGTTTGGGACGGAAGCTCAATGGTCTGGTGGCAGAGTCCTACTGTGGCAACAAGCCTAAAAGTCAAATAATTAAGTGGCAACATGCCTAGGCAAAGGAAACAAAAGAAACAGAAAGTGAAACATTAGACTCCTATTTGGGGGGCAAAGAGGGTCGCAGCATGGAACAGTCAGAGGACTGTGAGGTCAGAAATCCTGCTCCAAAAGCCCCAAATGAAAATATAAGCAGGTTACAGGCCATAGCAGACCTTAAGAAGCAGATAAGAGAAGTGGAGGAAAAATTGGGAAGAGAAATGAGAAGGATGCAGGAAAAGTATGAAATGAGAGTCAACAGCCTAACTGAGGAAAATAACACCCTGAAAAATAGAATAATTCAAATGGCAAAGAAGGCCCAAAAAGGCAATGAGGAGAAGAATGCCTTAAAAAGCCGACTTTGCCAGATGGAAAAAGAATCTCAAAAACTCAATGAGGAGATTCATTCCTTCAGAGTTAGACTAGAGCAAAGGGAAGTTAATGACTTTATGAGAAATCAAGATGCTGTTAAACAGATCCAAACAAATGAAAGAATAGAAGGCAAAGTGAAATATCTCATGGGAAAAACAACTGACGTGGAAAATAGATCCAGGAGAGATAATTTAAAAATTATTGGACTACCTGAAAGCCATGATCAAAGAAAGAACATAGAAATCACCCTTCAAGAAATTCTCAAGGAAAATTGCCCTGATGTTTTAGACCCAGAGGGTGAAATAGAGGTTGAAAGAATCCACAGATCACCTCCTGAAAAAGATCCCAAAAAGAAAACTCCCAGGAATATTATAGCCAGGTTCCAGAATCCCCAGATCAAAGAAAAAATACTCCAAGCAGCCAGGAAGAAACAATTTCCATACTGTGGAAAAACAATCAGAATAGCACAGGACATGGCAGCTTCTACAGTGAGGGATGGAAGGGCATGGAATATGATATTCCAGAGGGCACAAGAGCTGGGATTGAAGCCAAGGGTCACCTACCCAGCAAAACTGAGTATTTTGTTTCAGAGGAAAATATGGTCATTCAGTGGAATAGAGGACTTTCAAGCATTCTTGAGGAAAAAACCAGAGTTGAATAGAAAATTTGACATACAGACACAAGAAGCAAGAGATGCCTGAGAAGGTAATCAGGGAAAAGAAATCAAAAGGAACTTAACAAAGTTGAACTATTTACATTCCTATATGGAAAAACAATAACTGTGACTGATGAAACCTTTCTCAGTATGAAAATAATGGAAGAAGGGTATATGGGCATATGAATACATATGTGAATGTGTGTATATATGTTTACAGTTATACATGGATAGAGGGCACAGCTTGAATTTGGTGGGAAGGGATGATACTTAAGGGGTGAAGTTATGAGGTGAGGGAGGAAAGTGGCAAGAGGAGATGGGGAGAGTGACTTATCTCATGCAGAAGAAGCAAGGGGAAGTGGCTGCAGGGGAGAGGAAGAACAGGAAGGCAAAGAGGCAAAACCATATTCTCATTGAATCTGGCTCAGGGAGAGAATGACATACATACTAAATGGGATATCTCAACCTGCAGCAGAATAGGGGGAAGGGGGACGAGAGGGCGGATGATGGAGGGGAGGGCTTTCTGGGGGGAGGGGAGGTCAGAAATACCCTCTATTGAAGAGGGACAGGATCAAAGTAGGGAATGGACCAGGTGGGGGTGAGGGAATTATAAGCAGCCTTTTACAATATATCTACTACAGTAATGTTTTGCATTGCTATACATGTACAACATATACTGAATTGCTTATCTTCCCAGAGGGAATGGGTAACAAGGGAGGAAGGGAATGGATCAGAAATTTGAGGTCTTAAGATTAAATGTTTCAAATATATATTAATACTATCATTAATACTCTTTTGCTTGTACGTGGGAGATAAGATGTTCAGCCATCAAGGCACAGAGACTCGCCTCGCCCTAATGGAAAAGTCAAAGGGGGTATGGGAGAAGATATGGGAGACAGCAGAATGGATGAGGGGATATCTTGTGAGACTGCTATTCTGCAGTAGTGGGTAGGGGAAATATGGGGAAAAAATTGTAACTCAAAATGTGGCAGAAATGAATGATGTAAACCAGAAATTAATAAAGCATTTGTTAAAAATAATAATAAATAAATTTTAAAAAAAGAAAATCTCATTGTTATTTAATTGTACTCCCTTTTGAGAATTTTGCTACAGTATATATAGGATAGGTAGACTTTTTTTTTTTCAAATAAATTTTATTGATCTTTTGGTATTTTACATCACCAGAATTTCTTTTGATATTCTTTCCCTTTGGGGAGGCTGGGTGGCACAGCAAGTAGAGCACCTGACCAGAAGTCAGGAGGACTTGAGTTCAAATCAGGCCTCAGACACTTAACACTTCCTAGCAATGTGACCTTGGGCAAGTCATTTAACCCCAATTGCCTTCCAAAAAAAATATTCTTTCCCTTTCCCCAACTCAAGAGCCATTCCATCTAACCTAATATTGTAATATAATTAATATCTTGTTTTCCCCAATTGCATGTTAAAACAATTTTTAAATATTTTAAAAATTTTGAGTAACAAGTTTTATCTCTCCCTCTCTCTCCTCCCCCCAAGACAGTAAGCAATCTGATATAGTTCATACATATGCAGTCACGTAAAACATTTCCATATTAGTCATTTTGTACAAAGAATAATTAAGAGCTTGACTTTTTTAAAAAAAACATCATGATGCCATCTTAACAAGAAGTCCCAGGAGTAATTTATGTGGTTGTTGATAACTTGCAAATCTTCCTTTGAAAACTGCTTCTTCTTATCCTTTGCCCATTTATTTATGGGTAATGACTCTTGTTCATATATTTCAGCATCAGTACACTAAATTTCTTGGATATCAAATATTTTGAGATAAAGTTAATGTAAATATTTCTTCAATTATATATTTACTTTTGATTTTTAACACATTTAATTTGCTTGTGAAAAAATTTTTCATTTCATATTCATAATTTTTTTTGCTCTAACAGCATTTTAGAACCATAAAAATAATAGTGGTGATTGAGGATACACTTTATACACAGTTGTGAAAAATATTTCCTTCTCTTCTAATGAGTTTATTATATGACCTTTTACATTTAAATCATGTATCATCATAATAGTGCATGTGATATTAGTCTAACATTTATGGCAGATTTCTTTCCCCAAAATTTCTTTCAGATAGAGATTACTTTAACACTCTGAATCCTTGATTTTATTAAACACAATATTGCTATGATTGATTACTTTGTTGTCTTCTATACTCAATACATTCCACCAATCAATTTTTCTACCTTTTTTAACTATCACATTTTTTGCAATGAATGTTCTTTGTTTAAGATCTGGTACTGTTAAACTCCATTCCTCCTTACTTTTTCTCATTATTTCTCTTAAAATTCTCAAACTTTTCTAGGTCTAAATTTTGATTGGTATGTGACCAAATCTATTAAATTATACAGAATTTTAAAATTTTCCTTTCTCTGGGAACTATTGTAACATTTCTTGAACTATATAAGACAATAGTGGGATTTTGGATGTACTTGATTCTACTGGAGCAGCTTCTAGCATTTATTTATTATAATTAATGTCAGCTCATTATTTTATATCAATATAAGCTTACCATACTAAGGAATGGTTCAAATATTTCTATACCTTTTAATGTTTTCTAAAATAAATGTGTTGTATCTTGTCAAAATACTTTTTCTCTTAATATAATCATAATTTTATTATTTTTATTAACAAATTCTGATTCTAGTTTGCCTAATATTGAAATATTACTTAATCATAGGCATATTATCATAGTGTATTTTTAATATGTTACTGAGGCCTCTTTAATAATATTCTTATATTTGTAAAATTTTCTTTTCTGCTTTCTCTCTTCCTGCTTTGGATATTATAGTGATATTTGTTTCTAAGAAAGAGTTTGATAGGAAGCCTGTTCTCTCTCTTTTTCTATACACATGAAATTGTTTCAGTTAATTATTCTGTAAATGTTTGAAAGAATTCACTTGATCCAATTTCTTTATCTGACACATAATTGATTAAATTCTCTATTCTTTCGGGGTAAGATGGATCTTTTGTACTTGTAACAGTGGCTTGATTCTTGCATGCCCAGAACACCTAAAAAGGAAGTGTGCACATGAGAGATTCCATATACCTGCTTCCGGAAGACAGGAAAACTGGTACATTCTTACACATTTTGCATTATCTTATCTTATTATTGGAAGCAGAAACTTTGCATTGGCTGCATGCTGGAAATGGCTCTGTCTTTAAGTATCCCTCACTGGTAGTCTTTCTCTTTTTCTTGTGACATTCAAGGACCATGCAATAAGTGGGAAAAGGTCTGAGCCATCTTCCTCCACCCTTAGGTCATACACCTCAAAAAATATGCTTGAAGTTTTGTTCTGTATTTTCTATTTTTATTTATTTTTTCCTTTTTTAAATTTATTTTTAGATTTCCACATACATTTCCACAAGATTTTGAGTTACAAATTTCTCCCCATCTTTCCCCTAACCCCACCCCAAGATAGCAAGCGTACTGAATATCCCTTCCCCCAATCTGCTCTCTCTTATATCTTCCCCCATACTCCCTCTCCCTTTCTGATAGGTCAAGATGGATTTCTATACCCCAGGGCCTCTATATCTTATTTCCCAGCTGCATGTAAAAAACATTTTTTTACATTTCTTTTTAAAAGTTTGATTTCCAGATTCTTTCCTTTCTTCCCTCCTCACCCACTCTCACTGGGAAGATAAGCAATTCAATATAGGTTGTACATGTGTAGCTATACAAAAACATTTCCATAGTAGTTATATTGTGAAAGACTAACTATATTTCCCTCCATCCTATCCCCCCACTTAATTCTCTTTTTTCCTTTGACCCTGTCATTTTTCAAAAGTATGTGCTTCTAACAACCCTCTCTCCCAATCTGCTCTCTCTTTTATGATCCCCCCTTTTATCCCCTCATACTCTTTCCCCCTACTCTCCTGTAGGGTAAGATACCTAAATAAGCATGTATGTTATTCCCTCCTTAAGACAAATTCAATGAGAGTAAGGTTGACCCATTCTCTTTTACCTTCCTGTTTTTCCCTTCATTGTAACAGTTTTCTCTTGCCTCTTTTATATGAGATAATTTACCCTATTCTATCTCTCCCTCTCTCCTTCTCTCATTATATTCTTCTATCACCTCTTAATTTTATTTTTTTAGATATCATCCCTTCCTATTCAAATGATCCTGTGCCCTCTGTCTATATATAAATGGACATGCATATACACACACTCACATATGTATTTATACATACATGCAACCTCTTATACATACATATATATGCATAGTATACATATACATACATTTGTATGTGTATATATGTATGTATATATGTATACATATATATATATATACACATTTATATTCCCTTCAACTGTGTTCATGCTGAAAAAAGTCTCATGCATTACAATTATAATTTTTCCATCTGATTGCACTTCCTCTGCTTGCTCATCTTGCCAGCCAATTATTTGACTTTTGAGCTCTTTGCCAAGGTAGAACTCTGTTTCCAGAATGGAGAGAGCTGTGTCGTAAATTGCTGGGGTTTTCACGTACGTTGTCAGAGCTTGTGTCAGAGGTCTGAGGAGGACACTCTCTCTACAAACACTGAAAGCTCTGGCACACTGGCCACATACCCCAGGACAACCACCCAAGACTGTGATCCAGATCTAAGCAGGTCAAAGCAACAGTGATTATCCTCTAAGTGGTTGCTTGGTCTCCCTAGAATCTATAGGCCAGGAGCTTCAGAGGCAGCCATGCAACAGCAGATGCCATGCCTCTGACACCTCTCATCTGAGTTCGTGGCTGGACCACGCTCTTCCATGACCTAATTCCAACAGAGTTCCTCACTGACCTTTTACCTGTTTTTGTTTGTTTGTTTTAGCAGTTTTCTGGACATGAGCCACAAGTCTTCCACTTTCATGGTCACAGACTACAATTTTCCATTATCTCATCCCAATTTTTTATCATGCCCTATATCTTTATGCTTTACTACAATGAACCCTGCTCTTTATCCTCAAGGAGACCACCAATCTCTCCATAGTGGATCACATACTAGACTTGGAGTGAAGAATAACTGAGTGCAGATCCTGCCTCAGACAGTACTAGCTATATGACCTTGGAGAAGTCACATCTCAGCCTCAGCTTCCTTCCTGCCTCATAGGATTTCTATGAGAAAGCAATGAAGTAACATTTGTGATGCATTTCTAAAACCTTAAAGCATTACATGAGAGCTAACCATTTATCTCTTTCAAATGGCAGTGGCATCACTTTTTTTATTTGAAATTTGAGTGCCCAGCAGATGACTTATAGCAGATGTTTAATTTATATTAAGAGATTCCTTTATTTTGTTATAAGGCTTTTTATTTCCCCTCTTGTCATATCATTTTTCAAAATTTCTTCTCTTCCACAGTAGTTGCATTGTAGCATTCTATGATTGTTACAGTGGTTTGAACTTTTTTCTTTTTGACTACTTATCTATTTTTCTTTTTACTATCCCTCAAAACTTGTTCCTGAGTGTTCTTATTTTGGAATGTCTTTTAGGAGATCATGGAATTTTTTTCCAACCTTATTACTCTGGTTCTGATAGTTCTGGGCAGTTTTTCTTTGTGGTTTGTAAAAACCAAGTATCCAGGTGTGCGTTTTTCATGTTTTTCAGTTAGTCTTAAAAATATTGAGCTATACTTTTTAGTCATATCTTCCAGGGCAATTATTTTTTGATAGTACATACCTCACATGTTCTAATTTTTTCAGTCTTTTGAGTTTATTCAAATACTGCCCATCTTAGATAATTGATTGGGTATTGTTTGTTCCATTCTATTTTCAATATGTCCATTTGGATAAGGTTTTCTACTTCTTATTCTATGTTATTTATTCTTCCATTTCTTTTCTCAATAGAATATTTCACTTTTTAATGTCTTACTGAATTTTTTCTATCTATTTTTGGAGTCCTTGTGACTAAGCCACTTTTTCTCCTGAGTCTCTACTTGTGTTTTGTATAGTTACTTCCTTCTTTTGAATTTGTCTCTTGGGTTTCTTTTAACACATGGTATTTCTTCATTGAATATGGAGTTTTATTCTGCTCACTCATATCTCAAATTTTAGTTCCTGTATTGGGACTTTGTGCCAGTGCAAGGCTCTGTCCCTTCCAAATTCTTGAATGGGGTAGCCAAATCCTTCCTGGTCATATCATCTGCATAATCTGGAAACTGTGCCTACTGTCTGGCTGAATTTCTAGATGGGGGTGGTTGGAAGCCTAACCCTTTGCCATAGTCTCTGGCTTTTGCTTCTATTTCCTTGAGGCCCGATGTAGGTAGCATCCTCAGCATCACCTTTGTTTCCTTCTTGTCCAGTCACCAATTAGGCATTTTCTCTGTCCTCTGATGCAACCCTGAAAAAGTATGACAAAATATCAAATATTGTTCAGGTTAGAGCTTCCTGGAGGGTTTCTTGTAGATCCTGCATGGGCACTGTGTAGTCTATTGCACAAATATTTGAATAATTGAATTGAATCAGATACAATCATTTTCCACTCCCAAACCCTGCCAAGGGATTGAAATATAAAGCTTTTAAGACATCATTGAAAAGATAAGATGATAAGACTCCATATTTGACTTCAGAGGTTAGAAATACAGGATACAAAAAGCACAGGTTAACATGCTTCTGAGCAGTACAGAAAACATGTAAAAAGACTCTGGGCCAAGTAACCAAATCCTATTAGCAAGTAGACATAGACAAATGTGACTTTCTTTTCTGTTCCCTTCTTTTCCCTCTTTTTTTCTTTAATCTAGGTCTTTGATTATCATCAATGATCAGTGTGAGGAACTCTAAAGATGAAATCCTGCTCCACAGATGCAGACCAGCAACTTGTCTAGAACTAATAGTTATATAGAAATACATTAGAGAGAAACTGAGGTGTTCAATAACTTGTACATGGTCTCGTACATAGTATTTCCCAGAAGAAAGATATAAAATCCAAATCTTCTTGACTCCAAGGTCAGTCCACTGTGCTATACCTCACATATATGGAGGCATTAGTTTGCATTGTTGAAATGAAATCAATAGATTCCATTCCTCATGTTTCAGTTAAAGAAATATGGTAAGAATATCCACCCCCCCCAAAAAAAAAAAACACCTGAGAGCTGCAGCAGTGTCTATTTCATAATGTAGTTTCTCAAATTAAAAAAAAAGTTTCTTCTTGGAATGATTCTTAAAAAATGATTGTTTAAAAATATATCCTTCATAAACTAATGAATATAGGGTTCATCTTGAGTCACTACATTCTTAATCAAAATGGCAGAGAAATTTTATTTCAAAAAAATAATCTTCTGATTTACAGAACTGACATGAAATAAAAAAATGTCCTTCATATTGAAATCATTGGGATTAGTTCAAATGAGGCAGCTTTGAAGACCCAAAGATTACATTTCTTTACAATATCATTTTGTTTTCTTTCCACATTGTGAAATTATCTGGTCAGCCTCACAATGTTTTTTTTTAATGGTTTCCAAAAGGTTTGGAAATTATTACAGCATCCTAGAGTCATATGTTGGAAATACACTCTTGTGGAAACAGTTCTCTTAAACTACTGATTTTTATCTGTGCTTTATCAATCTTCTGATAGGAATCCTGCTGAGGTGGGAGTCACTGGAGGCAATCTCTCACCAGGAAACCTCTACCCTATGCTTTAAATGAAGAAGGCAGCCTGGTTGAGGGACCTTATTGCAAAAAAAGGATTGGAAGAAAAAACATGTCACAAATCTAGAGCAGATAGTGAGATATTTCAGGTGGGTGGTGAAGACTGAGGACTAAAACTGGATAACTAGAAATAAGGGAGGGTGATGGTGAGAAAAGTCACTGCACAGTTGGAGACATGAAAGTACAGCAAGTGCTCAAGCCCCCACTCAGAGATCCCTCTGCATCAGATCAGCAAGGGTGGCAGGCAGTAGTAGCTCAGCCAGACAGGGACTGGGGAATACCAGGAAGCTCATCAGCTTTGTGAGCATTTTAAAAAGAGAAAAATTGAGCATGTCCATGCTAGATGAGTTTTCCAAAGCTCTCACAGTTCTGGTTTGAACACTCCAGTGAGTTTCTTTGTCACTGAGGTTAGAGCTTCCTAAGTACTGAAAGTAGTAAAGCCAGTTTCAAAGAGGCATGGATTTTCATTGTGAAAAATATCATTTTCAAGCTGAAGGTGTACATAATACATTTACAGGAAAAGGATATAGGCCTTGACAAGATAGAAATATCTATTTCTCGTTTAGGACTATCAGATATTAAAAAAAAACCTAATACTTGTAAGATTCATATTGAGTCCATACATTCTTAATTATAGGGGCAGAGAGATGATAATCATCATTCTTTTTTTTAATCATCTTGCTTTGGGAATTTATCTAAAATATGTATGTATTTCATATTGAAATCAATGGGGAAAAAAAGTCCATGTTCTATATTACTGCTACTGCTAAAGTGCTTGATGTAACATTAACAAGAGCTTCTATCCTTACCTTTCACAATTAGAATTTATAAAGCCAAAAAAAGAAACAAAATAATACTGTATGAAGGTGCAGTTGCTCAGTGAAGTGGGTGGCTGACAACACTGCCTTCTATCATGGTTAACCAAAATTTTTATTAAAGATTGAATATATCTAAGTCAAAACTTGCCACACAGCACACCTCTCAATTGCAGCTTTGTCTATGTATGTTTTCTGTATTTTAATTTTTATTGATTACTCTTATTTGCACCAATCTAACATTCAGGAAAAGTGTTTCTCTGGGTTATTACTATGTGCTAAATTGGAAAGTTTCTAGTAAATCTACCACCATTAAGTCCAGAGTAGAACACTATCTTTCTAGTGATTTCTCCCAGTAGAAGGAGTGTGGGGGAACCCTTTTATGGTCTTTATCTTTTACCACAACTAAAATTTCAGTTTGAAATCTGTATTGTTAACCTACTATGAGATTTGGAGATGGGAAAAGGCAAGGTAACACATTTCTGATCTATCCCTTCTCAAAAGAATCCTTTTTTTTTTTTTTGCATAAAAGTAACCCTTTCACTTTGTTAATAAATAACAATCCAAAGAGCTTTTTCCAAAGGTTTTAGGCATTAAAAAAATCTGTCCTATTGTAATAGGAAACCTTGGAGACTCATTGAAATCACTGCAGAGGCACAAGTTTCTTTTTATTATGAAAGATGTTTATGTGAAGAACAAAATAGACAAGAGAAAGTAACTGCTTCAGAATACTTGATGGGCACTTTAATCTTCTATTAATATGCAAATTTTGTTCTTTAGAACCCCAGTAAGAGATTTTTTTTTTCCAATCAGGCTATTTGAAAGTGGCCCTATTCTCCCAAAGGTCCTTCTTGCATGAGTCTAAGTGAAACACTGTTTTTTATGCTAATTCCCAGGATGGTCTTGTATGCATCATTTTCTTTTGAAATTATATGGAGTTTATTGAACCACATTTGTAAAACATTCCACAGTTGATTTCATTCTAAAGATCTCCTTTAATAGAGCTGATTCCCCTGTTGATCTGTGTCATGTGAGAATGTTAAAGAAAATCAGCTTTAACAACAAGGAAAGAAATAAAAAAAGATGGGTGGAAGGAAATTTGAATATAAATTTGTGACCAAGAAAAGAACAGTTTTTTTTTCCTATAATAGTGCTTCCAGTTAGCCTACTATACAATAATGTAGTCATAAAATGTTATTCCTTAAATATCGAACACTTGAGTCAAGGTAAAGATTACTACTATATATTTTTTTAATTTTTGTTCTTAACCTGCACTTAGGAAAAACACATCTTTGTTAAAAGCCTTCATTCTCAAATAGACTGCCCCTAGAAAAAGAAGAATAAAAGAACATCAATATATGTATCACTTTGGAAATTAATAAAAATATTTAAAGTATAATAGAAACATGAATACCAGCTTATCTTTCTGTTCAATTTAAAAAAAAAAAAACTAATCATTGCTCTTCATTCTTTAATCCTAGGTCAGATTGCTGGAGAAAGACAATTCAGAAAATTCTAATGTCCTCACTTGTGAGTAAGTGCTTTATTCAAGTTCTGCTTCATTATTCTCATATCCAAACACAATGACCAGAAAGTAGTGGTCTGTGGAAAACATTTGAATAAGATTTCTCTGTAACCAATAAACCAATAAATTCTTATATTATGTATATCTACATATTGCATATTATACACATGAGTTTGGCTACAAAATAATAACTCTGATCATTTAATGTATGTCTAATTGAGGGATGTCCAAAAAAGCCTTTTTTATGAAATTTTGATGAAATTTTTTTTAAATTGCTACATGAGTCAATTTACAAATCACACATACACACAGACACAAATTGGTCTCATCACTTTTATAATTCCACTTCATTATTTATTTAATATAATGACACATATAACACTCTAAATGTTGCAGAGCACTTTATATAAACATCTCATTTGATCCATTTGATATTCACAAGCTTATGATGAGATAGGCATTCTAGGCATTATCTTTTTTAAGTTTTAAAATATTTATTAATTTCTTTTTCCTTTATATCACAGTGACAACTCATTCCCTGACCATTTGAATCCTCCCTTATGACAAAGAAAACAATTGAACAAGAACATCTGATTCAGAGATCATGTCAAACAACATCTACAATGTTCAGTTCTAGTCATCTCCCATTGCCTTACAGCAAGGGAGAAAGCATGCTGCATTATGACTTCTAAGGTACCTTCGTGTTTTTTTTCATTGCTCAGAATTTTACTTCCTTTTAATGATCTTTTATTTCATTGATTGTCATTTTGAATATCTTTCTCTCAACCTCTCATTTATTTCATTTTGCATCAGTTCATATTTTCCCATGCTTCTCAGAATATCACATGCTATTTCTTACTGCACTAAGTATTCTACTACATTCATACACAACAGATTTTTTTTTCATGTGGCTCCAAAACTTTGGGCATCCATTTTATATCCAGTTGCTTGTGAACACAAGGCATAGTTGTTATTTTCCATATTTTATACACGAGGAAATTGAAGTTGTGAGAATATAAAGGATTTCCTAAGATAGAATTTGCCTATGTGTTTGAGACATAATTTGAACCCATTTCCAATGAGCTGTCCACTTCCTATATCTATCATATTTGTCTTTTCAAAACTATATATAGAGGCAATATGGTGTAGTAGAGAACTGGCCTTGGAACTAGAGAGACCTAGCTTCAAGACTCACTTCATGTAAGTATTAGCTTTATGATCCTGGCCGAGTCATTAATCCTCTCAGCATACTAAGCAGCACTCTCAGACTATACCTCTTTTCTGGTACAGAAAGACAAAAAGTTCCTTACCAAGAACATCCCAAGTAAAGAAAACACAGCTCTAATTGCTATCCCTTATCCTAGTTGCCTCTAATATTAGTTTGAATGCCCATCTGGCCTCTAAATGATCCTATGTCTTATTTTATTTTTCTTTTTTCTTTTTGGAGGGCAATTGGGGTTAAGTA
The DNA here is from genome assembly GCA_011680675.1 of Gymnobelideus leadbeateri. Classification (NCBI taxonomy): domain Eukaryota; kingdom Metazoa; phylum Chordata; class Mammalia; order Diprotodontia; family Petauridae; genus Gymnobelideus; species Gymnobelideus leadbeateri. The sequence continues at coordinate 474,240 of WOXC01009520.1, read as the reverse complement.
ACTTGCCCAAGGTCACACGGCCAGGTTTTTTTGTTTGTTTGTTTGTTTGTTTGTGTGTTCATTAAGTGTCTGAGGTCGCATCCAAACTCAGGTCCTTTTGACTCCAGGGCCAACATTCTACTCACTGCGCCACCTAGCTGCCCCTATATGTCTTATTTTCTAAAAAGTCAAATATGATTTCAAAAGATAAAGGTTTGCTTTCACTGGGAACCATCTTAAGATTATCAGACAATTACATTTATTTAACACCTAATATGTACCAGGAAAGCAACAGTGTACAAGCAAGTTATATGCATGACAAGGTGGAGGTAATCAACAGTCTTCTGTTTTCTGTTTTCTGCTTTTCTTAAAGCATTAAAATTAAGAAGGATCAGGAAAGGCTTCCCGTAGAAGGTGTAATTTAAATGAGACATGAAGGAAGCCAAGAATTCAGGAAGCAAAGATAGAGGGGAGAACATTCCAGGCATGGGGGACAGACTTTGAAAATGCCTATTCAGGAGTTGAAATGTCTTACATGAAGAATAGGAAGGAACCCAGTGTCACTGGATTGCAGGGTATGATGGCAGGTATAAAATATGAGGACTGGAAAATTTGGGGAGACATGTCTGAAGGGATTTGAGTGTCAAAAAGAGAATATCTTTTATTGATCCTGGAGGCATCAGATGTTTCGAGTAATATAGGATAGAGGCTGAGCAGGGCAAGATCAGTGCCCTATCCTATCAGATAGGATAAAGGGTTAAGGAATTCAATAGAAGATGACATAGTTAAGTTGAACTGGTGCATTATGATGATGATATGGAGAAAGGAGGAAAGTGTAGCCAGGTGAGATATCCTGTCAAAGAGGTGAAGGAATTGAAGGTCATTGAAGGTCATGGTGAATAGGAATAAGAGATTTGGTCTTTTTAGCAAGGCAAAGGGAAAAAATGGATGTCAACAGACTGTAATCAGATAAGGAGATTTCAGAGAATAACAAATGGAAGTGAAATATTTATTGGGAATGACCAGATAAGGGTATGATCATCATTTTGTTTAACTGAGGTGAGTAAGAGGAGTTAAGCATTAGAAATGAGCAAATTGAGGAACTGAGAAGTAACAGTGTTTTAAGGAATATCAATATCTATGAGGAAGTCAGTCCCTAGGGCAAGAGCTGGAGATTGAGAGTATTGTGAAATAAGGTAACAGTTTATGAAGGAGGCATTGAGCTAAATACTCTGAGCGAAGACAATTGGAATAGTAATTTTCATAATAATAATTATTTCACCTTATAAAGAACTTAATAGTATTCAAAGCACTTATCATGACTAGTCTATAACCAAACAGACAGATAGTAGAGGAATGAAAATTTGAAGACATGTCTTTTCAATAAATCTATAACTCTTTTCTAGGTATGTTACTTCTTCCCCTAAATATACATCCTCTTCCCACAGGGCAAAAGGAATATTTTTCCTTTCATGTATAAATTATAATATATTTGTCTTTTTAAAATGTAAATTAAGATAGGGAGAAAATGTGGAACTCAAAATTTTGTGGAAATGAATGTTGAAAACCAAAAATAAATAAATTAACAAAGAAAAAATAAAAATGTAAATTAGTCCCATTATTTCACAGTCATACCTTATAAGCATATTTAGCAAGATACAAACACCTTTCTATATAGATTCAAATATTTTACATGTATTTGTAAGCATACACATACATATACATTATGGAGAGAACGGAAATTCTCCTACATCTTATGTGATTCAAGTGTTTATAAAGGAAATATTTTTAAATACATATTCACAATGTTCAAAATTTGAGGCTAAGGGATGATCATTGGCTCTATGACCTTTGCTAATTCACAACACAAGAGCTTAGTGGCACAAAAAAAATTGCCACCATGTGTCTTCATTTTAGTGTTCTTCATATTTGAGTGGCCTTCCTGGTCATGTAGGGTTATGCTTATTGTGGAGAAAAATTCCCAGGATATTGGAAATCCATACTAACTCTTTCCAACTTTTCTTGGCAAAGGGTGATATGAGCCAACCCAGCAGTAATAAGCCTTCATTCTTTAGCACTAACAACTGAAGTATATTGAAAACTGATTTTTCAACTCCCTCTTCAGATTTAAGACAGTGTCTACTGCTTTGGGACCTAACAATAGCCACTCACATTGGTCACCTCAAAATAAAGTGACCAGAATAAGTTTAAACACTGGTTTCAAGAATGTGAAAAGAAATGAACTATTGGGTTTTGGGACAGCTGGCACATTAATAATTGTGAAGAAGATGGACTATTATATTGAATCTAATTTCACAAAACAGGGTATATTTGTATCTTATATAAATGCACTAACACGACACAATATACATGAATGTTTGGGACACTTCAATTTTATGAACAATAAAAATGAGCAAACTCCTTTCTGAGCTGTTAAAATGATGACACACGATTATTGGTCCCTGAAGGTTAGTGAGGATAAAGCTAATGCTGTGGTCAAAATTTAAGCATTGGCATTTGTATTCCCTAAGGGAAATCTGTCTAGAGAATTCAATACATAGCTCAAAACAATGTCCTTGAAGAGGCCCACACAAAGCACATAAGACTCACTTGAGGATCCAAAGTGTCAGAAGTGAATTTAGCAATGATTAATAATCACTACTGTCATTGTCTTTGAAGCTGAGCTAGTTTACATTCTGTCATTCCTAAGTCTTCAAAACTACAAGATTTTGTTATCTGTCACTTTTTACAACTGTAACTAAAAAGTATTCCTTAAGGTAATAAGTCCCTGTTCCTGCCAGGAAGTCCAAGTTCATTTCACAAGCCATAAAATGAAGTTTATATTCAAAAATATCTTTTAGTAAAGACACCCACAAAAATATGTTCTATGCTATTGCTGTTTTTACATAGAAAATAAACTAGGAAAATCTATGACCTATAATAAATAAAATAAGATTCTTGAATAGACTTAGAGGTGAAGAAAAGAGGAAACAAATGTTTTTCTTTATTCACCTTTACACCAACATAGAAAAATCTAGGGAAATAGTAAGAAGAATGGCAGACTAACATATTAGAGAAAATTTTGTTCCTCATTGATATAGCTCTTGAAATTATAGTAGATACTTAATTTCAATTCACAGAGAAGCCTAAGGTCATAGTCAAGAAATAACCATTAAAATATGTAGACACAAATGAAATCTAGGATTTTCTGTTTCTATATTGTTCCCACCAAACTTATTTTTGCAATGTTTGATCTTAGGTCTTGAGAAATTACTATCTATAGCCAATTGTAGAGAGTTTCATTTTAATTTTTAAAATTATTACTTGCATTTATAATCTATACCTGCCAGTAACACTACCACCTCCCCACCACTGAAGAAAATAACAGTAACACCTCTCATATATATGAATGAAGAGTTTAGCAAAACAAAACCCTTATGGGACATTTCCAAAAACATATCTCTCTCTCTACATTTTAATTTCATAGCCCCTCTGAAAATGAGTGGCATTTTTCATCTTCTGTCTTCTATTGTTTATCATTTCATTGATCAAAGTACTAAAATTTTTATATTCCTTTACATTGTTGTTATTGTATAGTGTTCTCTAGTTCTGCTTGTTTCATTCTGCATTAACTTGTATAATTTCCCAGTTTCTTCTGAAAGTGTCCATTAAGTTGTTCTTTTTGTCATTTCTTATGACACAGTAATATTCTATCACATTACTATACCATAAATGGTTTTGCCATCCCCAAATGGTGAACAATTATTGCAATAACCTGCTGGTTGGTTGCCCTACCACAAGTCTCTCCATTTTCCAGGAGCATTTCTACTGACTGTCCCCAATGCCTAGAGGGTTCTCCTTCCCTATCTCTGCATCTTAGCTTCCATGACTTCACAGAAGTCTTTCCTAATCCCTCTAATTGATTACCTCCAATTTATTCTGTTTATGACTTGCTTATATACAGTTGCTTGTGATTGGTAGTGGCAATTAGAATGGTAGCTCCTTAAGAACAGTGATATCTTTCATATTTCTCTATATATAGCATGCATTTAATAAATTATTATTAGTTGATCTCCCAGATGCATTATTATAACTAATTTCCAAAATATTCTATAGCTTTTCTAGTTATTTTGAATAAAACTTCTCTTTCTTGTTCTTCCCTCTGGATTTTGTTGGTAACATACAAAAATGCTAATAATTTAATGTGGATTTATTTTTTATTTTATAATCTCATTGAATTTTTATGTTCAATTATTTTAGTTGACTTTTTAGGGTTTTCTAAGTAAATCATGTAAGCTAAAGGTAATGATTTTCTTTCCTCTCTCCCTATGCTTATTCCCTCAATTACTCTTTCTTATCTTATCGTTATTGCTAGAATTTCAATCACCACAGAGTAATGACATCAGACATCCTTGCTTTAACCTTTATCTTACTAGAAATACCTCCTGGTTTTCTCCATGATACATAATATTTCCTCTTGAACCTTGTTGTTGATGTTGTTCAGTCATGTCCAACTCTGTGTGACTTAATGGATCACAGCACATCAGGCCCTTCTGTCATCCACTATCTCCCAAAGTCTGTGCAAGCCCATGTTCATTACTTCCATAATGCTTATGATACTTCTCATCCTCTACCATCCCCTTCTCCCTTTGCTTTTATTTTTCCCCAAATCATATTCTTTTGGAATAAGTCCTGTCTTCTCATAGTGGCCAAATTATTTAAGCTTCAGGTTCATTATTTATCTTTCCAAAGAACAGTCTGGATTAATTTAAGTATTTACTGATTTGATCTCTTCAATGTCCAAGGGACTCTCAAAAGTCTTCTCTAGCACCATAATTCAAAAGTGTAAATTATTTGGTGCTCAGTTTTCCTTACAATCCTTGTCTCACAGATATATATTACTATTGGCGATAAAACCCATTGCTTTGACTAAACAGACCTTTGTCAAAATGGTGATATCTCTGTTTTTTTGTATGCTGTCCAGATTGGCCATAGCTTTCCATCCAAGGAGCAAGCCTCTCTGAATTTCATGATTTCAGTAACCATATGAAGTGATCTTTGAGCCAAAGAATATAAAATCGGACACTGCTTCCACTTCTTCTCCTTCTATTTACCAGGAAGTGATGGACTAGTTGCAATGATCTTAGGTTTAGGGATTTTTTTTTAATATTGAGTTTCAAATCAGTTTTTACCCTTTCTTCTTTCACTCTCATCAAGTGGCTTCTTAATTCTTCACTTTCTGCCATCAGAGTGGTATCATCTAAATATTTGACATCAATAATATTTTTCTCAGCAACCTTAATTCTGGCTTTTAATTTATCCAGTCTGGAATTTCACATGATGTACTCTGCATATAACTTAAATAAATAAGGTGACAATATTCTATCTTATTATGCTCCTTTCTCAATCTTAAACCAATCAGTTATTTGTTCAATATTTGCTTCTAGTGGTTGCTTCTTAACCCCACATAGACATTCCTCGGGAGACAAGACGATCTGGTATTGAGGAGTTGCCACATTTTGTTGTGATCCACACAGTCAATGGCTTTAATGTAGTCAATAAAGCAGAAATAGATGATTTTTCTGAACCCCCCTTGCTTTCTCCACAATCCAGTGAATGTGGCAATTTGGTCTTGACTTCCTCTGCCTCTTTGAAAACCAGCCTGCACTACTGGTAATCCTTGGTTCAAACATTGCTGAAGCATAACTTGCAGAATCTGGTGTGTGGGATTTTTTAGGATTAGGACAGAAACTGATCTTTTCTAATCCATTGGCAATAATTGAGTTTTCCAATTCACTGCATATTGGGGGCAGCACCTTAAAAGCATCATCTTTTATGATTTTAAACAGTTCAGCTGGAATTCCATCACCTCCACTAGGCTTATTATCATAAATGCTTCCTAAAGCTCAACTGATTTCATTATCCAGGATGTCCAACTCTAGATCAGTAAAACACATCAATGTGGTTATCAGTGATCTTTCTTGTATGGTTCTGTATATTCTTGAGACCTCTTCTTAATCTCTTCTACTCCCTACCATTATTGTCTTTTCTTATGCCCATTTTATATGAAATATTTTCTTGATAACTCTAATTTTCTGGAAGAGATCTCATCTTTCCTATCCTACTGTTTTCTTCTATTTCTTTGCACTGCTAATTTAAGAAAACCTTATATCTCCTTGCTATTCTCTGAATTCTGCATTCATTTGGGTATATCTTTGCCTTTCTCCTTTACCTTTTGCTTAACTTCTTTCCTCAGCTATTTGTAAAGCCTCTTCAGTAAGTCATTTTGCTTTCTTGCCCTTACTTTGTTGGGAAACTGTTGCTGCCTCCTGTACAATATTATGAATTTCTGCCCATAGTTTTTCCAGGCACTCTCTCTACTAGATCTACTCCCTTAAATCCATCACTTGCATTTCATATTTATAAGGGATGTTATTTAGGACATACTTATACGTTCTGATAGTTTTCCCTATTTTAAAAAAATGGCATCTGAATTTGCAACAAGAAGCTTATGCTCTAAGCTTATCCATAATTAGCTCTAGCTCGTATTTTAACTGACTGTATAACTTTTCCATCTTTGGCTACAAAGTATGTAATCAATCTTATATAATATAATCTTAGATTATATACAAAGTATATAATCAATCTTAGATACTAACCATATTGTAATATCCATGTATAAAACCACCTTTTGGATTGTTAGAAAAGAATATTTCCCATCACCAGCAACTTATTTTGATAAAACTCTATTAGTCTCTTCCCTGCTATATATTTTTGTACTCCAAGGTCAATTTGCCTGTTATTCTAATTATCTATTGATTTCCTACTTTAGCATTCTACTCCCCTATGATGAATGTGACAACTTTTTGGTTTTATTTATAGAAGACATTGCAAGTCTTCACAGAACTGAGCAACTTTGACCTCTTTGGCATCAGTAGGTTGGAGCATAGATTTGTTTTCCTGTAATGTTGAATGGTTTGCTTTGGATTGAAACAGATACCATTCAATCATATTTAAGTTTATAAACCAGCAATGTTTTTAGCCCCTTTTATTGATTATGAGGACTACTCTATTTCTTCTAAGCAATTTTTTGCCCATGGTATCATATGGTATGATGACCTAAATTAAATTCACCCATTTTTGTTCATTTATGGTCACTGACACCCAAGATGGTGATGTTTAATTTTTCCATCTCCTCTTTGACTACATCCAGTTTACCTTGTTTCATATATCTTAAATTTCAGTTTCCCATTCAATATTGATCTTACAGTATCAGACTTTCTTTTCATTACCAGACATTTGCAACTGATCTTCCTTTCAGCTTTGGTTCAGACACTTCATTAGTACTGGGCTACTTATAGTAGTAGTCTTTTGCTTTATCTCAATAGCATGTTTGACACATTCTGACCTGACAGGTTCATCTTTCCATTATGATATCTTTTATCATTTTGATAATGTCCATGAGATTTTCTTGGCAAAAATACTAGAGTAGTTTGCCTTTTTTTTGCTCCAGTGAATTGCTTTCTATCAGAACTCTTCATTATGAACTGTCCATCTTAAGTAACCCTGCATGGCCTAGCTCATAGTTTCTTTGAGCTATGTGAGCCCCTCTACCAAGACAAAACAATCTAGTCATATTATATAATATTTCTAATAAGTTGCTGTAAACTTCTTTTAAAAAATCTTTGGAATTTTTTTATCAATATTCACTATGAATATTGTTCATTTCTCTGCTTTGTCCCTCTCAGGCTTGGTATGAAGACCAAATTTGTATCATATTGTATCAGGATGTGAAAAGGGTGCTTGCTTTTCTTATATTGACAATAGTTTGCATAATTCTGGAATTATTTGTTTTTTGGATGTTTGGTAGAATTCACTTGTAATTCTATATAGTCCTGAGTATCTTCACCTCACCCCTTAGGGAGTTTATTTATTGATCTTTTTTTTCTGATTTTGTGTTAAAGAATCTATTTCTTTATTTATCTATATTCTTTGTATTTTTGTAAGCATTCATTCTTTTGCTTTAAATTATCAGATTTTAAATAATTATAGAAGCTCTTGGTGGTGGCAAAAATTGGAAAGTGGGGGGATGCACATGAATTAAGGAATAGAAGAACACGTTTTGGTAAATAAATGTGATAGAATGTTATACTTTAAGAAATGAAGAAGTTGATGTTTTCAGTAACGTCTGGGAAGATTTACATGAACTGACATAAAGTGAAGGGAGCAGAACCAGGAGAATAATTTATGCAGTAAAATCAATATTCATAAAGATGAAGCAGCTATAAAAGACTAGTAACTTTGATCAGTGAAATGATCCCCCATGATTCCAAGGGAGTTATAATGAAATATGCTCTCCATGACCAGATAGAGAACTGATGAGTGAAGAATGAAAATTGAAGATTTTTCCTCCTTTTTTTTCTTTTTTTTTTGTCAGAGGGAAGGATTTGGGGAAGAGGGATGATATGGAAATTAATAAGATTATATATAGATATGTGTGTGTATATATATGCATATATATGTACATATATTTGTAACATGTATATTTTTGAAATTTCCTTCTTATTTAGTGGAAGACAGGGTAGGGGAAGGAGAAAATTTAGAACTAAAAAAAGGAAGGTATCTGTATTTTAAAATAGTTTTCAATTAAATAAAAAAAAATAAAATTGGCATATAATTCAGAAAAAGTTTCTGATAAACTCTTTTATTGCCTGTTCAATTGTGAGTTCATTTGCACTTTTGTAAGCAACAATTTTACTTTCTTCTCCCTTTTAAAAATGGAACTAATTACATTTTGCTTGTATTCATTTGCAAATATTTTCTTATTGATTCCTTTTTTTTTAATTGACCATAATCTTTTCCAGTGCCTTACCCTTGGCACTCAAGCCTCACCAAAAGGCTATAGCATATGCAGTAGCCACACTAGTAAACCATTTTGGCAGACAGGCTAAACCAAGGAGAGGATAACCAGTAGGCCTCAAACCCATTGGTGAGTTGGGGAATATCTCTCCCAAGCATGTGAAGATTTCCCCTGGCAGAATGGGTGAATGAGAAAAATTTGTTCTAATGGCCAGGAAGGTGTCTGAAGCAGATGCTGTAGAGTGCTTAGAGTTTGACTGGACATCAAAATGCCAAGGTCATTCTCTGTATCCTGGGTCATCACCAGTCTTTTGTATTTTTGCCTTGACAGTGGACTTGAATGACTCAGGAAGAGAGGATGACATCCATTAGCTTATGCAAATCTGGTCCACTTAAATCCAGTTCATAGAGGAGTCATTACACCCATCACCCAATAATGTTATTGATCCTTTTCAAAAAAGAAGGACAAATAACAGCATCCTTTAAAAGAGAAAGAGGGGTATAATCAGTCACACCTGAAGGCCAACCCACTCTCTCCCAGTTGCAGACTAATCCTATCACCTAAGGCATATTCTTGCCTTCCAATGATAAAGTAAAAGAGAGGAGGTAAGTACTTTTATCACATCAGGATATCAAAATTTCTACTAATCTGGATTGCCCAGCTTTGCCAGGGAAATTCCAAATGATTTATTGTCAGGCCAATCAAAAGGAAGACATGCTTAGGTTTCAAATGTCCTGTCTCCCCTCACTGTGGGTCGTTAGTCATCTCAACTTATTAGTTGCTGCTAGCCTAACTAATAAAGTGATCATGGGAAGAGAAATCAAAATGAAGCAAAAAAAAAAAAATAACCATGAAAAATGAGTCCACAACTTGCTAAAGGAGACTGAAAAAAAAAGTGAAGAAAGGAACACTTTCAAAAATAGACTAGACCATATGATAAAAGAGGCTCAGAAGAATACCTTAAAAAGTAAATTGGGGATTACTGCAGGTGGAGCCAAGATGGTGGAGTAGAAACAGCACGTCCAAGCCACTTTCCCCTGATTATCTTCAAACTATGTAAAAGGGGACTCTGAACAACTTCTGAAGCCCCAGCACCCACAGAACAACACAGAGAAGCTAACCTCCCACTGAGGACAGCCCAGCAGCCCTGCAGGAAGGACCAGCACAGCTCTCTGGGAGCAGCGCAGCACACAGTGCACGGGGAGCTGGGCAAACGTCCGCCTGAGTCTTGGTTTTAGCCCCAGGGCAGCCAGGCCAGCAGCCAGCTGGAGAGACCCCAGAATACCAGCAGCTGTGGCAATTCCAGAATTATTAACATAAACATACCTAGGACAAAGTGAGAGGTTAGTGCCCTATGGACTTTGGGAACCAGTATTTGGGGAACATGTCAGCTTCCTCCCTGGGGACTAGAAGCCACTGAGGAGACATTCCATTTTGTAGTTTTCAGAGGCAGCTCCAGCTCCTGGCCTGCAAACTGTAGGGAGATCTAGCGATCAATCTTGGGGGGGTAATCGCTCTTGCTTTAACCTCCTTGGATCTGGATTGTGATCTGGGGTGGAGGTCGTAGGTGGGTTTCCAGCTTGCCAGAAATGGAAGTTGTCCCCCCTCCACATGTTCAGGACAAAAATTCCCCTGTCTGGTGCCAGAGACATACTGTGGCAACAAGCCCCAAAGTCAAGTAATTAAGTGGCAACAAGCCAAGGCAAAGGAAAGAAATTAAACAGAAAAATGCAACCTTAGACTCCTACTTTGGGGGCAAAGAGGATCGAAGCATAGAGCGGGAGCAAGACTGTGAAGTCAGAAGTCTTGCTCCAAAATACCCAGGGGAAAACATGAGCGAGTTGCAGGCCATAGAGGACCTTAAGAAGGACTTTAAAAATCAAATAAGGGAAGTGGAGGAAAAATTGGGAAGAGAAATGAGAAGGATGCAGGAAAAGTATGAAATGAGGGTCAACAGCCTGACTGAGAAAAACAACACCTTAAAAAATGGACTAATTCAAATGGCAAAGGAGGCCCAAAAGGGCAATGAGGAGAAGAATGCCATAAAAAGTCGAATTTGCCAGATGGAAAAAGAACCTCAAAAGCTCACTGAGGAGATTCATTCCTTCAGAATTAGACTAGAGCAAATGGAAGCTAATGACTTTATGAGAAATCAAGATGCTGTTAAGCAGATCCAAACAAATGAAAGAATAGAAGGCAATGTGAAATATCTCATGGGAAAAACCACTGACCTGGAAAATAGATCCAGGAGAGAAAATTTAAACATTATTGGACTACCCAAAAGCCATGATCAAAGAAAGAATCTAGAAATCACCCTTCAAGTAATTCTCAAGGAAAATTGCCCTGATGTTTTAGATCCAGAGGGCAAAATAGAGGTTGAAAGAATCCACAGCACACCTCCTGAAAAGGATCCCCAAAAGAAAACTCCCAGGAATGTTATAGCCAGGTATCAGAACCCCAGATCAAGGAGTAAATACTACAAGCAGCCAGGAAGAAACAATTTCCATATTGTGGAAACACAATCAGAATAGCCCAGGACCTGGCAGCTTCTACACTGAGGGATTGAAGGGCATGGAATATGACATTCCAGAGGGCAAAAGAGCTGGGAATGAACCCACGGGTCACCTACCCAGCAAAACTGAGTATTTTGTTTCAGGGGAAAATATGGTCATTCAGTGGAATAGGGGACTTTCAAGCATTCTTGAGGAAAAAACCAGAGTTAAATAGAAAATTTGACATCCAGATGCAAGAATCAAGAGATGCCTGAGAAGGTAATCAGGGAAAAGAAATCAAAAGGAACTTATCAAAGTTGAACTATTTACATTCCTATATGGAAAAACAATAACTGTAACTGATGAAATATTTTTCAGTATGAAAATAATGGAAGAAGGGTGTATGGTCATATGAATACATATGTGAATGTGTGTATATAAGTTTACAGTTATATATGAATAGAGGGCATAGGTTGAATTTGTTGGGAAGTGAGGATACTCAAGGGGTGAAATTATGAGGTGAGAGAGGAAAGTGGCAAGAGGAGATAGGGAGAGACAGGGTAGGGTAAACTATCTCATGGAGAAGAAGCAAGGGGAAGTGATTGCAAGGGAGGAAAAGAATAGGAAGGCAAAAAGGCAAAACCACATTCTCATTGAATTTGGTTCAGGGAGAGAATGACATACATACTAAATGGGATATGTCAACCTGCAGCAGAACAGGGGGAACGGGGATGAGAGGAAGGATGATGGATGGGAGGGCATCCTTGGGGGGAGGGGAGGTTGGAAGTACCCACTATAGAAGAAGGACTGGATTAAGAAGGGAATGGACTAGGTGGGGGGTGGGATGAGTGGGAGGGAATTATAAGCAGCCTTGTACAATATATGTACTATGGTAATGTTTTTCAAAGCTAGACATGTACAACATATACTGAATTATTTATCTTCCCAGAGGGAATGGGTGACAAGGGAGGAAGGAAATGGATCTGAAATTCGAGGTCTTAAGATTAAATGTTTCAAATATATATAAATACTATTATTAATACTCTTTTGCTTGTAAGTGGGAGATAAGATGTGCAGGCATTGGGACACAAAGATTCACCTTCCTCTAATGGAAAAGTCAAAGGGGGCATGGGAGAAGATATGGGAGAGAGCAGATTGGAGGAATCAATATCTTGTAGGACTGCTATTCTGGGAGGGTGGGTAGGGGAAAAACAGGGGGGAAAATAATTGTAACTCAAAATCTGGTGGAAATGAATGATGTAAAACAGAAGTTAATAAAGCATTTGTTTAAAAAAAAAAAAAGAAAATTGGCCCAATGTAAAAGGAGGTCCAAAATCTCACTTAAGAAAACAATTCCTCAAAGATTAGAATGGAGCAAATGGAAGATAATGAAATTATGAGAAATCAAAAAACTATAAAAAAACTAAAAGAACTAAAAAATAGAAGACAGTGTGAAATATCTCATTGGAACAATAACTAATCTGTAAAATAGATCCAGGAGAATTAATTTTAAAATTATTGGACTAGCTGAAGGCCATGGTCAAAAAAAGCTTAGATATCATCTTTCAAGAAATTAACAAGGAAAACTGCACTGATAATCTAGATCTAGATGGTAAAATAGAAATTGAAAGAATCCACCAATCATCTCCTCAAAGAGATCCCAAAATGAAAATTGCCAGGAATGTTATAGACAAATTCTAGAGTTCCAGGTCAAGGAAAAAAATATTGCAAATGACCAGAAAGAAACAATTTAAATATTGTAGAAACACAACCAGGATAACACAAGATTTAGCTACTACATTAAGGAATAAGAGGACTTAGGCTACGGTATTCCAGGGTCAAAGAAGCTAGAATTACAACCAAGAATCTCCTTCCCAATTTTTCCTCTGCTTCTCTTGCTTGATTTTCAAAATCCTTTTTGAGCTCTTCCATGACCTAAGACCAATTCATATTTTTCTTGGAAGCTTTAAGTGTAGGAGCTTTGACTTTGTTATTTTCTTCTGAGTGTGTGTCCAATCTTCCATCTTACCATCATAATTGTCTATAGTCAGAGTTTTTGTTTGCTCATTTTCCTTGTCTATTCCTTGACTTTTTAACTCTTTGTTAAGGTAAGGCTCTGCTTCTAGTCTAGAGGGTGTACTGTCCCAAGCTTAAGGGATTATGCAGTTGTTTTCAGAGACACTTCTAGAGACCTGTAAGTTTTCAGTTTTTCCAACCTGGTATGATCTAAGGAGAAGTGCTTGCTCCTTTCCTGGACTGTGCTCTGGTCTGTGAGTGAACACAAAAACTCTTTTCTGACCTGGAACTGTGAGGAATGTCCCCTTTCCACTGCTTCCAGAAGTTCTGCTATGCCAGTTTTCCTCCTCAATACAGAAGTGTTACCCAGGACTGTGACCTTAAGGAGGGAATAACACACACGCTCAATTGGAAATCTATCTTTTCTTATGGGAAAGCAGGGCAGAAGTGGATAAGAGAGGGGTCATGATAGATGGGAGGGCATATTGGGCCAGGGGATAATCAGGAGGAAACACTTTTGCGGAGACCAGGGTCAAAGGAAAGCATAGGATAAATGGGGGGTAGGAGAGGATGGAAGGAAATATAGTTAGTCTTTCACAACATGACTATTATGAAAGTGTTTCTCATAACTATACATGTTTAACCTATATTGAATTGCTTGCCTTCCCAGTGATGGTGGGTGGGGGATGGAGCAAGGAAGATAATTAGGAATTCCAAGTTTCAAAGATAAATATTAAAAATTTTTTTTACATGTAACTCAGAAATCAGATACACAGGCAATGGGGCCTAGAAATCTATCTTACCCAAGAGGAAAATAGATGGGACAGCAGATTGGAGACAGGGATAATCAGAAGCAAAACCCTTTTGAAGAGGGACCAGGTAAAAGGAGAGAGACAATAGAATAAATAGGGATAGGGGGAATAGGATGGAGGAAAATGCAGTTAGTCATAGTAACTGTGAAAAACACTTTTTGAAGGAATTTTGTCTAATAAAGGTCTCATTTCTCTAATATATAGAGAATTGTGTCAAATTTATAAAAAAAAAAAGAGCCATTCCCCAACTGATAAATGCCCAAAAGATATAATTAGCTTTCAGATGAAGTAATTAAAGCTATCTATAGCCATATAAAAATATTCTAACTCGTTATTGATTGGAGAAATGCAAGTTAAAATAATTCTGAGGTCCTCTGAGGTTTGACTTTATATCTATTAGATTAGATAATAGCACAGAAAAGGTAAATAAAAAATGTTGGAGGGGATGTGGGAAAAATGAACCATTAATGTACTGTAGTTGGAGTTGTGAATTCATTAAATAATCCTATGACGCAATTTGGAACTATTTCCAAAAGTCTATAAAACCATGTATAACTTTTGACATAGCAATATCACTAGTAAGTCTGTAACCAAATAGAGGTTTTTAAAAAGGAAAAGCAACTCCTTTCTGGGGGTAAAGAATTAGAAATTGAGTGGATGAATATCAATTGGGTAATGTCTGAATAAGTTGTGGTATGCAATTATGATAGAATTCTATTGTACTATTAGAAATGATGAACCTGAGTTCGGAGCCGGCCTCTGACACTTAATCCGCACAAACAAAAACCTAGCCGTGTAACGTTGGGCAAGTTACTTAACCCCAATTGCCCTAAAGGGGCGGCCAGGTGGCGCAGTGAGTAAGAGCGTCGGCCTCGGAGTTTGGATGACCCGAGATCAGATCCGGCCTCAGAAAATGAGCACCCACGAATAAATCAAAAATGACTAGCCGTGTAACCTTGAGCAAGTTACTTAACCCCAATTGCCTTAAAAAAAAAAAGAAAGAAAGAAAGAAATGATGAGCAGGGTGCTCTCAGAGAAACCTAGAAAGATTTACATGGGTTGATGCAAAGTGAAATGTATTAGGTACAAAGTAACAGCAATATTGTAAGATGATCAGCTGTGAATGACTTAACTGTTTTCAACAATACAACAATCCATGACAACTCTGAAAGACATAGGGTGAAAAATGCTATCCATCCTCAGAGAAAGAATCAATAGTGTTTGAATACAGATTAAAGCAACTTTGTTTTATCACTTTCTTTGTTTTTCTTGAGCTTTTTGTCTGTTTTCTTTTACAACATGACTGTTATGAATATGTTTTGCATGACTATGTCTATATAACCTATAAGGAACTGCTTTCCTATCCAATGAGGGGGGATGGTGAGGGAGGAAAAGAGAGAATTTGAAAACCAAAGTTTTAAAAACAAATGTTTGGCTTTTTTTTACATTTAACTGGGGGAGAATTGAATACAAATGAATAACAAAACAAATAAGAAGAAAAAGCATTTCCATAAATCCCTGTCCAGGTTATTATTATCTTTTGCCCTTCCTATGGTTATTTTGTCCCCACTTGCCATGAAATCTCCCTGTTCTTCCCTTCTTCTGAATGTTAGTTGCCACTCAACTCTGATTTCCCCTCTACCTGAGGCAGGGTGAGTGGTCTAAGTACCATGTATCAGTAGAATTTACCTATTATAAGCCTCCCACACACACACACACATAGCCCTTTATAGAATATCTCTCCCCATGGGAGTATTCAGTAATTGTATGTTACCCACCATTAAAATAAAATTTTCCTTTTTCTCTGAATTTTAATTCTTTGTTTTGCCTCCTCATTCATTTTCCTATATGCTTTGACCTTCCTTAAAGTATACAGGAATGATTTACCCCCCCCCTCCCTGTTCTGTAACCTTTTATTTAATTAGGATATATTATATATCCCCTTTTATTTCCTTCCCCTCTACATTTTTACATTCCTTCACTTTCTATAATTTAATGCCATAGAAACATTGATTTTCCTGTAGTTTGGGTGTTCTGAGATACTGTCCATGATGTCTCAGACCTGTTTCTTCACTATCCTGTCTATCTGGCTTCTTTTTCAACCATGTCTCTTTGTGTCTCTTTAGAAAGATCTTTAAGTACTTTCTCTTTCATTAATTTGTTGTTGCTTTTGCAAAGCAAATAACTTGCAGCATCCGGATACTTCAAGCACTTTTTCTAAATTAAATATCCATCTTTTTACATTAATAAGTAGGCTCAAGTTTGCCAGAGTATGTCACAATGGGTTGTATCTTAAGCTCTTTTTTTTTCTTCACAACACATTCAATTGGATCTGTAGATTCTTTCTGGGGGGTATAGAACAGTTTTGTGTTACTCTAGTTTCTTTTCATTATATTTGAAAGTCTCCTGGTTGTTTGCAGAATTTGTTGTTTGTCAGTGAAATTATTATTAATTAATATTATTATTAACCACCATCGATGTCTTGAAATTCGTAGCATGGTGTCTCCCTCAACACTCCTAGCCCCCACCAAAGTCTATTTGTGAATTCTTTCAATCATCACTTTGTTTTCTGCTTTCAGAAGTTCTGGGTAATTTTGATCCATAATTTCTTAAAAACCTATGCAAATTAGACAAACCTGGTCAAACTCAACAGAAAGGTTATGTAGACTTTTCGGTCATCTTTTTCAGATAGTCAGTGATACATATCTCTCCTTGATCTCTTCTCCAGATAAAGTGTTGCTATAATACTTCTTATATTTTCTTCTCAATTTTTTCAATCTTTTCATTTAGTTTTAATATTTATCCTTGTTTTATTGGATGGTTGTTTTCTTTCTATTCCATTCTAATTTTCAAAGTATTATTTCTTAGTTGACATTTTTCCATATCACTTCTCTTTGTCATTTTTCCTTCCCTTTCTACTTTGTATCTCATTTCATTTCTTTCAGGTACTCTTAATTCTTTTTTTTTCTTTTTTAAAAATTTATTTGTTTATGTTTAGTTAACAAGATTCAATTCCATAGTTCCTTGAGTTTCAAATTTCCTTTCTCTCCCTCCCCCCACCTCCCATGACGACATATAGACCAATATAGGATCTGCAAATACTTTCATATTAGACATTAGTCAAGTTACAAAGGCGTATTGTACTAGGTGGGATGAAAAATGGTAAAGAAGAAATAAAACCAAACAATGAAAAAAAGATCAATTAGTTTGCTTCCATCAGGATTCAAGCTCAGTTCTTTCTAGTTATTTCTCTGGATGTGCCATCTCTCTCCTTCATGAGTCTTTTGGGATTGACTTATATCACTGCATTACTGAGAAGAGATCAGTCTGTCATAGTTGGTCATCACACATATGTTGTGTCTGTGATTGTATACAAATTTCTCCTGGTTCTACTCTTCTTACTCAGCATCAGTTTGTATAAGCCTCTCCAGGTAAATATGAAAACCGTCTCCTCCTCGTTTCTTATAGCACAATAGTATTCCATTACATGCATATGCCACAACTTGTTTAGCCATTCCCCAATTGATGGACACCCCTTTAATTTCCAATTCTTTGCAACAACGAAAAGAGCTGCTATAAATATTTTTGTACATATGGGTCTTCCACTTCTATGATCTCTTTGGGATATAACCCTAGAAGTGGTATTGCTGGCCCAAAGGGTATGAAATTATTTATAGCCCTTTGGGCATAGTTCCAGATTGCTCTCCAGAATGGTTGGATAAGATCACATATCTTTTAATTCTTAATGTGCCTCTCAGACCAAGGTATTTCTTCATGTTATTCAGATTTTTTTTTTTGTTCATGTTTAGATCTACATGGGACCTCAGAGGTCAATTAATTCACCCTTATTTTTATAGATTCAAACAATGAGAGACTAGAGGGGTCAGGTGAACTGTCCAAGGTGAAATTAGCATCAAGAGGCAGAGCTAGTCTTCTGATTCCAAATTTAGCACCATTTCCACTCAAACTGATCATGTGTGTTATGTAGTCATTTCTTAATCAATAAGAATTTCTCCAGAGCATTTGTCATTTCCTTACTCTTTAATCAAATAATTAAATTTCTACTGCAATACGAAGAATGGTTCAATAGGAGAGCCACTGGAATATAATGGAATTCTCCATGGACTTTGAAGCTAATAAACATAAACTCATATTTTATTCTCTACATCTCTAGTCAGATTGGTCTTTCTTTCTTTCCTACTATTCCATATTTTTTGTTACTGAGCAAAAAATTCCATACCTTTTTCCTCATTTGCTATTATTTGCATGCAATTATGAATATTATACAAAACTATATAAAGTAATTCTTTCCCTCCTCTTCCAATCTACAAACTGAATGATTTAAACTTGAACCTGGAAATATGATTTAAAAAACTTCTAAGGGAAGGCTTATGCAGACAGATGACACTGAGGATCTATCTAGCTTAATTTTTCAACATTCTAATAGTATTGTTGGAAGAGAGAATACCAGCAAGCTCTGTAGGCCAAGGTGAGTACAATTGCATCATTGTCAGCACTCAAGATGCAACCTTAAGAGGTTTCAATTATATTATGGCTACTAAATTTCGTAGTTGCCAGACCAGCTGATTACTTTATAACTTATTCTCAAGATCACTGCAGCACATTTACTAAAGAGAAGTGGTAGAAAGGGAGCTGGTATATTTTGGGAAGACAGACCTTGATGACTACAGCCTACAAAGGGCTTTGATATGAGAATGGCATGAAGGAATCAAGTGATATTTATCATCACAGATGGACAGCACAACCCCAGCAGTCAGAGTTCCTAGATATGTCTCTTATGTGTGATAATTATAACCTATTAGTTGCCATACTGAGTGTCAGGAGACTTGTGATGTGTATATTCCTGATGTTTCATGTAAAATTATGTACCTGTGATGTTCACTTTCTTGGAGCCTTTATGCCTGGAAGAACAGTGAGGATAAGAACTGGCTTGTGTCAGCAGATGATGAACTTGCAAAAGCACTCTTTGAGCCATTCTTTTACCCTAAGGACATACCAATGTGTTGGCATCAACAAACGTTCCCAAATACTAATGAATGCCTAAGCAAGGCATCCAGGGTTAATAGATCACTAGAATTTCTGGAAAACTGTTTTCAGGAGAATGTCTAGAATGCTACAAATGATTAATCACATAAACTTGCTTGTTAACTCTCAGGAAGAATTAAATTTCTCATATAGAGTCCTCATGCTTATTTAACTAGGCATGCTATTAGTGATACTTTGTCATCAATCCCAATCTAATTTGGCATTGTAGATATAGATTCCAGCTATTCTTCATCTGCAAAACCCAAATCTATGAAGCTCTCTGCATAAATTAGCTCTGACTAAAGTCACCACATCTTTTGATGTGGAATAAGATAAAAGACATATCATCAGATTATCAGATTCATTCAAACTAGAGTATTGATATCTTTTTTCTATAAGTAAGTTTTCACCTTTTTTTTCTTCTCATCAGCACTTAATGTTTCTCTGTTCATAGTTATGTATCTTCTTCCAATAAACAATTGGTTTCTTTGCCTTTATCTTAGAATTTCTTTTACGTGTTCTTTTTCCAGTCCCCTTCTTTGCTTAAAAGTTCTCTTCTGGGATATGTTCATATTCTTCCTTGGTTTCTGTCTTTAAACTGACCTATATACATTTCATTCCAACAGAATTCTGTATAATAGCCAAAAAGACTTTTCTTCTCACCTCCCTGACAGTTCCATTCCATTTTGACAGAACAGGAGAGTGGTCTCAGAAATGTGCCTTCACTGCCATCCTGACATAACAAGGAATGTAGCAACAACAAAGTTCCAGGGAGTTCAGAGCTAAATGGCTTCCTTCCTCTCATAACAAGTCCCAGTTCCTGTTAAATAAGTTTTCAGTAACATGAATGGCACTTTAAATAAAAGCTCTCTATATTAAATAATAGGGGTCTTTTGCATGGTCTCTGGAAGAAAGTGAAGAAAAAGAAGCAGGGTGGATTATGGCTAGGGTGAAGATGAAACAAGATGGTTCTGGAGAGTTTAGAGCAGAGTGGCTTAAGTTCCTCATTGACATGATCTTTTACTCAAAGCCTTGACACAAATTCATGGCCCAGATCAGAATATGGTACTTCAAATGTGACCTGACTATACCACTGATAATATTTTCATTCTGGACACCAGGCCTCTTACTACACCCTAAATCGCCATTAGCATTTTTTTTTTGAATGCCAAGTCATACTGTTGAACTTGCCCTAGATTCTTTAAAGTGAATTCTTATTTAGGTGAGCTAAATATTTGTTGTTGTTGTTGTTGTTGTTGCTGCTGCTGCTGCTGCTGCTATTTAGTCATTTTCAGTCATTTTTTATTCTTTGTCAACCCTTTCGGGATTTTCTTGGCAAAGATATGACTGGTTGATCATTTCCTTCTCTACTTCATTTTAGAGATGAAGAAACTGAGGCAAATAGGGTTAAGTAACTTGCCTGGACAGATAGTGTCTGAGGCAGGACTTGAACTTAGGTCTTCCTAACTACAAGCCTGGCACTTTATTCATTGTGCCAGCTAGCTGCTCTTATCTACCTAGGTGAACTCTTATGCTAGATAAAGGGATAATTCCCCCTATCCTGCATTTGAAATTTTGGACCCAAGTGAAGCACATATATTTATTTCTACTACATTTCATTTTGTTAATTCAGCCCATTATTCTAGCTTGTCGAGGCTTTTCAGGATCCTGTCAACCAAACTGTTACATACATTGGATGTAAATAAATGCCCCCCTTATCACTTTTAAATATAATAAATATACAATATTTGCTTTCATTAAAGTCATTTTACAAAAGTGTTAAAGCAGTGCAAAACAAGTCCATTTTAGTTAATTTCCAAAGCTACCTTAACTATATTATCATATACTGCATATCTATATCTGTATCCATATCAATAAACATATATTTGTACATATACATATACACATATATGTAAATATGGAGATCACAGTCACAGTATAGCATAGGAAATTTTGTAAATGTTTTACTAAAATCTTGATACAGTTTATCACCACATTCTCACGATCCATCTGGTCAGTGAACCTATTACAAGCATTTGGACTAGATCCCAACTCTCCCTCTGCCCTGACCATTGCTAATGGTTGTAGGCCTGCCACTCACTCCCCATGATGCTTCCTGAATATAACCCTAAAAATGATCATAGGGATGAGAAATCTTGAGGCAGAATCAAAATACAGATAATCCTATCACCTGCTGAGACCACCAAGTATAAGGTCTTTTGTCCTGACTCAACTCTATGTCTAGTAATGTTGCAACGTGTAATTCTTTTCCCCAATAAAATACCTGCTCCCTAATCCTTAACATCCATTCAGTTCAAGACTATCTCCCCAGTCTCCTACTTTATATTTTCTCATCTTTTTATTAATAAAATTCCCATCATTTTGTACCTTTACTTCTTGGTGTTATTCCATTTCCTTGCTCTTGTAGAGACCTGATTTCCTTCAAATGATACTGGAGTATCATTATAATAATGACTCATTTTTCTCTTATACTTCATGATATACTGGTACCAGAGGGGATGGTAAGAATATTATTCATATTCCACTGCCAGACTCTCCCTTTTCTATCCTCACACTGCAACTTTATCTCTTTTGAAGTTTACTCCACTCAAACATATCACTGAATTTAGATTGTAATATGAGTTATTCATTAAGCTCTAAGTCATTTTCCCTTTCTCACTGAGTTAAATACCTCATCTCACATTTTTCCCCTCCACTATAACTTCAGTCCTTATACTGAGGGCCTTCAATATACATGGCAATATCCTCTCAAAAACTCAAACTTTCAAATTTCTCAATCTCTTCAGGCACCATCAGGTATCTCCCCATGACCCACAAAAGTTTCCCTCAACAATGAAAAACTCCAAAATTATTCTATCACATTATAACCTCCTATTGTTTTATTTCTCCCTATGACTTAATAATTCAAACTTATCCTTTGTCTTAAATGAGACCATTACCACTCAGTATTTTACTAAATGATCCCTCTTATTCTAACTACATTTTCCTTCCTTTACAAACTCTAACCTACAGTTAATGGGTTTAATTCTATACTGATCTTTACTCTCAAATCTCCTGTTCCTCTATCAGCATTCACACGTTATGAAACCCTAAGCCTCAATTACTCCTACCATTCACTTCCTTTACTCCTTTACGTGTACTGAGTAGAAGTGGAAGAAGTAGATGGTTGGAACAGCCCAGGTCTGAGGTTTCACGTATATGGTATAGAGCAATGTATTCAACTATAAAAAGGTAGTAGTTTTATCACTTTATAAAAATTTATATAAAATGTAAGAGGCCTTGTCTTAGGTATGAGACTCTCTGGAGTAATGAATGTACCTTACTTTGTTATTTCAAATTACAGATGAACTACTATTACACTTCCCTGATTGATTCCATAGCCCACTTGTCACAATGACTGTTTTAAACCACACTTCATACTGTACTGGGAAAAAAAACCACCATTGGATTATTCTTGATTGAAAAACTAGGGCTACATAATCTCCAACAGTACATCTAGGTGCCACATAATGTCAACAGGTCAACTTGTAGCCAAGAAGAACTGATTTCAAATTCCACTCCAATCAGACTGGTCAGGCTTCTATTCGCATGCAATAAATGGAACATGAATGAACCTAGGTAAGAGCATAAAACTGGGCTCACTGGGTTTACTACAAATTAAACTGATCTAATATCAATTGCACCCTTATTTCAGTAAGAGATATAAGCAAGTCAGGCCATGTGATTGTGATGGAGTACTATTGCACTATAAGAAATGATGGGCAGGATGGCTTCAGAAAATCCTGGGAAGACTTAAATAAAATGATGCAAAGCAGAATGAGTGATGAGGTACAGGCTCTGGGAACCCCCCTTAAACTCTGATTAAATAGTCGTCCCATTGGATGAGACATTTGCATGAGGCCATTAGCCTTACATTGTGGCTGGGCCCAAACCCCAAAGTCTAGTTACTAGACTTCCCACCCTTGAGCCTATCAAAATAACCTTGAACTGGCCTAGCCCACCATTGTCTGTAGTCTCCAGGTATCCTCCAGCAATTTCCCACCCTTAATCACTCATTGACCTCATCTGACTTCTCCTGAAGACCCTCCCCAAACTCCTCCTCCAGACCACCCCTAGATTCCTCCCACAACCATCTGTATATAAGAACCCATCTTACATCTTGTGCTGTGAGAGCACAATAAAATTTTCTAGCACAGACGTATTCTTTGTCCAATACAAGTGAACTTTTAATAAACTTTAGTTTTCTTTGGCTGAGAAGATTGAATCAAATTTATTTGGCAGAACCTGGAGTGTTGGTATTTTGGGGTCTTGAGCACCCTTAACCTCTTCACGAGGAGAACCTTGAAAATGGTGTATATAGTAACTGCAATATTGTAATGATACTAAACTGGGATGTGAAAGACTTGACTACTCTGATCAAGACAATGATCCAAGACAATTCCAATGGACATATGATGAAAAATGTTATTCTCCTACAAAGAGAGAACTAATGAAATCAAAGTACAAGTTGCAGCACACTTTCTTTTCTTTTTTTGCATCATGGCTAATACAGAAATATGTTTCCATCACTTCACATACATTATTGATATCATATTGTTTGTCTTCTCAATGAGTAAGGGCAGGGTAGCATGGAGGGGGAGAAGTGGAGACTCACTTTTTAATGAATGCTAAAAACAAATAATTTTTGAAAAAAAACAAAGCACTATCAACACATTTCACAAAACCTTTTTTTAATCAATATAGGTATTCTTACCATATCTTAAAAATAGGCTGACTACTCTTCTTTTAACTACCATTTTGTAACTATTCTGACTTTTATTATACAGACAAAAGCATAACATCACTAGAATCTTTTCATAAAACTACAGAGCATTATATTCTTAAAGAAAAGATATTTCTAAAAAGAAAAATGAAAGTTGAAGGAAATAGAGGTTAGACAAAATATCTTCCTACTCTTTTTATTGCAATTAAAATTAATGAAATAGGAGGATGGGGGTTAGGAAAATCATATCTTACTTCTCATGCTATCTCAGGCAAGTCTATAATGACATCATACTAAATAGAGTAAAGGTTCTTATAAATTATACCTTTTGATTTTACACTATAGACCTCATATCCTACTAGCACAATACTATATAACAAAGCAGGAAATTGCTCTGTCCCATATTGCCATAGGATATTACTTTTGGAAATGATGTAACAATGCAAAGGCACTTTATTTTCAAGAGTTTCAACTATTCACCATTCCAAAATACCACCTAAAATCACTAGTTGTTGGATCATGTAGCATTTCTATTAAAATAAATGTATGTTATTTGAATAGAATTACAAGAAATGTTAGTAAATTTTTTAATCTTCCTTTTGCACAGGCAAGGAAGAGATAAGTGATTATGTGCACATTGCAAATAATCTGACACAACAATACACATTGTCTTTGAAATGATCTCTTCTTCCCTAGCAAAGAAAGGTTTCCTGATAAAAAGCTGACCAGTAGAAAATTTTAACAGTCCAGGCAATTACTCTAGTAGCTAAGCTCTCACCCCTGCCTTTTAATATTCATTCTAATTGTCATCAGTTCATTTTTCTCTTGCCTAAAAGTTATCGAAGGTCATTGAACAGAATATAATCAGTGCTAAAGTTATAGACAACTCGGCAAAGACAATAATCCTGAAGATACATGAAGAAAACCTCTCAGCCAAATAATTGTGGCTTTTAGGAAATAGTTGCTAAAGGAGATTCACAAAGTCTGGGTCCCTCCAAATTAGTTATGAAAGCAACTCCTACTTTCCTGAAAAAAGAAGAAAATAATGAAAGAGAGTTTCTGATTCTTTGTCCAGAGCATACTGTTGTGAAGGCACAAGTAGAAGACTATCTATCCCCTTAGGGTAAAATATACAGTCACTACCATTTCTTGTTTCTGTATCATTGAGTAAATATTTGATTTTTCTTCTCATTTTGAGATTAATGTCTATTCCTTCACAATCTAACACTGTATTAGTCATAAACAACCTATATCATATTATTCCTTCAAACTACCATATTTCACCACATAATCACCACCACAGCATAATCGTCACACCTTGTTTTTTAAGTCCAAAAAGTGGTTTGTAAGCTTTTAGCACATAATCGTCACAGTGTATAATTCTGTTCATCACATTGCTTAAAAGGTAAACAGAGCATCAATGCACTGATCAGTGGCATATAGATATGCATTTAATCTCTCACAAATTTCAAGCCACAAACCTAGAATTTTCAGTACTTGCACATTTGTCAATGTATTTCCAAAAGTCAACTTGCATGATTTGTTTGGGGAGATGCAATACTAACAGTCTTGTCACTCAACCCAATGAAGAGCAAGTAGGCAGGCAAAACTTTCCTAAGTCACATGATATGGTAAGACTCTCATCTTTCTGCACTAGCTAAACTCTACAGTTTGGTTCTCAGTGATAGGTTAGTAATATATGATTTTGAAATAATACCAGCCCAATTCTTTTTAAAAGCTTCACATAATGGTCACACCCCACTTTTTGGGGGGAAGGGGGAAGGCAGGGCAATTGGAGTTAAGTGATTTGCCCAAGGTCACACAACTAGGTCCTCCTGACTCCAGGGCTAGTGCTTTATTCACTGTGCCACCTAGCTGTCCCATCACCTCTAGCCTTGCGGTATGGGTAATGGAGACCCTTGCCCAAGATCTTCAGTTCTCTCCTCTATCCTAAAACCAAAGCCAAACCTCTAGCCGCCTGTAAGTGCCCACAGCAGAGGCTTCTGCTTCTGCACTCACCAGACCTGTACTAGTTCCTTCTCACCACCTGCTGCTCTTCCCCCGAATGTCTGGGTCTGGCGTTCCTGGTCAGCAGAGGCTTGCTTGATCTTCCTCGGCTCAGACAGTCAATTCCCCTCACTATCCAGAGGGAAAAGTGTTGGTGGCTGGGCTGAGGCAGCCTCTCCAGCCAGGGCTTGCTGCTTGCTGTTAAAGAGGCTTGTGGTTTGTTGTTAAAAGGGAATTTAGCCTGGAGGTGTTTACTCTTCACTGGAGCCAAACCTCTTCCTGGGATTTTACTTCTGATTTTCTCAAATTGTCCCAAGAGGACCCCATTATGGGTCCCCCCACACCTGTTCTTATTTATCTCCACCCACACTTTGTTTGCTCTAAGGTGCTATTTTAACTCTTTTGTCGGGGAAATTTTTGAGAGCTTGGAATTTTCTGACCTACTCCACCATCATCACAGAATCTTCTGTTCACAACCCACTTTTTGCAAAAAAAAAAAAAAAAGAAAGAAAGAAAAAAGGCATAAATCTGAGATAATTATGCAGTGAAATACAGTATTCCAATAAACTGCACATTGATTTTTCAGATAGACCCTGATATACCAAAGACTTAATAGCTGTTTTCAGATAACAGAGTGTAGGAAAGGGCAGATAAGCGACTCAGGTATTAATAAACATATCTTTTAAGAATTATTTGGTTTTTGGTAGATTAGATTTCTTTGAAAACAGCCTTTTTATGTCTATGTATATGTAAACATGTGTGTATAAAATGTAGCAGCAAGCACCCTAGCATACCCCAGGTGGCTGCCAACACAGGTTCTTAGATATGCTTTTCTAAAGGAAAGCAACTCAAAATGGGTTAACAATCTTGCTTTAATCAAACATATGCCATTTACCTAATTCAGGGGGAAAAGATCAGCACCCCAAAGTTCAGAGAATACAAACAAAATACAAACAAGTTACAAGCAGAAGTTAAAGGAAGCAGACAGACTTCCAACTATCTGGCCATTACATCCATACTTAGTCACAGTTACCAGAGAGAGAAGCACCAACACCTGGGGTTTTAAAGCCAGGGGGCTCAACAGCTGCCCAGAGTCTCATCTGGTCAAATCATATAACTCTTCTCAAAATGAGCCCCAAAACAAAACCTCACATCAGGGTATATACAGCCTTCTCCTGGATCAGAGAATGTCACAGTCCTTTAGACCCACTGCCCAATCAAAAAACAACTGGGTATGGGCATTCCTGAAAAAATCAAAGCCACAGGCTCCAGGTGACCACATTTAGCCTATTAGGAGGCAAAGTATATTTTCAAATCAAGGAAGGTTCTCAAAGTCACTAAAGCCTATCAAAGGACCTAGGGGTAGGGAAGATCTTAAATTCCCATTCCCATAACAAATGTACATATGCTTATATGCTTATGTATGTGAATACACAAATACAAACATGTATTCAAATGTGTGTGAGCATACACTTTTTAATCATTTACTCACATATCTTGGATAAAGACATTTATCAGAGAAATTTAATGCAAAGATTTTGTCCTAATTATTTTCTTTCATTCTAATTTTAACTGCACTAGTTTTGTGCAAACACATTTAATTTCATGTAATCAAAACTGTAGGTGGGAGTACTAGACAGATGTAAGTTCAAATCCAGCCTCAGACATCTGTTGTAAGGTGACCAATGGTAAATCACCTATGATCTCTGCAACAATTTCCTCATCTACAAAAAAAAAAAAAAAAAGAGTGCCCCTGGAGCATAGAGATCCACCATGCTCTACTGGAAAGTCAGAGGGGGTCTGGGAGAAGATATGGGAAAGAACAGATTGGGGGAGGGGATATTCAGTGGGATCACTATTTTGGGGTGGTGGGTAGGGGAAAAATGGGGAGAAAATTTATAACTCAGAATCTTGAGGAAATGAATGATGTAAACTAAAAAATAAAAAAAGATAGAAAAAATCTACTAACTGAAAAAATTTAATAAAAACTCAATACAGAAATAAATTTTTAAAAGAGTGCATCTACTTCCAGGATAAAAGAAGGTATTTCCAAATACTGCAAATCTTAAAGCAATTTATAAAAGTTAGGTAATATTATCTTCTTTGATAGTCTCTATCTTTTCTTTGGCATTGAATTGTTCCTCATTGCATAGTTGAAAAACTAATTTTCTTCCTTACTCCCCTCATTTGTGATAGATCATTTATATCTAGAACATCTACTTATTTGGAGCTTTTTTATCTTACAAAATGTTGGTCTAAACAATTTCTGTCATACTGCTCTCCATTTTTTTTTGGTAAAATTATAAATCTTTACCATATTAATTGAGATATTTCAGTTTATCAAACATTATACCATTACTTCTTTGCTTCTATATGTTTTGTACTGAATCTGTTCTGTTCAATTTTTTTAAACCAATATTAAGTAGTTTTAATGTCTAATTTGTAGTGTAGTTGGAGATATGATACCTCAATATAACACACACACACACACACACAGATACACACACACACTTTTAGCATTATTTTCACAATTTTTTTCATTATTTTCATTGGGTTTCCTGCCCTTTTTTTCCAGCAAGGTAATTATTTTTTTAACTTTATAAAGAAGTCCGTTGTTATATTTTGTAAAGTCCTCTGTTATATTTCTGTCTGGGGAACACCATCTTTTCCTTACTCCCCCCACCCCCCTACCTGGTGTTCCCTATCTCTACCTATTCTGGGTTCCCTGTCCCTCAACCTAGGGTAAACTTCAAGGGAAATTCAAATATACACTGACCAATCACTGATTGTAGTTTCAGGTTACATAACCTAAATATTGAATCTCTTTAAAAACCAGCACACTGTCTGTGCCAGCACTGTCTGATTTGGGTATGTAACCATGTAACCCCAACAGTCCCAATGTAATAAAATCTACTTCCAAATTTAATCTCAGGGATCTTCTGTCTCACTCAATTATTCTCTTCATAGTTTCAAGGCCAAAATTGTAACTTTTTTTTTGTCTTTTTTGGAGGGCAATTGGGGTTAAGTAATTTGCCCAAGGTCACACAGCTAGGTTTTTGTTTGTGTGTGTTAAGTGTCTGAGGCTGGATCCTAACTCAGGTTCTTCTGACTCCAGGGCACACTCTACTCACTGCGCCACCTAGTGGCCCCAATTGTAACATTTGTTAAAAGATAAAATTTAAAGTTTTGCTAAAATTTAATTTATGGAAGAATAGAGTCCAAAATGGTTCTTTAGAAATATTTATGCAGCTGTGATTTTATAATTGGAAATAACCTTCCCATATATTTAATTGTAAGGGTTATAAGTGATTATCTGAAGCATCTGGATGATGAGGCACAGGTTCTGGGAACTTCCTTGAGCTCTCCTAGAATCTTCCCACAAGAGGCATTTGCCTGAGGCTGTAAGCCTTTCATTGTGGCTCTGCCCAAACTGTAGTTACTAGCTTAGCCCTCCTTTGTTGAGCAACTTTTCACCCATAATCACTTATTACTGGAGTCTGACCTCCTTGACTCCTCCTGAATACCCTCCCCAAACTCCTCCTCTAGACCACCCTTAGATTCCTCCAAACAACCTTTCTGTATATCAGACCCCATCTTGCCTCCGTGAAGAGAGGAAGGCTGGAGACTCTAGGAGACTCACTCTGTGTCAGATGATTCTGGCCCACTTGTATAATGCAAGCATCACAGATACGTAGGTTCCTTAAGAGTCTACCCATTATGGTGAACTTTTAATAAATTTTGCTTTTCTTTGGCTGAGAGAAGATTTGAGTCTGATTCATTCAGCAGGAATTTTGGTATTTTGGGGTCTTGAGCACCCCTAACCCTATACCTCACCATTTTATGGTGACCCTCTTCATGGAGAAATAGTTTCAGAAAGACTTCCCTTTAAATTTTGATTCTAAAACACTAAGTTGGGTTCATAAACCACTTTATTGAAAACAAAAATGTTATCTGTTCAAGAAGAATTTATTGAATCATCAAGCAGCACATGTTTAATATTTGTATTTCCCAAAAGAATGTTAAAATAATTTTGACTTAGGATTGGGACAGAATTTCCAACAATTTCTGAAATGGCTTTAAGCATACTTCTGCCATTTTTTACTACATATTTATAGGAAGTGGCATTCTCAGCATTGACAATTATAAAATGAAAATCTTAATCAACTCTTAAAAATGTTGAAGATGCTCTATTCTGCCAACATTTATTTTTATGCAAAAATTAAAAAGCACATGCATCTCATTAGTATATAAATTTGCTTTCTTTCATCTTTAATAAATGGTAGAATTTTATATACATATATATATAATATATTATAATTAGAAATTCCTTGACTCCTTCTTTAATTGCTAATTACCATACTGAATCTAGTCAGTGTCCATCTGAGAGAGATATGTCCTGTGAAGACTTCCCAGAAATGGAGTCCTGGCTTCTTTGGAAGAAGTACAGAACTTGGAACCTCTTCTCCCCTTCTCTTTTTCCAGGCACCTTACTTTCTCTTTAAAAGTTTCTCAGTAAAACCCATTTTTTTCCAGTGGAAACTTCCTGGCTTTCCCCGCTGCCCAGAGGTTGTCTCCTAGGTAACTAGAACAAGATGTCAGAGAATAGGCTAAGAGAATGGGGTACCTAGCTCTTCCTCCCCAACCAATGGGAAAGGAGGATATTCCCAAATGTGAACTCATCTCTCAGCCAATGAGAGAAAAGAATGGTGGCTGGAGAAGGGTTCTCTCTGTCCCGTGGTCCTGGGCACCAAACTGCTGGCCACACCTCTCCACCAATGGGGATGAGAAATGGCCCCGCCATACACTGAGTCCTGCCCCCTCACCAATGGGAGGCAGGACTGGCCAAACCTTCCCCCACCCCTCTGCACAGTAACCGCCTTTAGATTGTGAGCAAGCCCCTCATCCAATGGGAATGGAGAGAGGGGAGGGACAGAGAGAAACCCTATCCTACTGGGCAGGGTTTAAAAACCCCATCTGCCCCAAATCATAAGCCTCTTCCTTTGAATCTCCTTTGTGGAGGACGCCTCCCCCTCCCAAACGAAAGATTAAACCTCCCTGTTTACCTGCAAGCCTACCTCTGATTTGATTTCTTTGGGTAAGTGGTTCCTTTGCCCCAAACACATCTTATAGACAGTCCTTCCAACAACCCACCAAAGACTCTCAAAGATTAGCGTCTTTTTTTTTTTTTAACTTCCAAACTCTTTTGTTTCCCGTGTAAATGATTAGGAGAGGCAAAAGGCACAGGAACAAAATCCAAGGGACAATCCCGCCCCTCCCCCCCCAAAGTCTAATCAAATTCCTGCCTTTATTGTGTATATGTGGCCAACTTGTCTTACAAATGTATATGGGGTTGGCAACAAGCCTATGCTTCTCTAAAGCCTCTATACTTCTGTTATTTGCTGCTATTTATTATTATTTGCCAGAATAATTTCTTTCATGTTATCAAGGAAGACATTTTTTTTTCTGATAAACCAAAGAATATAGAGGTTTTCCTCAAGTGTTTTCAAATTTTCCTCTTCTAACAGAGAGACAAATCTGTAGTTGTTAATTATCTCTGGAAGAAACAAAATATAACTGAATCTTGGCCAATGGTTCATTCCCTTTGCAGGCCCTACCTGCTAATATGAGATACTCAATGTGTTGTCACTCTCACTGAAAATTCCCACTGCTAAATGTTTTATTAGACTGAGTATATCATTAGGTACTAAAATGATACTTTTGAATCTTGCCTTTTCTTGAGTGCTACTTTACCAGAAGTACTTGATCAGCAATTAGCAGGATCCTGATAATACTCTCTAATGAAAATGATAGTTATCATCAAGAACAGCTTCTAAAGATATCCAAAATCTTTATCCCTTCTTATTTTTCTTCTCTCTTTAGTCCATTGGTCAGATTGGCTGTATGTTTTTCATCTTCTCTGCACCTCTGGCCCTTAATAATGTAAGGTTTCAAGTTTTGCAAAGGACTCTATAAACATTATCTTATTTGATCCTCACTGCAAACCTGGGAGATAGGTTCTATTATGATCTACATTGTATGATGAGAAAACTGAGACAAATAGTACTTAAGTGACTTGCCCAGAGTCACACAACTAGTAAGTGTGTGAGGCCAGATTTCAACTCAGGATCTTCCTGATTCCAGGTCCAGGGTGCTTTCCCCTGAAATGGAGCTTTCTGCATTGCAGCTTGAATTACATAATTTTATTAGATATCTTATTCTGCTCAATTCTAAGTTCCTTTTGAGTCAAGAACTATAGCAAACACTTTGCTTTTAAATCTTTGCATCCCTAGAAGCTAACACAACACATTGCATACAAAAAGCATACAATAATCATTTTTGAATAAAGTTTTCTTATCTGATCTTCACAATGACCTTGAGAGTACTGTCAAAGTATTGTTACCATTTTATATAGCAGAAAACTAAGGCTCAAAATTACCCAAAGGTACAAGTATTGTAAGAAATAAAATTCGGACCAGCACCAAAATCTTCTGATTATCAAGCGGTCCATCTTTTATATTACACTACCTCTTAATTCATTAAAACCATATAGGTATAAAATTTTAATGAATTTCAATGAAATCAAAATTTTCAACACTATTCAATAAAGTGTCACAACTTTTGGCACATGGAAAAGCTATTTACTTGAACATTCAGACTTTTTTTTCTTTTTTGGACCTGGACTGTAATTTAAAAGCTGACGAGATGCCACAGTCTGAAAACCCCCTCTACCAATGCAAATCTATAACTGTTTAGCAACCACATATAGTCAGTTTGCTGAGGCACCAAGAGGTTGAGTGAATTGCCTAGGTCCCAAAGTCAGCATGTGTAATGGTAAGGGAATTTGAAGATCTTCCAAGTGCCTTAATAGGCCTAGGGAATTGAAGATCTTCCCTGCCCCTTAAAGGGCCTCACTTAGAGCCCAACAAGAGAAGCTTACTTAGGGGATGCTTGTTTTTCAGGAAGGCCCACATCTTTTGTTACTTTGTAATTAGGCAGTGGGTCACGAAGGTTGTGATGTCCTCTGACCCCAGAGAAGGCTATATATACCACGATGGGAGGTTTTGCTTTGCAGCTTACTTATGGGATTTTCGGTAGCTGTTGAGCACCCCAGCTTTGAAAACCCAGATGTTGGTGCTTCTCTCTCTAGTAACTATGTATGTATATAATAGTCAGACAGGTAGAAGCCTTGTTTGTTGGTCTGTTGAATTGTGTTATTTTCTTCATCTGTATTTTATTGTCTGCTTGTAATTTGTTTGTTTTTTTTCTCTGAAGTTCAGGGTGCTGACTTTTTCCTCTGACCTAAGTAAATGAT
The DNA here is from genome assembly GCA_011680675.1 of Gymnobelideus leadbeateri. NCBI lineage: Eukaryota > Metazoa > Chordata > Mammalia > Diprotodontia > Petauridae > Gymnobelideus > Gymnobelideus leadbeateri. Next base: position 440,933 of record WOXC01009520.1, on the reverse strand, counting down.
ATTTATGTTTGATTAAATTAAGATTTCTAACCCTTTTTTGAGTTGCTTTCCTTTAGAAAAGCAGATAAAAGAACCTGTGCCAGCAGCTATCTTGGGTATGCTAAGGTGCTTGCTGTTAGAGCATGTATCAGAGGTAGGATCTGATCTTAAATATTATAAACCAATAATAATTTTTACAGTATTCAATTTTGATGAAGGGGTCAATAAGTCTTGTACAGTGTTTGAACTTTCCCCTACATACATATTTTACATACTCATAGTTCATTCATTAGACTAGACCACAAGATGGACAAGGACCATGTCTAATATTTCCTAATATCACCAAAAGTACCTAATAGAACCTTTTTCATAGTAAGCAATCAATATTTTTTTTAGTTTAATTCAAATCTGTTAGGTAAAAGAGCTAAAAAAAAAAAATTAAGGTACTACAAGCATAGTAGGAAGATCTCTGTACTTTCAGTCAAGAGATTGGTTCAGGACCTGCCTATTACTTACTGTATGGCAATCAGCAAATTGCCAACCCAAAGACCACTTTGAGTCTCAGTTTCTTTATTTATAAATTTGTGATGATAATAATAATACTTGTGTTTCCTATATCATAGGGCTACTATGAAAAAAACAGTTTGTAAAGTGCTGAGCTATTTAAATGAGAGTTATTATTATTTTACTAGGATTCAAATAACATCAGGGGAAATGACATATGGTAGTATTTCCATAGACATCCCCATATGCCTTTTAGCTTTACTTCTTTCCAAGCTTAATGTAGAATGCATCTGTTTGGTGGGTGCCGCATCATTTTCAACAAGCAGTATAATTTCAAGAGGAGATTCAGAATGTGTGCAAATAGGGTACACAACCTCTTCCTCTGACCCATTTGGTCTTACCATTCTTCACCTTAGTCAGGAGGAACTCATCTTCCATATTAAGTACTGAGTAAAAACACTGAGGCCTTGATCTGTTGAAAATCCAGTCCTATTTAGAATTAAATATGGGGTCCCTATATTGAACAATCAGCATAAGGGATAGATTCTTATAAAACACCCCCCAGTTAACAATGAATCTAGTGTGTTTTTAAAAAGTGTCATCACTGTCAAAGCTCTGATAATATAAAGGCTACTTGTTAAGTATCTCCTCTCAGGCAACTTTAGAAGATTGCTTTTTTATCTGTTTATAATTAAAATATAATGCTGATGGGATTAAGAGTCACATATTATACCTACTCTCAGATCTTTAAAAGGATGAATGTTTGAGTTGTGGTATTAACTAGCATAACCATAAAAGCTAAAATGTGATAATGGCGCCAACTTCCAAAGGGCTAGGAAATGATGAGAAGGAACAGCTATGGCTAGAAGGCAAAAAAAAAAAAAAGAGATGTTTTGAAAAGAAAATAAAAAGTAACCCTTTGAATATAAGGTTGGACCAAACCACAATATGTTTAGTTTTTAAAACCTGCTTTCTATTTAATCATTCAAATTCAATAAAAAGAGAAGAAGAACAGATTCAGTCACAGAAATAGAGGCTAATCTTCCTCCAGGGTTTCTCTCTGGATCTATATAAACCTATGTATATATTCTCCTTATTTATTCTGTTATTTTTATCAATTCAGATCAGTTACCATTATGCTGAATTGTTCTTACCATGTATATACACCCAACATAGTCAAACAACAGAATGTGGTAGGACTCTTGTCTATCTTTATTTTTCAAGCACCAATGGATTAGTCATAAATGTTGCCCAGTGTAAAGTGTCTTTACACTGATGTACTAGTGAGCTGTACTTGACTTTTTCACTTCACCATTCAGAGAAGAACACTGTGAGATATTTGTAATAAGGACATTAAAGACTAAGATTCTAAAGGCACTAAGAAAGACATTCCCTTATTCTGTATTCAGTATGGAATATGTTCTTATCTATAAATAATAAAAAAAACTTGGCACCTGACAATATATTACTATGACAAAGTAATGATCCAGGAGATAAATAAAACATTCAGCTTTCTTAACCTTAAAAGAAGGGAGTGGGGCTTCTTATTTCATGGAGGAAGAAAACATGCATATATCTTTTATAGCACTGCGCCATTTGCCTATGAAAGATTGTAATCCAGAGAAAATACCATTCATTTTTCATTAGCCAATGGGAAAATCAGTGTAGCACAAGGGACTTCACAGCAGGTGTTAAGCAGGAGTAGAAATGGAGAAATCTTCAAAGTAATAACAAGCACACAGAAGATATCCCATAGGAAAATAGGGAGATACAGGAAAGAAATAAGATGAAGTGAATACAACCAGACAACCATTCCAACTCTCTTAGGAATGCTCTTTAAAAGAACAGTTAAAGCTACATGTTTAACATTTGATAAATCCAAGTTCATCTTTCTCAAAAGTGGAAGCTATGGCCATAGTAAAATATCAAACTGATCCAATAAGATCCCTTACATTGCCCCGTTTTGCATTTCATTGCCATATCAAAAGAACTGACAAATTTGTACTTCAAAATTTCCATACTCCTTTCTTGTAAACCAAGCATGTGGATGAACTGGTTATTAAAATCTATTTGTTTCTCATATCAAAATGGTTAATGTGATATATTGCCTGTGTCTAAACCATAGAAACTTTTGAAACTGTTCAGTTTTCCTAACACATACATCCTTTTTTTCATACAACACAGTGTGTCTGAGATGTTTTGATGACAGTAAAATAATTTCTCCTTCAGTCTTTAGAGAAAAAAAAAAAGTATTTCCAGAGATGTGTTTCACTGCCCCTTCACTTCTGTTTATTTATGCTAATTTTCTTAAACATAACTTAATACCATTACTATATGAGTTTCTCAAACGAAGTCTTAGAAAGATGAAGGTGAGCCACAGTTAAATCAGATCACCATGGATTATCAAGGAATTCAAACCTCTGCCTTATGTTGTTGTTCAGTTGTTTCAGTCATGTTCAACTATTTGTGACCTCATTTAGGATCTGAACTAAGGCAAACAGGGTTAGGTGACTTGCCCAGGTTCACATAGCTAGTAAGTGTCTGAGGACAGATTCGAATTTAGGAAGATCAGTCTTCCTGACTTCAGGTCCTGTGCTCTGTCCACTGTGCCACCTAGCTGTCCCGTCACCTAACCCCAAAACCTTATACCCTTCCACGAAGTAAGACAGGAAGGAAGCAATACAATGTGTAGTCTCTGCAGAGAGAGCTCTGATTCTAGCTCTGGTGGATAGACATACTTAAATTCATACTGCTGAGACATGCAGCAGGAAATTATTGTAATAAGCAGTGCCATCGTGCCACAACATAGGGAGGAGTCAATCAACTAAAGCAGGGGTGATCTGTCACCAAGGTCTCTAACAGAGACAACTCTCTGTTAACATGTAGTCACTTTAACATTAACATGTAGCCACAGTGGCATCTGGTGTCACAGGTTTCCTTTTGCTTTTTCTGAATTCCTTCGTATTCCCTATGAGCTCTAGTTACCTTAACTGCCTTCTGAAGGTTTGCTTCCTCTTTCTGATCCTTAGAAGGAGCAGAAATGGAAAAAGTCACTGGTCTCTTTTTTTTCTGAGGTTGTGGAAGTGGGTAGTACAAAGAAGATGAAATACAGATAACTGAAAAATTACCAGTGAGATGCCTGGCTGTGCTCAAGGTAAGCTTTTGGCCCAATGCCTCCAAAAGAGGCTTTCCCATTTCCCCTAAGGGCAATGCATGTAACAGAGGTCCTGACATCTAAAGTCATGAAATCGATTTCCAGCTGCTTTCAAGGGGTCAGAGTCATTTTTCTTTCATGACAGAAACACCATGAGAAAGGTATGTGTGAAAACATCTTAAATGAAGTATAGGTGATCAGGATATTGTAGAGAAATTAGTAAAAAGTACACAGGACTGGGAGTCAAGAATCTTGAGTTCAAGGAACCTGGGGTTAGTCAATGGTGATAAGAAGGAGCCTCAGTTTCATTAATAATTAATGATCATTAATAATTAATAATATTTGCACTACTTATATCACAAGATAATTATGAGAAGACAATTAATTAAATATTTGGAAAGTGTTTTGAAAACCAAAAAAATCATTTGTTATTGGAAAAAGGAATGATAAGTTTTATTACTGTCAGAATACTTGGAAAGAAATGTTGCTGTTCAGGGGCAGCTAGGTGTTGAAGTGAATGGAGCACCGGCCCTGGAGTCAGGAGGACCTGAGTTCAAATCCAGCCTCAGACACTTGACACACTTACTAGCCATGTGACTTTGGGCAAGTCACTTAACCCCAATTGCCCTCCATAAAAGCAAAAAAAATTTTTTTTGCTGTTTAGTCTTTTTCAGTCATGTCTAACTCTTTGCAACACAATTGGGGTTTTCTAGGAAAAGATACTGGAGGGTTTGCCATTTCTTTCTCCAGATCATTTTACAGATGAAGAAATTGAGGAAAATAGGGTTAAGTGAGTAGCTCAGGATCACAGAGCTAAGTGTCTGAGGCCAGATTTTAACTCAAAAAGACTACTCTTCGTAACTCCAGCTCTGGCATTCTTTCGAAGGCAACATTTGGCTGCCCCTTGTAATGAAATAAGACTTTGCAGTTTAGCAGGTCCATTTTCATTCAGGATTCATCGCTGAATAGACTTAAGGTTTATTTTCAGATATTCTGGATACTTTTGATGGAACCAGTTATTTTAGCCATATGGTTGTCTCTCTACCAGTATAGATTGTGAACCTTTTCCCCAGTCTTCTTATTCTGTGTAGTTATTATTCATCTTTTCCAATAAATCTTCCTGAGCATCTACTCCTACTTCCCAAAGTCTCCCTTTGTTATTCCATCACTTTAGTTTTTCATAAGTCATGTCTCATTCTCAGTCTGATTGACCCACCTCTATTTCCAGTCATGAAGAGCTTCAGTGACATATTTTATTGCATTTAAGTCTTCCTTGGCAATATGCTGCAGCTTATTTGCACTCACCACATGTCTTTCAGTGCTTTTTGGTTTGCTTGAGATTTTAATTTTGCAGACACCACTCTACAGAGGTTGGTTCGGGGTCATTAAAAACAGTGTCTAGTTTCCCAAATGAAATGTAGCTTTGTCTCTCCTTCCTCTTCATTGCTGGACCCAGCTTGATATCTTTCTGTAGCATCTGTTAAAAATGCATATATTCATAAACCAGTTTATCAAACTCTACCTTTGTATCTTTACCTGAGGAAATATACATTTTTGTGCAAGTGCTTTTGCAGTGTATCTGGTTAGATTAACCTTTTTCACATTGAAGAGAACTTCATGGAGGAAGTTTTTGTTCTGTTTTTAGGCCAGATGCAACTGATACAATCTTATACTTGAAGAGGATCATCTGGAACATCTCACTATTAATAGGGAATCTTTTGGGGCTAGGAGGCAGGAGTATCATATAACATGCTAACAAATGACTGGTAAGCAAATCGCTCCTTGAACAAAATTTTCTCTATATTTATATTCATCAGTTATGTAAATTTAGAAGATGCCTTATCTGAGAAGAATCTTCAGGTTTGCATTTGTTCTGTCAAGTCACAGTTATCTTAGAATTATCAAACAATAACTACAGTAGTATTTTGTACATTCTACTCTTTTCCATCAGTGATACAACCAGAAAGATGTTATCTGATGTAGAAAATTGTCTCTGTGGTCTTGTCTCTTCCCTCTACATGTTTTCATTAAGAATGTACAATGAAAGCAGACTTCTCATATTTTAAAGGGCTGAGCAATCCAGCATATGGGTAGTTAGTTGCTGATATTTTCTAGGTAATCTCCAAATGCCTATAAACATATTACCTCCAGTATACACGTTTTTGTATGTATTTGGTCAGATATATGTCATCTCTCAATTTCATCTGGAACATCATGACCACTTCATATAGTTTATTGGATAAAGATGTGTTAGAGTTTAAAGGTCATTCCAGTATTGTTGCAAATTAAAATAGATGACTAGAAAAGTGTTATCTGAGAAGTTTCATTTCCTATATTATTGTAATCCTCCTTTCAGTATCATTTACAAATGTTCCCAGAAGATTCTGCCTTACCTAAATGTCATACTAAACTCTTTTTCAGGTTAATTTTCTATTCAATTGCTTTTCCCTCTTTTATGAGGCAATATTGCTTCCATTGTCCTAAAGTATTTTGCAAGTTAACTGGCACATGGATTTTACTGTCCTGACTCTCTTATTGGCAGTAGTCTTTTTGTTGTTGTTGACTAGCCTCTCCTGATTGCAGTAACCACTTTATATAATTTAAATTTTCTAATTAATGATCAGTGTTTTTACTTCCACATTTTTTCACAGACAACAGCTCATTTTAAAAAGTCAGCTGAGCATTGCTGTTGTCTCAGATACTCTCCTCATATTTATCTTTTTAAAAACTTTATGATTTAATATACCTTAGCTATAACCATTGAAAGATATGACCATATAGAGAGCTAATTTTGCAATGACTGTTACAAGTTGCTTCCTGTCTAAGATATAATCAATTTCATTTTGCATTGTGTTATTGTTGGTTTCTTGCCACTTTTAGTGCTTCTGACTTTTCTGAAGTTTTAATCATCTTTCATCTGTGGATATCTAATTCATTTAAATTTAATTTAATTTGTATTTGTTAAGTGCTTCTTGGTATGAGGCACTGTGTTATGCACTGGGGATACAAAAATAAAAATAAAGCCCTCAAGTGGCTTACATTATACTGGAGGAAAACAGTAAATACATATTCAGTCATATTTTAGTCATATCTGACTCTTCATGATCCCATTTGGGGTTTTCTTGGCAAAGATACTAGAATGGTTTTTCTTTTCCTTTTCTATCCCCTTTTGCAGATGAGGAAAATGAGGCAAACAGTGTAAAACCACTTGCCCAAGGTCACACAGCTAGTAACTGTCTGAGGCCAGATTTGAACTCAAGAAGATTCCTCTTCCTGACTCCAGGTCCAGCACTATTTATTGCATCATCTAGCAACCCAGTATATGCATAGAAAAATACAAAACAAACACAAAGTAATTAGGCAGAAACACTAAAATAAATAAACCAGGAACAGCCTCTAAATGGTGACAAATGAGCTAAGCTTTGAAGGGGCTTAGAATTCCAAAAAATTAATATTAAGAGGGAAATTCTTCTAGACTTGCCAACATATTTTGGCATCAAAAATTTAGTTGGAAGGTAGAGTGTGCAAGGTGGACTAATGCAAAATCAGTCTGGGAAAATAGTGATAAGATTGTGAAGGGCTTTAAAAGCCAAAGAGAGAATATCCTAGAAAAAAATAGTGAGAGTTGGCTATGTGGCACAGTGAATAGAACACTGTCCCTGGAGTCAGGAGCCCCTGAGTTCAAATCCGGCCTCAAACACTTAACACTTCCTAGCCATGTGACCTTGGGCAAGTTACAACCCCAATTGCCCTGCCTTCCCCCTGCAGAAGGGAAGGGAAGGGAAAGGAAGGGAAGGGAAGGAAAGAAAGGAAAATAGGGAGCACTGAAGTTTTGTGAGATTGGATGGCATGGTAAAACCCATTCTTTAGAAATCTTATTTGGGTCTTCACATAGAGCCTGTATCAGAGAGTGGACAAAAAGGAGTCAGGAAGATGACTTAGCAGGATCTTACAGTAATACAGGTGAGATGTTATATGAGTTGTGGTGGTTATGGAATGATTAGAGACAAGAGGATGAATCTAAAATATGTAGTGGGAGTAGAATCCTCTTGGTAATTGATTGAATATAAAAAGCTGAAGTTGATCCACATCAGGGAATATGTCAACTTAGTTTATAAGATCTTGGCAAATTCCCCTAGTTTTAAAGAATTTAGAATTAAGAAAAATAGAAACCTTAAAAATCTTACCCCAATACCTTCATCTCGAAGATGAGAAAATGAGGAAACTTACACCCAGAGAGGTTACTTGCCTAAAATCGTGCTATTAGCTAGTAAGTGTCAGTTAAGAAGAGAAATTAGTTCATCTGGTGTTGAATAAGATGAATTTTGAGTGGTAGTGAAGAGAGAGGGTTGAACTCACAGTTAGGAAGACCTGGGTTAAATCCTGTCTCAGATGTTTACTAAAACTATGTGTATCTGGCCAAGTCAATTCAACCTCCCTAAGCTTATTTTTTTTTTCATCTATAAAACATGAATAGGAGATATGAATTCTAATAACGGAGTTGACCTGAAAGCCAGTAATGAGTGAATAATGAAACCATTTATTAAGCTCTTAATATGTACTAAGCAGTGTAGGATAAAAATCCAAAGGCAGAACAATCCCTTCCCTCAAGGACCCCACATTCTCACCGGAGGGACCCCAACAGACAGTGAAGTGGGATTTGTGAAAGGGAATTTGCATATGAGAAAGATAATACTTGGAATATCAGGGCAGTCCTGATAGACCTTTTGTAGGAGCAATGGTACTATTGAATTGATTGGAGTTCTCAGAGCAAGAGGCAGAAAGGATAGGGAGAGGGTAAAGCAGAAGGCTGCCTCAGGCATCTGCAAAGTGGAAAAATGGCCAGGATATAAATGAGGATACATGGCCCCAGCAAATGCAGAACCTAGTAACTTAACTCCACTCAAGCATGGCCTCTGATGGAAGCTTTGGATTCAGGTCATGCCTCTGATTCATACTGGTTGCGGGACCCTGGTCAAAATGACTTAATCTCTCCAAGTTCTAGGAAGCTCATTAGGATTATAAATTATAGAGAAGGTGCTGACCTAACTTGATAAAAGGAGCTTCCTCATCCTGGAGTTCACTAACAATGTTATCATAATTCCATTCCCTGCCCCAGTCCTGAAATGGTGATAATAGTCACATATATCTGTATTTTAAAAAAAAGTCTGGAAATATGTACACAATACCCTTATAATTTCCCACTATATTACTAACATTTTCCCTGTCACTTTATTAAGCCTAAATAAATAAAGCCCCAATTTGTGGGATTTTAATTTCATATTGAAAATTGAACAATTAGTTCTCAAAAGCCAATTAGAGCTGGCTCCAGCACACCAGCACCTATCACATAGAGTTGTTGCAAGGATCAAATATGTAAAGAACCTTGTAAATGTTTTAAGTGTTACCAATTTAAGCTATTAACACTATAGAAAAATAATTTCTTATTTGAAAGACAGAAAGACAGAATTAAGATATAAAGGATCCTGGGACAAGATGTTGTTCTGCTAGTATTCTTTTATTTTTACTATTCCACTGACTATTGCAGCAGGGGATAAAATAACTCCTTTTTTGTAGTTAAATAAAATAAAAAGTTCCTCTTCATGGTCACTGAAAATATACTTGGTACATCTCCAGTAGCAGACACAGTGACAGGTATGATATTTACCACAACTTGTTCCCACATGATTTAGATTTCTTTCTGGGGATGTTTCTTGAAAGCTTCTTTTGTTCTATGTAGTTTGGAGATAACAAATATTTGGTATGTCAACGTTTATTTAAAACATTGCTCTCAAGTTTCAGGAATCAGTTTTACAGCATATCTGGTTGATTACGGGTGACAAATCAATTGATAACATTCCAGTTCCAAAACAACTTACTGATTGAATTGTCCAGATATTTTGAGATCTATATTTACAGTATGAGGACTTCTCATCTTTCAGTCTATGAAAGATAAGTAGGCTTAAAAAAAATTATGAATTTAACAATCATGAAGAAAAAGAGGAAAAGAGGATTGTATAATGTAATGGAAATGCAAATTTAAAGATCTTCCCTGCCCCTAGGCCCTTTGATTGGCTTAAGAGACTCTGAGAACCTTCCTTGGTTTGAAAATATACTCTGCCTCCTAATAGGTTGAATGTGGTCACATGGAGCCTGTGGCAGGAGGCTTGGTTTTCAGGAATGCCCACACTTTGATGCTGTGTGATTGGGCAGTGGGTCAAGAGGGTGGTTATATTCTCTGACACAGGACAAGGCTATATAATCCCTAATAATTTGCTTTGGAGGCTCAATTTGAGAAGTGTTGTGTGATTTGACCAGATGAGACTCTGGGTAGCCATTGAGAGCCTCCCAGCTTTGAAAACCCAGATGTTGATGCTTCCCTCTCTGGTAACTGTGATTTGGTATTGATAATGGTTGGACAGTTTGGAAGCCTGTCTGCTTGATCTGTTTGTTTGAAGTTGATCTATATATTTTGAAGTTTGGGGTGCTGACCTTTTTTCCCTGGACTAGGTAAACAATATATGTTTGATTGATTAAAGCAAGCTTGTTAAACCATTTTGAGTTGCTTTCCTTTAGAAAAGCAGATCTAAGAACCTGTGTTGACAGCCACCCTGGGGATATTGGGGTGCTTGCTGCTACATATATGAAACTGGAACTTAATACAGTTGTTTTTAAGATTGTCTTAAATTTAACACAGTGCAAACAATGCAGCCCTGATTGTCTATGTTCCTTTCTGAACCTTCAGATCAGTTGTCTAAAAGCTTCACTGAAGGTCTTCTATTCTTTTTTGTTTCACTGTCTCTACCTACCTATTCCTCAAACCAAACTCTGCCCTGCCAAATTGAACCCTTACCTTGTAACAAATAAATATAGTAAAGAAAAATAAACTTACATGTTGCCCATATCTTTAAGTGTTATGTCTCATTCTGTAACTCAAGTTAATTATCCCTCTGCCAAAAGGTAAGAAATATGCTTTATGATCAATGTTCTAAAGTTGTTACAAATGTTTACATAATTCAGAGTTCTAAAGTCTTTCCAAGTTGTTTTTCTTTAAATCATTGTAGTCAGCTTTGGAAATCATTCTAGTTCTTCTCATTTCATCCTGCCTCAATTCATACAAATATTGCCAGGTTTCACTGTTCCCATTCCTTTCATATCCCTTCTTATGGACCCATAATATTTCAGTACATTTTTCTTCATCCAGTCCCCAATTGAAGGGTATCTACTTCCCCCCACCCCAGTTTTCTGATATAAGAAAAAGTGCTGCTATACATACATGTATGTATATGTCTCTTCCCCCTGTGTTCAGTGAGTTTCAGGTATGTGGCTATTATTTCTTTTACTCGTCAAAGGGTATGCACAGTTTAATGACTTTATAGACCATAAAGGCATTCAAAGTTTATTTGAAATATGAGTTTTTTACCTAAACTTCTTTTCTATTATTCTGATTTCTTATTTTCTCAGCAGTTTTTGTCAAATAGGGAATCCATACCCTAGTAGAAGGTATGCTTGAGTTTATCAGTCTCTATGGGCAGCTAAATGGGACAGTGAATAAAGAACTGGACCTGGTCAGAAAGACTTAAATTCAAATCTGGCTTCACAAATTTACTGGCTATGTGACCCTGGACAGCTCACATAACATTTCCCTGCCTGAATGACTGAGGGTATTAAAAGAGATAATATGTATAAAATGTATAGCATATTACCTGGCATATAGTAGGTGATTAAATATGTATGTTCCTTCCTAAATTCAATTGCTTCTGGGTCTTGTTTACATAAAATAGCCCACTAATCCCTGTGCTACTTCAGAACTAGTATTAAATAATTCTGATGATTACTGCATAATAGTATAGGCTGAGATCTGATGTTAGTAGGCCCCTTTCATTCGCATTGTTTTATTTCATTATTCCTTGAGAATCTTGATCTTTTGTTCTTATAGAAAATTTTTATGATTGTTTTATCTAGTGCTATTAAGCACTTTAGTAATTTGTAATTTAGTAATTTAGTAACACTTCAGTAATTTGATTGATGTGACACTAAATGTTCAAATTAATTTAGGTAAAATTGTCCCTTTTTTGTACTAATACTGCCCAACCATGTGCAATTAATTCCTATCCAATATATATCCTTCTTCATATAAAAATGGATTTAAAGTTTTTATGATGTAACTTCTATGTATTTCCTCACAGATAGATCCAAGATATTTTATACATTCTGTACTTATCCTGAATGAAATTTACCATTTTATTTTGTCTTCCTATTGGATTTTGTTGATAATAAACAAAAGACTGATGATTTTTGATGATTTACCTCATATTATGATTCTCTACTAGTTATTAATTAATTTGGTTAAGATTATTTGATTTTCTAGGATTCTGTAAAGTATCTGATCAGATACCCCAAAAATCTTTTTTTGCCTATTCTTATTCTTTCTATTTTTACTTATCTTATTGCTATACCTAGAATTTATTTTTTTTTTTTACTTTTTGGAAGGCAATTGGGGTTAAGTAACTTGCCTAAGGTCACACAGCTAGGTTTTTGTTTGTGTGTGCATTTAAGTGTCTGAGGCTGGATCTGAACTCAGGTCCTTCTGACTCCAGGGCTGATGCTCTACTCACTGCACCACCTAGCCACCCCTATACCTAGAATTTCTAGAATATTAACAAATAATAATGATGATAGTAAACTTCCTAGCTTTTCTCTGATTTAATTGGAGAAGATTGTAGGGTATTTTTTTCCATTATTGATAATGATAGTATTGGGTTTAACATATACTATTTTTGTTGTTATTGTTGTTTTTGCTTTTTGAAGGGCAATTGGGGTTAAGTGACTTGCCCTAAGTCACACAGCTAGTTTTTTGTGTTAAGTGTCTGAGGCCAGATTTGAACTCAGGTCCTCTTGACTCCAAGGCCAGTGCTCTATTCACTGCTCCACCTAGCAGCCCCTTAATATATACTTTTTAGGTTAACTTAACTTTTTAACTTAAGGATCCATTCCTTCTCATGATTATACTGTTTTATTTTTAAATGTATGAGTGATTTTTTTCCTCAGAAGTTTATTTTTTTTAATATAAGAGGAGTTTATAACTAAACAGGGGATATGGATTCACATAAAAGAAGAAAATTGAAAAGGTTTTATATAAATTATTGCAATACATTTAAAACTAGTAAAGAAACTTTTAACTGGAAAAATTTCTCAGCAGTTCTTTCTGGTAAAGATCTTATATCCAACATATATAAGGAACGAATTCAAATTTATAGGAATAAGAGCACTTTCTAAAAGATAAAAGATCAAATGATAAAATCAGAATTTCTCAAATTATAGAAAAACAAGCTATCAAAATATATACTCCAATTCATTAATAATCAGAGGATATATATTAAACAACTGTGAGATTCAAATTCCTATTAGATTGTGAAAGATTAACAAAAAGGAAAATAAAAATTGTTGAAGTGGTACAGGAAAAAGGGAATACTATTGAACTGGAACTGTGAATTGGTGCAGATATTTGGAAAACATTTTGAAATTATGCTCCTCAAATTACTAGACTCTTTATACTCTGACTCAGCATTACCACCAAAAGGTTTATAATCAAAGAAGTCATAAATAAAAAAAAAGAACTTATGTGTGCAAAAATATTTATAGCAGCTAATTTTATTATGGCAAAGAACTGAAAACAAAGGACACACCTATTGATTGAGAAAGGGTTGAATAAATTATGATATATGAAAGTAATGAAATATTATTGTGCTGTAAGGTATGGCAAAAAAGTGAGAGAAAAAATCCAACCATAGACAGTTACTGTGGGAATAGAGAAGCCTGAGGTTCATCTTCAGAAGAAAATACTGAAGAAAAAAAAAACTCTCCTAATCTAAGAAGTAATGTCAAATGGTCACCTGCCCAAAAAGAATGCATAGAAGGACTCAAAAAGGACTTTAAAAATCAAATAAGTGAGATGGAGGGGTTTTTTGATAACAATCCAAAAAAAAAAAAAGCTTATGAAAAGAAAACCAACCACCTATAAGAGGAGATCAAAAATCTTAAAGAAGAAACAATTCCTTGAAAATTAGAATTGGGCAAGGAGAAGCAAGAGAAGTTATGAGAGACTAAGAAGTAATAAAACAAAATATGAAGAATGAAAAAATAGAAGAGAATATGAAACATAAGAAAAATAATTGATAGAATAGATCAAAAAGAGAAAACATAAGAATAATAATACTATCTGAAAGTTATGATCAAAAAGAGAATTTTTATATAATAATATAAGAAATAATTAAAATTGTCCTAAAGTATTAGAATAAGAAGGAAAGTAGAAATAGAAAAAATCACCACCTAAAAGAGATCCTCAGAGAAAAACCTACAGGAATATCATAGTCAAATTCCAAAACCCCATGTTAAAGAGAAAATATTACTAGCAACAAGGGAAAAAAATTCAAATGTGTGGAACCACAATTAGAATTAAACAAGACCTAGGAGCAGCTACACTAAAAGACCACAGGTCTTGGAACACTATATCAAATAGCAAAAGAACTGGAGTTACAGACAAAAAATATCATACCCAGCAAACTTAAGTATAATCTGAATGGGGAAAAAAATCTACATTCAATGAATTCATAGATTTTCAGGATTTTATTGCAAAAATACCAGAACTTAATAGAAAATTTGCCATACAAGGTGCAAGAGAAATATAAGGTACACATCAAAGACTAATCACAAGGGAATCAATAAGGACAAAGATTTACTTTTTATACGTGGAAATGTAAACCATATGTCTAAAATTGTTATTTGTAGAGCTGAGTATGATGTGATTCTAAAAACTAAAATGATTTAGGAAAAGGTAAAAAGAGTAACTATCTCATACCAACAAAGTGAGAGGAAGAACTGATAAAGAGGAATTAGAGAAGGAGGTGGACAGTTTTGCAACCCTACTCTCATAGCGAATGGGTTAATGTGGGAAGCACATATACATACACACATATGTGTATACATGCATACATACACACATGCATATGTATATATATACATATATATATACAGATATGTTTTCTAAATACGGAAATAAATAAGAAGGTAGGGGAATAGGGAGGGGGAAAGGATAAGGGAGGGAGAGGGAATAGAATAAGTAAGGAGTATAGAAGTATGTGTAGATTAAAAAGAATGGGATAAAAAGAAAACATACATACAAAGAAGGTTTGTTTTTTTTTTAATTCTGAAATAAATAAGAGAGTAAAGGGATAGGGTACAGGAAGAGAAAAAGGGAGGGATTCTTGGAGGGTGTACGTTAAGGGATGGGGAAGGTAGCAGGTAGAAGTAAATTAGAGGAGTGAGGAGGGGTGAGCATAGGGTGAGAAGGATAATGGAGGAAAATGAGAAGGATGAAAATATACAAGTAATTATAATCTAGAATGTGAGTGGGATGAATTTACCTATAAAATGGAAACTGATAGCAATTTAAAAAATTGAATTCAGCAATCTATTTCTTTTTGGAAATGCTATAAAAATGAGAATATGCATAAACATAAAATAAAGGTGTGTAGTAGAATTTATTATGTAAAAAGGAAGGATGGTATCATGATCTGAGACAAAGTTAAAGTTAAAATCAGATTTAATTTTTAAAAAAGAAAAATAGAGAAACTACATTAAGCATCAGTCACATTAATCAATAGTTTTAGAACATATAAAATAACAAGGCAGCAAAAGAAAATGAAAGTATTTCTACCAAAACAGATATAGAAACTCTACAAAGATAAAAGCAGAACACCATTTATGCAAACAAAGTTAGACCTAAATACTTAAAATAATGTTTCTTGTGTGTAAGTAAAGTTAATATGATAAAAAATGATGGTTTTACCTAACTAATCTATTTATGTAATGTCATTCCAATTAAATTACTAAAAAATTATCATACTGAGTTAGAAAAAATGTAATAACAAGGTGCATATGGAAGAACTGAGGATTTGGAATTCAAGGAAACCAGTGGGAAAAGATATGAAGGAACTAGACTCAGTAATGTCAGACCTTAAAGCATATTATGAGGTGAGAGCAGTGCTAAAGTGTAAAATGGATAATTTTGATTATTTTATACTAATTTTTTCCTATATAAAGAAAACCTATGTAGCCAAGAGCAGAGGGAATGCAGAAAATCGAGGGGAAAACTCTCACAGAAAATCTCCCAGATAGAATGTGATTAGGTTGGAATGATATGGTGGTGTAGGAAATAATTGGTGGATTCAGAAAAATATTATTAAATAGTATTTTAATTATTAGATTAATGAAGGAAGATGCTATCTACCTTCAGAGACACAGATGACAAATGGAAACAAGTTTATTACAGTCTTACATATATGCATTTGAGTGTATATATGCATATATGTGTGTGTTTATGGTTATATATATATATATATATATATATATATACACACACGTGTGTGGGTGTGTATGTGTATAATACCCATGCTTAATTGTACCCTTCTTGGAAGTGTGGATAGAGGGGGAAAATAAAGTAAAAAGTGCATAACAGAGGACAAACAAAAATATAATAAGAAACAAAGAAATGATGAAAAGCTTTGAAAATAATGTATAGAAGTCATTATACAGGTTTTCTTTAAATGGAAATTTAATGCTTTATATTGAATCCTCTCATGTTCTGTTGTGTACATGGCAATGTTTCTTTTTCCCTTTTCTCATTTTGTATTTAAATTTAAAATAAATTTTAAAACTAAAAAAAAAAACAACCCAATAAAATAAGGATTATGTAAGAGGGATAAAGGAAAAATTAGTAAAAGAAATGAGAGAGATGCAAGAAAATCATGAAAAAGGAGTGAATAGTTTGGTAAAAGAAGCAAAAAAAATTACTGAAGAAAAAAAAAAAACACTTAAAAACAGCGGAGCCAAGATGGAGGAGTAGAAACAGCTCATCCAAGCCACTCTGCCCCCAGATTCCCCCCAAACTATGTAAAAGGGCACTCTGAACAACTTCTGGAGCCCCAGCACCCAGAGAACAACACAGAGAAGCTAACCTCCCTCTGAGGACAGCCCAGCAGCCCTGCAGGAAGGACCAGCGCAGCAGTGTGGGAGCCATCAGCACGCATTGCACAGAGGGCGGGGAGCCGAACCAAGCGGAGCCCAGGTCCCCGTGAGCAGAGGTTTTAGCCCCAGGGCAGCAGGGCCAATCGGCCAGCTGGAGAGACCCCAGAACACCATCAGCTGTGGCAATTCCAGAACTATCAACATAGACATGCCTAGGACAAAGTAAGAGGTTAGTGCCCTATGGACTTTGGGACCAGTATTTGGGGAATGCATCGGCTTCCTCCCCTGGGGGCTAGAAGCCGCTGAGGAGACACGCCATTTTGGAGTTTTCAGAGGCAGCTCCAGCTCCTGGCCTGTGAACTGTAGGGAGATCCAGGGATCAGTCTTGGGGGGTAATCGCTCTTGCTTTAACCTCCCTGGATCTGGATTGTGATCTGGGGTGGAGGTTGTGGGTGGGTTTACAGCTTGCCAGAAACAGAAGCTGGCCCCCTCACACGTTTGGGGCGAAAGTAGCTGTCTGGCACCAGGCCATACAGTGGCAACAAGCCCAAAAATCAAGCAATTAAGTGGCAACATGCCAAGGCAAAGGAAACAGAAAAATGCAACCCTAGACTCCTATTTTGGGGACATAGAGCAGGAAAAGGACTGTGAGGTCAGAAGTCCTGCCCCAAAAGCCCCAGGGGAAAACATGAGCGGGTTGCAGGCCATAGAGGACATTAAGAAGGATTTTAAAAATCAAATAAGAGAAGTGGAGGAAATATTGGAAAGAGAAATGAGAAGGGTGCAGGAAATGTATGAAATGAGGGTCAACAGCCTGACTGAGGAAAACAACACCTTAAAAAATAGACTAACTCAAATGGCAAAGGAGGCCCAAAAGGGCAATGAAGAGAAGAATGCCTTAAAAATTCGAATTTGCCAGATGGAAAAAGAATCTCAAAAGCTCACTGAGGAGATTCATTCCTTCAGAGTTAGAATGGAGCAAATGGAAGCTAATGACTTTATGAGAAATCAAGATGCTGTTAAGCAGATCCAAACAAATGAAAAATTAGAAGGCAATGTGAAATATCTCATGGGAAAAACCACTGACCTGGAAAATAGATCGAGGAGAAACAATTTAAAAAGTATTGGACTACCTGAAAGCCATGATCAAAGAAAGAACCTAGAAATCACCCTTCAAGAAATTCTCAAGGAAAATCGCCCTGATGTTTTAAATCCAGAGGGCAAAATAGAGGTTGAAAGAATCCACAGATCACCTCCTGAAAAAGATCCCAAAAAGAAAACTCCCAGGAATATTATAGCCAGGTTCCAGAATCCCCAGATCAAGGAGAAAATACTACAAGTAGCCAGGAAGAAACAATTTCAATATTGTGGAAACACAATCAGAATAGCCCAGGACCTGGCAGCTTCTACACTGAGGGATAGAAGGGCATGGAATATGATATTCCAGAGGGCAAAAGAGCTGGGAATGAACCCAAGGGTCACCTACCCAGCAAAACTGAGTATTTTGTTTCAGGGGAAAATATGGTCATTCAGTGGAATAGAGGACTTTCAAGCATTCTTGAGGAAAAAACCAGAATTGAATAGAAAATTTGACATCCAGATGCAAGAAGCAAGAGATGCCTCAGAAGGTAATCAGGGAAAAGAAATCAAAAGGAACTTATCAAAGTTAAACTATTTACATTCCTATATGGAAAAACAATAACTGTGACTGATGATATCTTTCTCACTATGAAAATAATGGAAGAAGGGTGTGTGGTCATATGAATACATATGTGAATATATGTGTATATGGTTACAGTTATATATGGATAGAGGCATAGTTTGAATTTGTTGGGAAGGGAGAATACTCAAGGGATGAAATTATGAGGTGAGAAAGGAAAGTGGCAAGAGGAGATGGGGAGAGACATGGTAGGGTAAACTATCTCATGTAGAAAAAGCAAGGGGAAGTGGTTGCAAGGGAGGAGGAGAATAGGAAGGCAAAAAGGCAAAACCACATTCTCATTGAATTTGGTTCAGGGAGAGAATGACATACATACTAAATGGGATATCTCAACCTGCAGCAGAATAGAGGGAAGGGGGATGAGAGGAGGGATGATGGATGGGAGGGCATCCTTTGGGGGGAGGGGAGGTTGGAAGTACCCACTATGGAAGAGGGACAGGATCATGTAGGGAATGAACCAGGTGGGGGGTGGGATGAGTGGGAGGGAATTATAAGCAGCCTTGTACAATACATCTACTATGATAATGTTTTGCATAGCTAGACATGTACAACATATACTGAATTACTTATCTCCCAAGAGGGAATGGGTGACAAGGGAGGAAGGAAATGGATCTGAAATTCGAGGTCTTAACATTAAATGTTTCAAATATATATAAATACTATTATTAATACTCTTTGGCTTGTAATAGGGAGATAAGATGTGCAGGCATTGGGACACAAAGACTCACCTTCCTCTAATGGAAAAGTCGATGGGGGTATGGGAGAAGGTATGGGAGAGAGCAGATTGGAGGAAGTGATATCTTGTGGGATTACTATTCTGGGAGGTTGGGTAGGGGAATAATGGGGGGGGGGGAATGATTGTAACTCAAAATCTGGCGGAAATGAATGATGTAAAACAGAAGTTAATAAAGCATTTGTTTAAAAAAAAACACTTAAAAACTGAATAGGCTAAATGGAAAAGAGAAACAAAAATCCACCGAATTAAGAATTCATTAAAATGTAGAAATGGCTATAGAGAAAAAAAGTACAAAGCTCACTGGAGAAAATAATCAGTTAAAAATTAGGATTGGGCAAATTGAAGCTAATGACATTATGAGATCCCAAGAAACAATAAAACACAATCAAAAGAATGAAAAAGTAGAAGAAAATGTGAAAGATGTCATTGAAAAAAACAAGTGACCTGAAAAAGAGATTGAAAAGAGATAATTTAAGAATTATTGAAGTACCTGAAAGCCAAGAAAAAAAAATAAGTCATCATCTTTTAAGAAATTACCAGTGGGATAACTGGATGGTTCAGTGAATAGAGCACCCACCCTGGAGTCAGGAGGACCTGAATTCAAATCCGGCCTCAGACACTTAAAACGCACTAGCCATGTGATCTTGGCCAAGTCACATAACCCCAATTGCCCTGCCTTCTTCCCTCCAAAAAGAAAAAAAAAAAGAAATTATCAAAGAAAATTGCCCTGCTACCCTAAAACCAAAAGGTAAAATAGAAATGGAAAGAATCTACTGATTGGGGTGGAGCTAAGATGGCAGAAAGGAAGCACTATCTTTTCTAAGCTCCATGAATCCCATCACTAAACTTTTTAAAAAGTGAATCTGAATGGATTTTAGAGTGACAGATTCCATCGGGAGACAGAGCATAGCAGAATCCATCTCAGGAAAGTGCCCACATGGTCTGGGCAGGGGAAGCATGGCTTCACCAGTGTGGACTAGAGAGAAAACTACAGCAAAGTGAGAAGGAGCCCCAGCCAGCAGACTCACCCACCCCAAGGGCAATTCACAGCTGTCTTACCACAGGACAGGAGGATCAGTCAGAGCTTGGTAAGAGAAAGCACAGGACCTGCAGCAGGAAGAGCAACTTCTCCTGGGGCTATCAGGCCACAGCCTGGAAGTTTAAAAATCATCTACCTGAATTTCCAGAAGCCAAGATGGCGAAGTAAAACCCAGCTGCTCCGATTCCCACCCCCACCCGGACCCAGAAAACCCAGAGATAAATGTCCCACCCAGAGTAAAATCCTGAAATGATGGAAATAGCTTTAGGCTTAGGAGTCACTAAGAAAAGGTACAACTGAGGCAGTAAGGACTCTGAAGTGAAGAGCAAGAGGGCCCCCAATAAGCCCCACCCCATCAGAGATCCAGAAGCCTAGGGTGCTGGAGCAAGCAAGCAATAACAACATATGTCCTGATGTGCCTTAGCACCAGAAGGGGACTCTACGGGCACCAGCTCTGCTATCTGACAGCTGCAGAGCCTGCCTGAGTTGTAGCCCAGGGGCAAAGAGGCAGAAATCTGAAGTGGCCAGACAACCAACCCCTCTCCCACAGATTACTTTGTGAGCCTCAGGGTAACTCAGGGAAAACACTGAGAGTTCTGGCCATGGCCTCAGTGTAGACAGACACTCAGAGGCTACAGCACACAAAGTCACCAACCAGGCACCTAGATACCAGCCTGAGAAGCTTGGGTCAGAGCCCTCTGTACCCTAGGAGCAGAAGTACATTTTAAAGGTCAGAAAATAGGAAATTACAATGGGCCAGAAGCAACTTGCAAAGGCAAGACCAAAGATAATTGAATCCTATTATTGTGAATGAGAAGAAACACTTTCAGGAGACACCATGGACTCTTTATCCCCACCTGAGTCCACAGAAGGAAATATGAACTGGTCTAAAGAACAAAAAGCATTCTTGGAGGAGCTCAAGAAAGATTTTAAAAACCAAATTAGAGAGGTAGAGGATAAATTTAAGTCTAATTGGAAAATTGGAAATTTGGAAGCCAAATTGGACCAAATTGGAAAAAAAAAATCTCACTGAAGAAAACAAATCTTTAAAAAGGAAAATTTGTGAACTAGGACAGGAGGTTAAAAATCTAGAGAAAATACCTCCCTAAAATAGGAGCTTCAAAAACTAACTGAGGAAAATAATTCACTAAAAATTAGAATCAGTTAAATGGAAGCTAAGGAATCTATGATGCATCAAGAGTCAGTCAAGCAAAACATGAAGATTGAAAAATTAGAATGAAGTGTAAAATATCTCACTGGAAAAACAACTGACCTGGAGAACAGATCTAGGAGAGATAACCTAAGAATTATTGGTCTACCAAAAAGCCATGATGGAAAAAGCAGCCAGTACAACATCCTCCAAGAGATTGTCAAAGAAAACTGTCCTGAGGTCCTACAATCAGAGGGTAAAATAGATATTAAAAGAATTCACCAGACTTCTCCTGCAAGAGATCCCAAATTGAAAACTCTAAAAAATATAGTAGCCAAATTCCAGGATTACAAGGTCAAGGAGAAAATACTACAAGCAGCCAAAAAGAAACAATTCAGATATCATGGAACTACAGTCAGGATAACACAGGACCTAGCTATTTCTACATTAAAAGATTGGAGTGATTGGGATTTGATATTTTGTAAGGCAAAAGAGCTAGGACTGCAACCAAGGATCAACTACCCGGCAAAATTGAGCATAATCTTTCAGGCAGGGAGATGATCATTTAATGAAATAAGGGACTTCCAGACTTTCCTGATGAAAAAGCCAGAGTTCAATAGAAAATGTGATCTCCAATTACAAGACTGTAGAAAGACATAAAAAAGTAAAGAAGGAAAACTCACACTCACACACACACCCATGCACAAACTCATGCACATAACTTGGGTTTCAATAAGAGCAAACTGTTTACATCCCTATATGAGAAGCTGATACCTGTCAACACTGAAATTTATATGATTATCATGACCTTTAAAAGGGATATGCATAGATAGAGGGTATGGGTATAAATGAAATAATCTGATGATAAATAAAAACCTTATTAAGGGATTCAAAGGGACTGTAGTGGGAGAAAAGGAAAGGATGAGCCAGATAAAGGTAAATTATGCCACATGAAAAGGCATAAAAATATAATAGGGGGAAGGAGGGAGGGAGATGAACATATAAATTTTATTCTCATTGGTTCTGATTCAAAGAGGGATCAACATAATCAGTTAAATTTAAGATTATAATGTAAAAGAAAAACCCCAAAAAACTCATTATAATAGAGGGAAAGGAATGAAGGAAAGGAGCACTGTATGAAATTTACTCTCATTGGTTTGGGGCCAAAGAGGAAATAACATACTCTGATAAGTATAAAAATCCATTGTGCTTTATAGGCAGTAGGAGGAGTAAGGGAGGAATAAGAAAGGTGGTGATGGTGAGAAGAGAGGGACATAGTAATAAGGGGAAAGGGTAGGTAAGGGGGGGGTCACAGGGAGGGAATATTGAGTGAGGTGGTAGTCAAAAGGAAAACCCTTAAGGAGGGGAAGGAAGAATGAAGAAACAAAAACATAAACAGGGGAGGCAATAGGATGGAGGGAAAGTCACCGATAGTAATCATAACTGTGAATTTGAATGGGATGAACTCTTCCATAAAACAGAGGCAGATAGGTGAATGGATTAAAAACCATAATCCCACAATATTCTGTCTACAAGAAACACATTTGAAACAAGGGGATACATATAGGGCAAAGGGAAAAGGCTGGAGAAGAATAGATTATGCTTCAGCTAAAGTAGAAAAAAGCAGGGATAGCAATTCTTATCTCAGATAAAGCAAAAGCAAAAATAGATCTAATCACAAGAGATAAGGAAGGAAACTATATCCTGCTAAAAGGCACCATTGAGAATGAAGCAATATAATCAATTAACATATGCACCAAATTGTGTTGCATCCAAATTCCTAGAGAAGTTAAGGGAATTAGAGGAAGAAATAGATAGCAAAACTATACCAATGGGGGACCTCAATCTCCCCCTTTCTGAACTTGATAAATCTAACCTCAAAATAAACAAGAAAGAAGTTAAGGAGGTGAATAGAATTTTAGAGAGGCTAGATATGATAGATCTCTGGAGAAAACTGAATGGGGATAAAAAGGAATATACCTTCTTCTCAGCTGTTCATGGCACATACAAAAAAATCAACCATGTGCTAGGACATAAAAACCTCACAATTCAGTGTAGAAAGGCAGAAATATTGAAAGCATCATTCTCAGATCATGATGCAATAAAAATCATATGTAATAAAGGACAATGGAAAGACAGGCTAAAAACTAATTGGAAACTAAATAATTTAACCCTGAAGAATGAGTGGGTCAAACAAGAACTTATAGAAACAATCAGTAACTTCATTCAAGAGAATAACAATAATGAGACAACATACCAAAATTTGTGGGATGCAGCAAAGACAGTCCTTAGGAGAAGTTTTATATCCCTGAGTGCATATACATGAATAAATTAGAGAAAATGGAGGTCAATGAATTGGGCATGCAATTGAAAAAGCTAGAAAAAGAACAAATTGAAAATCCCCAATTAAATAAAATCCCCTAAGTTAAATTAGATATAATTAAACCAAAGAAGAGATTAATAAATTTGAAATTAAGAAAACTATTGAATTAATAAATAAAACTGAGAACTGGTTTTATGAAAAAACCAATAAAATTGATAGATCCTTAGTCAATATGATGAAAAAGTAGAAAGAAGAAAATCAAATTATGAGTATCAAAAATGAAAAGGGTGAATCTCCAATGAAGAGTAATTAAAACAATAATTAGGAATTAATTTGCCAAATTGTATGCACATAAATTTAACAATCTTAATGAAATGGATGAGTATTTACAAAAATATAAATTACCCAGATTAACTGAAGAGGAAGTAAATTACTTAAATAATCCCATCTCAGAAAAAGAAATCAAATAAGCCATCAGAGAACTCCCTAGGAAAAAATCTCCAGGGCCAGATGGATTTACTAGCAAATTCTAACAAACTTTTAAAGAACAATTGATTCCAATATTTGACAAACTATTTGGGAAAATTAGTAAAGGAGTCTTATCAGATTATTTTTGTGACGCAAATATGGTACTGATACCTAAATTAGGAAGAGATAAAACGGAGAAAGAAAATTGCAGACCAGTTTCCCTCATTAATATAGATGCAAAAATTTTAAATAAAATATTAGCAAAAAACTATAGCAACTTATCACAAGAATCACTTTGATCAGATAGGATTCATTCCAGGAATGCAAGGATGGTTTACTATTAGGAAAATCATCAGTATGATTGATCATATCAACAATAAAACTAGCAGAAGCCACATGATTATCTCAACAGATGCAGAAAAGGCTTTTGACAAAATAACAACATCTATTCCTATTAAAAACACTATAAAGTATAGGAATAAGTGGAGCCTTCCTTAAAATAAATGCTAGTATCTATTTAAAACCATCAACAAATATTATATGTAATAGGGATAAGCTAGAAGCATTTCCAATAAGATCGGGGACGAAACAAGGTTGTCCATGATCACACCACTAATGCACTCTGGTACTAGAAATGTCAGCAATATTGCAGATGATATAATGATATACTTAGAGGATCCTAGAGAATGAAGTAAAAAACTACTTGAGACAATAAATAAATTTGGTAAAGTTGCAGGATTTAAAATATACCCACATAGGAGCCAAGATGGCGGAGTAGAAACAGCATTTCCAATGTGCTCTGCCCCACACAAATTTTTAACAGTGTGAAAGGGAGCTCCGAACAACTTCTGGAGCCACAGCACCCACAGAACAGCACAGAGAAGCTAACCTCCTGCTGAGGACAGCCCAGCAGCCCTGCAGGGAGCAGCCAGCACAGCGCTCTGAGAGCAGGCAGCACAGCATGCTGGGAACCGACAGCACAGCCCACAGAGCTGAGCCCAGGTCTGAGGTTTTAGCCCCAGGGTGGCCAGGCCTTCAGCCGGCTGGTGGAACCCAGAACACCAGCAATTGTGGCGATTCCAGAATTATCAGCACAGATATGCCTAGGACAAAGTGATAGGTTAGTGCCCTATGGACTTTGGGACCAGTATTTGGGGAACACATGGCTTCCTCCCCTGGGGGCAAAAAGCTGCTGAAGAAACAGCTGCAAAGAAGCCATTTTGCAGCATCAGTAGTGGCTCTAGCTCCTGGTCTGTGAACTGTAGGAAGATCCAGCAATCAGTCTGGGGGTTAATTGCTTTTGCTTTAAACTGCCTGGATCTGGATTGTGGTCTGGGGGGGAAGTTTGGGGTGGGTATCCAACTTGCCAGAGTGGGTGGAGGCTTTACAGAGGCCACCCAACTGGCGGAAGTTGTGAAGACCCCATGTTTGGACGGAAGCTCCTCTGTCTGGTGGCAGAGTCCTACTGTGGCAACAAGCCCAAAAATCAAGTAATTAAGTGGCAATATGCCTAGGCAAATGAAACAAAATAAACAGAAAAGTTCAACATTGGACTCCTATTTTAGGGGCAAAGAGGCTCAAAGCATGGAGGAGGACTGTGAGATCAGAACTCCTGCACCAAAAGCCCCAAATGAAAATACAAGCTGGCTACAGGCCACAGAGGACATTAAGAAGCAGATAAGAGAAGCGGGGGGGTGGGGTGGGGAGGGGGAGGGGGATTTGGGAAGAGAAATGAAAAAGATGCAAGAAAAGTATGAAATGACAGTCAACAGCCTGACTGAGGAAAATAACACCTTAAAAAATAGACTAACTCAAATGGCAAAAGAGGCTCAGAAAGGCAATGAGGAGAAGAATGCCTTAAAAAGTCAAATTTGCCAGATGGAAAAGAATCTCAAAAGCTCACTGAGGAGATTCATTCCTTCAGAGTTAGACTGGAGCAAATGGAAGCTAATGACTTTATGAGAAATCAAGATGCTGTTAAGCAGATCCAAACAAATGAAAGATTAGAAGGCAATGTGAAATATCTCATGGGAAAATCACTGACCTGGAAAATAGATCCAGGAGAGACAATTTAAAAATTATTGGACTACCTGAAAGCCATGATCAAAGAAAGAACCTAGAAATCACCCTTCAAGAAATTCTCAAGGAAAACTGCCCTGATGTTTTAGATCCAGAGGGCAAAATAGAGGTTGAAAGAATCCACAGATCACCTCCTGAAAAAGATCCCAAAAAGAAAACTCCCAGAAATACTATAGCCAGGTTCCAGAATCCCCAGATCAAAGAGAAAATATTCCAAGCAGCCAGGAAGAAACAATTTCAATATTGTGGAAACACATTCAGAATAGCCCAGGACCTGGCAGCTTCTACACTGAGGGATCGAAGGGCATGGAATATGACATTCCAGAGGGCAAAAGAACTGGGAATGAACCCAAGGGTCACCTACCCAGCAAAACTGAGTATTTTGTTTCAGGGGAAAATATGGTCATTCAGTGGAATAGAGGACTTTCAAGCATTCTTGATGAAAAACCAGAGTTGAATAGAAAATTTGACATTCAGACACAAGAAGCAAGAGATGCTTGAGAAGGTAATCAAGGAAAAGAAATCAAAAGGAACTTATCAAAGTTGGACTATTTACAGTCCTACATGGAAAAACAATAACTGAGTTTGATGAAACCTTTCTCATTATGAAAATAATTGAAGAAGGGTACATGGCATATGTTCACAGGTACACATGGATAGAGGGCACAGGTTGAAGTTGATGGGAAGGGATGATTATTATTTTTTTTGGAGGGCAATTGGGGTTGGGTGACGTGCCCAGGTTCACATGGCTGGGTCTTTGTGTGTTGGGTGTCTGGGGCCAGATCCGAGCTCGGGTCCTTCTGGCTCCGGGGCCCATGCTCTGCTCGCTGTGCCACCTAGCTGCCCCAAGGAAGGGATGATTCTAAAGGGGTGAAGTCAAGAGGTGAGAGAGGAAAGTGGTAAGAGGAGATGGAGAGAGACAGGGTAGGGCAAACTATGTCATGTAGAAGAGGCAAGGGGAAGTTGTTGCAGGGGAGGGGAAGAACAGGAAGGCAAAAAGGCAAAAGCATATTCTCATTGAAGTTGGATCAAGGAGAGAATCACATACATACTAAATGGAGTATCTTACCCTCACTTACTCTCCTGAGTAGGGGAAAGGGGGATGAGAGGGGGGATGATTGAGGGGAGGGCATTCTGGGGAGAGGAGAGGTTAGAAGTACCCACTATCAAAGAGGGACAGGATCAAAGTAGGGAATGGACCAGGTGGGAGGTGAGACAGGTGCGAGGGAAATAGAAGCAGTCTTTTACAATATATCTACTATGGTAATGTTTTGCATAGCTATACATGTACAACACATACTGAATTGCTTATCTTCTCAGAGGGAGTGGGTGACAAGGGAGAAAGAGAATGGATCTGAAAATCGAAGTTTTAAAATTAAATGTTTCATAAGATGTCAAAAAAAATGTTGTTTTAATTCCCATTTCTCTGATTAGTGATTGAGAGAAATATTTTCTTTTTTTAAAGGAATCTTTAAAAGATTTCAATAAGACCTGGGAAATTTGTATGAATTAATGCAGAATTAAGTGAGCAGAGCCAGAAGAACAATTTACATGGTAACACAACACTGTTAAAAATAAAAAACAAAACCAAACTAAAAAAAAAAATATATATATATATATATATACCCACATAAATTCTTGGCATTCATATTTATTTCTAATGAAATCCAACAGCAAGAGGTATAAAGAGAAATCTCATTTAAAGTTACTGTAGACATTATAAAATGTTTGGGAATCTACCTGCCAAAACAAACCCAGGATATATATATGAACACAACTACGAAACACTTTTCACACAAATGAAGTCAGATCTAAATAATTGGAAAAACATCAATTGCTCATGGCAAGGTGGAGCTACTATAATAAAAATGTCAAATTTACCTAAATTAAATGACATATTTAGTGTCATACCAACCAATCTACCAAAATATTACTTTATAGAACTAGAAAAAATAGTAACAAAATTCATTTGGAAGAACAGAACGTCCAGCATATTAAGGGAATTAATGAAAAGAAATGCTAGGTAAGGTGGTCTAGCCATACCAGATTTTAATCTGTATTATAAAGGAGCAGTCATCAAAACTACTTGGTACTGGCTGAGGAATAGAGTAGTGGATCAAAGGAATAGATTGGATACACTAGACTCAGCAGTCAATGACTACAGTATTCTACTGTTTGATAAACCCAAAGACCCCAGTTTTGGGGATAAGAACTCACTATTTGACAAAAACTGTTGGGAAAACTGGAATATAGTATGGCAGAAACTGGGCATAGACCATTATCTAACACTATATAACAAAATCAAGTCGAAATGGATACATGATATAGGCATAAAGGCTGATACTGTAAGCAGTCTGAGAAAGTAAGGAATAGTTTAAATGTCAGATGTATGGAGAGTGGAAGACTTTATCACCAAACAAGAAATAGAGAGCATTATAAATTGCAAAATGGATAATTTTGATTACATTAAATTGAGAAGTTTCTGTACAAACAAAGCCAATGTAGTCAAGATTAGGAGGGAGTGGAAAATTGGGAAAGAATTTTTACAACCTATGTCTCTGATAAAGGCCTCATTTCTAAAATATACAGAGAATTATATCAAATCTTTAAAAATACAAGTCACTCCCCAATTGATAAATGTTCAAAGGATATGAATATGCAGTTCTCAGAAAATGAAATTACAGATATCTACAAGCATATGAAAAAATGCTCTAAATCACTATTGATTAGAGAAATGCAAATCAAAACAACTCTGAGTCACCACATCTCACTGGTGAGATTGGCTAAGATGAGAAAACAAGAAAATGATAAATGCTGGAAAGGATGTGGAAAATTGGAAGATTAATGGTTGGTGGAGCTGTGAACTCATTCAACCATTTTGGAGAGCAATCTGGAACTATGCCCAAAGGGCTATAAATAATTTCATACCCTTTGACCCAGCAATACCACTTCTAGGGTTGTGTCCCAAAGAGATCATAGAAGAGGGAGGAAGACCCATTTGTACAAAAATATTTATAGCAGCTCTTTTTGTGGTGGCAAAGAATTGGAAGTTAAAGGGATGCACATCAATTGGGAAATGGCTAAACAAGTTGTGGTATATGAATGTAATGGAATACTATTGTGCTGTAAGAAATGAGGAGCAGATGGACTTCATATTTACGTGGAGAGGCTTATATGAACTGGTTCTGAGTGAGAAGAGCAGAACCAGGAG
The DNA here is from genome assembly GCA_011680675.1 of Gymnobelideus leadbeateri. Taxonomy (NCBI): domain Eukaryota; kingdom Metazoa; phylum Chordata; class Mammalia; order Diprotodontia; family Petauridae; genus Gymnobelideus; species Gymnobelideus leadbeateri. The sequence continues at coordinate 411,541 of WOXC01009520.1, read as the reverse complement.
AAATCAGTTCACAATTACAGACACAATGTATGTGTGACAGCCAACTTTGATAGACTGGACTCTTCTCAGCAATACAGGGTTATAAGACAACTCCAGAAGTCTCATGATTGAGAGAGATGTCTACATTCAGAGAAAGAACTGGAAAGAACAGAGTTTGAATGGAGAGTAAAGGAAATTACCTGCTCTCTTTCTTTTTTTTATTTGGTCTTGTTTCCTCTTTCCCATTAATCATTCCATCTAATACAATCCTTCTTTATAACCTTACTAATGTCTAATGCGGAAATATTTGCAGATGCTATACTTGATTCAAGAACCCCATGCTGGGGGAGGGGGGAAAAAGGAGAGGGAGGGAAAGAAAATTTGAAACTCAAGGGATTGTGGAACTGAATCTTGTAGACTAAAAGTAAAGAAAGAAATTAATAAAGACAAAAAATGGAACATGTAAAAATTAATATTAAATTTTTTTTTAAAAAAGAATCTGCTGATCGTCTCCTGAAAGAGATCCCAAAATGAAAACTCCCAGCAATGATGTAGCCAAAGTTCAGAGCTCCCAGGTAAAAATGAAAATATTGCAAGCAGCCAGGGGAAAAAAAAAGTAATTCAGATATCATGAAGCCACAATCAGGATTGCACAAAACTTATCAGTCTCTGTCTTAAAGTAACAGAGAGCTTGGACTATAATATTCTAGAAGGCAAAGGAGCTAAATTACAACCAAGAATCACCTACCCAGCAAAATTAAGTATAATCCTTTGGGAGGAAGTGGAGAGCAAGATGGATATTTAATAAAACAGAGTCCTTTCCATCATTCTTGATGAAGAAAAACAGTTGCATAGAAAATTTGACTCTCAAATACAAGACTCAAGGGAAGCATAAAAAGGCAAACATGAAAGAGAAATAAGGGAATTAAAAAGGTCAATTATTTACATTCCTTTATGAGGAAATGATAACTTGTAATTCCTAAGAACTTTATCATTATTATGGCAGTAAAAAAGAGTATACTTTAACAGAAGGTATGGATGTGAGATGATTATGATGAGATGGATTAAAAAACAAAATTAAAGGGTGATAAAAGATGGATGTACTGGGAGAATGGAAGAGAGAGGGTGAAAAAGAGGAAAATATTATCTCACATGAAAGATATGCAAAAGAAGAGGTTTCTACAGTGGAGGGGACGATGGGGGGTAGGCAATGTTTGAAACTTACTCTATTCAGAACTGGCTAAAAGATGGAACAATTTTGGGGCGGCTAGGTGAGTAGAGCGTCGGCCCTGGATTCAGAAGGACCTGAGTTCAGATCCGGCCTCAGACACAACACACACACAAAAACCTAGCCATGTGATCTTGGGCAAGTTACTTAACCCCAACTGTTCTCCAAAAAGCAAAAAAAAAAAAAAAGATGGAATAATATAAACATTCATTTCGGTATAGAAGTCTATCTTATCCTACAGGAAAATAAGAGGGGAAGCAGATAAGAGAAGGGTAGTATGACTTAAAGAAAGGAGGATAGATTATGGGAGGCAGGAGAAGCAAAACAGACTTTTGAGGAGGGAGGGATAGGGAGAGAGAGAGACAGAGAGAGAGAATAATGAATAGGCAGGAAGGGAAATAAGACAGATGGAAATATACAGTTAATAACCATAACTGTGAATGTGAGTGGGATAGACTCACCCATAAAATGAAAGCAGATAATAAAATGGATTCAAAACTAGAATCCAACAATATATTGTTTACAAGAAACACACTTGAAACAGATAGACACACATAGAGCCAAAATAAAGGACTGGAGAAGACTCTAGTATGCATCAGTTGAAGTTAAAAAAAAAAAAAGACAAAATCTCAGACAAAGCAACAGCAAAAACAGGGCTAATTGAAAAAGATAAACAGGGAATCTATATTTTCTTGGAAAGTACCAGAGAAAATGAAGAAATATCAAAACTAAACATGTATGCACCATATGGTATAGCATGCAAATTCTATTTTTACATTTTTAAAATAAAAATATTTGTATTTGATTTTTAATAATATTCATACAGTATTCTGATACTCAATGTCAAACCAGTTGAGTCTATACTTCTCAACTATTATTCTTTACTACCACCTGGTGGCAGCATACCTAAACTGGACAAGAGGTTACTAAAAGGGAAATTTTACAGCCTACAGTATAATAGAACCAGTAAGTGACAACTTTTCGATACCTAACACACCATTTATCCTTTTTATTTTTTTCAGGATAAAATGTAGTTATGAAAATTTCAACAAATTTATTCTGGTCAAATAATTAAGAGCTTCACTATATGTGTGCCTGAAAAACCAAAACTCAGGGCAGCTAGGTGGCGCAGTGAGTAGAGCGTCAGCCCTGGAGTCAGAAGGACCTGAGTTCGGATCCGGCCTCAGACACTTAATGCACACACAAACAAAAACCTAGCCGTGTGACCTTGGGCAAGTTACTTAACCCCAATTCCCCTCAAAAAGAAAAAGAAAAAAGAAAAAGAAAAACCAAAACTCAAAATCCTCTATCATGGCTGAGTGCCCAGTAAGGTTCAAGATGGAACTTATTTATCCCCAGGTTCCATTCAGTTCCAGAGAAGCTTGATTTTAATCATCCAGGCTATACTTTCAGTCATATTAAAAGACTTTAAAAAGATTCTTAATTACTCATTTGCTGGAGTAGACATGTTTCTTCTTTCATTTCATATTTTCATTTTATATGCTTTAATATTTTGACATTGAGGGGCGACTAGGTGGCGCAGTGAGTAGAGTGCTAGACCTGGAGTCAGAAGGACCTGAGTTCGGATCCGGCCTCCGACACTTAACGCACACAAACAAAAAAACCTAGCCATGTGACCTTGGGCAAGTTAATTAACCCCAACTGCCCACCAAAAAAAAAAAAACATTTTGACATTGAAAGAATTCCCTTATTAAGGAAGAGGCTTTTATGTCATTTGGTAAGGTTTTGTATAGTTGAACAAGTTCCAACATTTCAGAAACCAATATGTCTTTAAGGATGGCTTACCAGAGACCTGAGAGAAGTCCCCAGGGCTTCAAGGGTCCATAGAAATCACTAGATTCAGCTCCTTCATTTTCTATTTTATTTTTTAATTAATTATTTATTTTCAGTTTTCAACATTTTTTTGGTAAAATTTTGAGTTTTAATTTTCTCACCTCCCTTTATTCCTTCCTCCTCAAGAGAGCATGCAATCTGGCATAGGCTATACATGTATAATCATATTAAACATTTTCACATTAGTCATGTTGTGAAAAAAAGAATAAGAACAAAAAACATAGGAAAGAAAACAGAAACAAAAAAAAAGAAAAGAGAAAAAAGAGAAAAGAGGAAAAAAAAGAAAATTTTGTCTGCATTCAGATTCTGTAGTTCTTTCTCTGGATGTAGAGAGCATTTTCCATCATGAGTCTTTTCAAATTGTCTTATATCTTTGCATTACTCAGAAGAGCTAAGTCTAAAAAAGTAAATCATCACATAATGTTGCTGTTACTATGTACTAAATTCTCCTATTTCTTCTCACTTCACTCAGCATCAGTTCATGCAAGTCTTTCAAGGTTTTTCTGAAATATGCCTGCTCACTATTTCTTATGGAACAATAGTATTCCTTTACATTCATATGCCACAACTTGTTCAGCCATTCCCGATTGATGAACATCCCCTCAATTTCCATTTTTTTGCTGCCACAAAAAGTGCTGCTATAAATATTTTTGTAAATGTTTAATGTCAAGTACAAGCAACTTCCAGGAGCAAACTGCATTTATTCAGTAACAGATTCAGGCAAAACATTCACAGCACAGAAAAGCGAAATACATGGTAACTCAGTCAAGTAAATCCTCAATTCAATCACAAAGTACTAAGGTACAAGTACTCCACTGCTGGGCAGTACATTCATTTAGTCAATCACAAAGTCTTCTCTCTATTCAACTGGAGGTTAGTTTCCAATCATAAACAAAGTACATTCATTTGGTCAGTCACAAAGTATTAAAGTAAAAAATTTCCACCCCTGTATCACAACTGAATTACAATACCATCCATCACCACCAAGCACTTTCTCAAAGGGGCAGTAGAGAGCACAAAAGCCATCTACCCCTAAGCCACAACAAGTTTACAATATCATCATAATATTCAATACTCAAGGAGAGGTCTTTTCTTCATCTTGACCTGAGGCAAGTTCCTGGGAAGGCAAAGCTTAACAAGGCCACAATATACATCGCCAGCATCCTCATCAATTCACTCTCTGCCTGCAGAACAGTCTCAGGACCCCTGAAAACATCAGCAAGACCCTTCTCCAGGATTTCTGTAACAAGAAAATCTTCCTTCAGGGCTTCTGAACAAACAGCAAGGTTCCAGGACTTCTGCAACGTCACTGTCCCTTACCAGCAGATGAATCTGGCAAAGTAACATCAAAACAGACAGAACAAATACCAGAACCAGTCATGCTTCTTCCCAGTTCAGTCCTCATTTGCCATTTCTATCTCTATCCAGCAGCCTCCAGATGCTTGCTCCTAGAAGTTCTTCTGGCCTTTCTCTGCTTGGGCCTTCTCTCTGCTATTGGGCCTGTCTCTAAATCCAAGGCACCAGCTCCTCCTAGTTCAGCCCCTTCTCTTCACATCAACAAGTCCATCCTACAAGTGTATTTCACAAGCTCTGGGTTTTAACACTTAACTGAAAACCAAGCCAATACAAGGGGATCTTTAAATTCCATTACCATTACAACATGTGGGTCCTTTTCCATTTTTTATGATCTCTTTGAGCTCTGGTACTGGTATTGCTGGATCAAAAGGTATGCACAATTTTATAGCCCTCTGGGCATAGCTCCAAATGCTTTCCAGAATGGTTGGATCAGTTCACAATTCCACCAACAATGCTTTAGTGTTCCAATTTTCCTGCATCTTCTCCAACATTTGTCATATTCCTTTTTTGTCATGTTATTCAATCTGATTGATGTGATGTGGTACCTCAGAGTTTTTTCAATTTGTATCTTTCAAATGAAAAGTGATATAAAACATTTTTCTTATGACTATAGATAGCTTTAATTTTTTCATCTGAAAAATGCCTGTTCATATGCTTTGACTGTCAATTAGAGAATGACTTATATTCTTATAGATTTGATCCAGTTCTCTCTATATATTTAGAAATAGTGCTTTGTCAGAGATGCTGGCTTTAAAAATTGTTTTCCAGCTTTCTGCTTCCCTTCAAATCTTGGTTGCATTGACTTTGTTTTTGCAAATCCTTTTTAATTTAATGTAATCAAAATTATACTTTTGAATTAATAATTTTCTCTTTCTCTTGTTTGGTCATAAATTCTTCCCTTTTCCATAAACCTAACAGGTAAACTATTCCTTCATTTCCTAGTTTGCTTATAATATCAGCCTTTAAATCATGTACCCACTTTGACTTTATTTTGGCATATGGTGTAAGACACTGGGCTATACCTAGTTTCTGTCATACTGTTATCCAGTTTTCTCAGTCATTTTTGTCACATAGTAAGTTCTTATCCCAGAAGCAGAGAGTCTTTGGGCTTGTCAAACAGTAGACCACTATGGTCATTGACTACTGTGTCTTATATACCTAATCTATTCCAGTGATCTACCACTCTATTTCTTAGCCAGTACAAAGTAGTTTTGATGATTGCTGCTTTATAATACAATTTAAGATCTGGTATGGCTAAGCCACTTTCTCTTGCATTTCGTTTCATTAATTCCCTTGATATTCTGGACCTTTTGTTCTTACAGATGAATTTTGTTATTATTTTTTCTAGTTCTATAAAATAATTTTGATAGCTCAATTAATAAGGAACAGAATGAGTAAATTAATTTACATAGAATTTTCATTTTTATTATTTTAGCTCAACCTATCCATGAGCAATTGGTATTTTTCTAATTATCTAGAACTGACTTTATTTGTGTGAAGACTGTTTTGTAATTTTGTTCACATAGGTTTTTCTTGGCAGGTAGACTCCTAGATATTTTATATTGTCTGCAGTCACTTTAAATGGAATTTCTCTTTCTACCTCTTGCTGCTGGGTTTTGTAAGTAACATGTAGAAATACCAATGATCTATATGGATTTATCTTATATCCTGCAACTTTTCTGAGGTTGTTAATAATTTCAAGTAATTTTTTAGTTGATTCTCAAAGTATGCTATTATATAATCTGCAGTGTATGTGCAGAATGATAGCTTTGTTTCTTCATTGCCTATTCTAATTCCTTTAATATATTTTTCTTCTCCTATACCTAAAGTTAACATTTCTGGTATAATATTGAGAGCAATGGTGATAATGGACATCCTCGTTTTACCTCTTTTATTACAAATGTTTCTAGGGGTGGTTAGGTGGCACAGTAAATAGAGCACTGGCACTGGAGTCAGAAGGATCTGAGTTCAAATTTGGACTCAGACACTTGACACAAAAACTAGCCATGTGAATTTGGGTAAGTCACTTAACCCCAATTATCCTCCAAAAGGCAAAAAAAAATGCTTCTAGCTTATCCCCATTACATATAATGCTTGCTGATGGTTTTACATAGACGCCCCTCATAGCATCCAAAGTCTTAAAGGAAAAATTAAATGAGCTATAGGAAGAAATAAATAGTAAAACTATACAGTGGGAGACCTCACTTCCCCCTCAGAACTAGATAAATCTAACCATAAAATAGACAGGAAAGACAATAAGGGAATGGATAGTTTAGAAAAGTTAGATAGGAGAGACCTCTGGAGAAAATTGAATAGGGATAGAAAAGAAATTTTTTTCTGAGTTGTACATGGCACCTTCACAAAAGTTTACCATGTATTAGGACAGCTCATAATGTAACAAAAATTACATTCAATAAATAGCCATGAAAATATGGATTAACAATTAATTGGAAACTAAATTATCTAATCCTAAAGAATGAGTGGTGCAAAGAATAAATCATAGAAAGAGTACTTCCATTCAAGAGAATGACAACAATGAGAAAACATATCAAAATTCATGGGTGCCAAAGCAGTACCTAGAAATTGAAGTTAATCCATTTTTTAATGCTCTAAAGAAGCGGCTAGGTGGCACAGTGAAAATAGAGCACCAGCCCTGCTGTCAGGAGGACCTGAGTTCAAATCTGGATACAGATAATTAACACTTACTAGCTGTGTGACCTTGGGCAAGTCACTTAACCCCAATTGCCCTGCCTTCCCCCCTCCAAAAAAGCAATATATATATATATATATATATATATATATATATATATATATATATATATATACTCTGAATCACTATTGACTAGATAAATGCAAATTAAAACAAGTCTGAGGTATCAATTCACATCAATCAAATTGGCTAATATGACAGAAAAAGAAAATGACAAATATTAGAGGAGATGTGGAAAAATTGGGACTGTTCTTGGACTTGTGATCTGATCTAAGCATTCTAAAGTGAAATCTGGAAATATGCCCAAAGGATTAAAAAATTGTGCATACCCTTTCACTCACCACTACTAGGTAGTAACAAAGAGATCAATGAAAATGGAACTATACGCACAAAAATATTTATAGCAGCTCCTTTTTTATTGGCAAAGAATTGAATTATGAGAGAATTCCCAATGATTGGGGAATGGCTGAAAAAGTTGTGATATATTGTTGTGATGAAATATTTTTGTGCTATATGAAATGACTAGTAGGTTGCTTTCAGAAAAACCTAGGACTTTTAAGAAATAATACAAAGTGAATTGAAAAAATCAAGAGATCATTGTACACATTAACAGTAGTATTTTATGATGATCAATTGCAAATGACTTAGCTATTCTCAGAAATAACATGATCCAAGACAAATCCACAACACTTAAGGTGAAACTTGCTTTCCACCTCCAGATAAAGAACTGATATAGTTTGAATCTAGATTGTAGCATACTTTTAAAAATCTTTATTTTTCTTGTGGATTTTTTTTCTGTTTCCTTTTGCAACATTGTTAATATAGAAATGTATTTAGCATAGCATATAAGTTACACATGCATAACCTATATCAAATTGGTATTTATGGTTATGGCATCACAGTATGGGAAGATACACCCCTAAAAGAACATCTCTCAATCTGCCATTTCCACATCAAGCTGATAAACACTACTGTTTCAAGTGGAACCTGTGTATGTAATTGTATACCACTCTATTTTCTTGACTCCCAGGAGAAGTTTAATCACCCTGGCAAGGATGCAGACTGAATCATTACTGTAGCCAGAGCCCAAATAGCCACATTTTCAGTGTTGCTACCAAGATTTTTCAGCTAACAAAGCTGTCTAAATGCACACAAAGTATAGACTGGATATAATCCTTGTTGGAATTTTCATACTTTGCATACTCCTTAGAAAAATAAACCTGCTATGGGCTTTGAAAAGATTAGTATTGTTTTATTATCCTCAGTTTTTTAAAGAAAATAAAATAGAAATAATCTAATAGCAAAATTCTGCTATTATTCTTATATTTAAGGTTCTACAAAGAAAATTATATTAGTGAATAAAATGGCTACTTTTTATATAAGTAAAGAAGCTAAAAAGCTCATCTTTTGTTGAATTGTTTAAAGCTTTTTGGGACAACTCTAATAATAGAAAGGACAATAAGGATTATATGAACCTTATCCTTTTTCCACATAGTTTAAATTTCTTCCACTAGGTCTCTATATTTTGAAAGCTTTTCATTCCAAAGCAGTTTGGTGATTGTGGGTATTTGATCTGACTATAGCTATTAAAAGCATTATTCCTAATTTTTCTTTAATTAATGTTATATCTGGGTCATTGAAGATAACAATTTTGTCCATATCAATTCTCTGAATCCGGTACAGTTTATTTGCTAAATTATCAGAGGGCATTTTGACGTTTATATTTATAGTATAGGAAGTTATTATCTGTCAATTTATAAATGACATTTTCTAGCACATACTTTGAACTACTTAATTGTCATTTTCTAGGTATTTACCAAATAAATATTTCTGAATTAAGAAAGAAATTGTCCTGGAACAAATCATTGTTTAACCATTATTCTTTAACATTTAGTGTACTAGAGACTTTTTCACCTAACATTTCATTTCTTCATCCTATTCAGTGTTTGTTGGGATATAAACTTTCATTATTTTTCAATTTGATTTGTTGGCTTTCATGTATTATGAACACTTGTTATTTTTCAATGGTTTCAGTTATATTCAACTCTTTATGAGCCCATTTAGGGTTTTTGTGGCAGAGATACTGAAGTAATTTGTTATTTCTTTCTCTAAGAAACTGACATAAACAGGGTTAAGTGATTTGCCCAAGGTCATACATCTAGGGAGTATGTCAGACTAGATTGGAACTCATGAAGATGAATCTTTCTGACTCCAGGTCCCCCACTCTATCCAATGTACCACCTTGCTGCCCTAACAAAGTCTTAAGTGACATAATATGATTGTTGCTTTTTGACACAAAATATAAATAATTCCCTCATCCATCTCTCTGCCCGGGATCTTAACAACACCCACATCAGATCTTTATATACAAACTAAAAGTACAACATATTCTCTAAAGAAATAAAGAAAAAAATAATTAATTAAAAAAGTATTAATTGCTTATGATTAGACTGTGCCAGTATAACAATGATGATTTGCTACATCAATTAAACTACCTTAAGATTATTTTGTAGAACTAGATAAATAATAATAAAATTCATTTGTGTTTTTTAAAAAATGTAAAATCTTAAGGGAAAAATGAAAAAAATCAATGACAAAGGGAACTTAGAAAGAATAAAGGACTAGATCTCAAATTTTACTACAAAAATCAGTAGATATAAAATAAATTTTATAGTGGCTAAAATGTATTGGTATTAGAGTCAAGATGATCTGGGTTCAAGTCCTCCTTCAGATACTTCGTAGTTGTTTGAATCTAGGGAATAACTTAATCTCTCTAGGCCTCAGTTTCCATGGCTATAAAATGAGGAAGTTGGATTCATTGACCTCTAAGTATTTTCCCAGCTTTATACCCATGATTCTGTGAAATTAGAATAAAGTCATTGATCAATATTGAATCCACAGGTTGAATGTCAATAAGATTAGGATGTGACATGAACACAGTTGTCACATGATATATAGAGAAAGTACTATAATATAAAAATTCAAAAAGTCATTCATGAAAAAATTTAGAGAGAAAATTAGGTCACACATGGAAAAACTCCGATGCCAAATGATGAATCAATAAAATTCATAAGATGATATCCTGCTAGGGATTAGCATCAAATCCAAGTTATGAGAAGAAGAATAATTAGTCCAATAGGCAAAGGAGTATAGACACTTCAATAATCAGATTACTTACAAACTCCCCAGTAGGTTCTTCTGATATCTTTCATGCTGTAAACTGTCAAAATTCACTTGAAAAGGAAAATAATAATTGACATTTAAAATAGAACAATGCCAATTTCTCATTGTCAGACCCAGCATTATTATCTGACCTAATACTCTCAATTTCTTAATAAGTATCTTGCTATAGAATGGGCACTCCACAAAGGCAGTGTGCCTCTGTATGATTGATGCCTGATCCACAACGTTTAGCACAATGCCTGGTACAATTTAGGTGCTTAATATGCATGTGCATTTCTGTGTGTGTGTGTGTGTGTGTGTGTGTGTGTGTGTGTGTGTGTGTTTGTGTGTGTGTGTGTGAGAGAGAGAGAGAGAGAGAGAGAGAGAGAGAGAGAGAGAGAGAGAGAATGAAAAAGAGGCAAAACCAGAGAGAGAGAGGGAAAGGGTGTTAAAGGGGAGAGAGAAAGAGGGACTATGCTTCCTGGAATGAATTTTCTAATAAATATGTTTTGAATTATTTTTGGGTTTTTTTAGGAACAGTGTAAAGATAACTAAAACATAGTTTCAGAGAGTGTTCTATAGAATTCATGTCTATAAAATAGAGTTAGTTGAACCAAATTTAGAATTCCATCTCCTCAAGATTAAAAAAAAAACTTCTTGAAGAAAATCACAGTTAATAACCCACTTGAGGAAATTATTTACCTTCTTTATTGAAAGAGTAAGTTACATGAACTCCCTAACAGCAAACAGGCTTGAAGTTCCAGCCAAAAATCTAAAGAATCACAACAGGGTGTCTTCTAAAGTTAGCATCCTTTTGTCCTTTTTGATACTTCCATGACTTTTGCAAAGTACAAAGACAAGACACTTTGTCAGAGATTGATTTGAGATTTTCTATCTTAGCAGCTGGACTCTGTATGTATATACTATAGCCATGTGGCATTGTTCAAAGCTATAGAGATTTAGAAGTCCATCAAACAGGATGCTCACTTAGTGTTGTGTGTAATATGTTACACATTTAAAATGATAAAAGTAGAGGAATTCCATTGGAAAGAGCATGAAACCTGAGCCTGCAATCCTTTGCAAGTTTTATAATGCAGTCAGATGGGGATGAGAAATGTTCATTCTCCCAACTGTCAGCAAACACATGTATGGAGCTTTAACTGACTTCACAACCCCTTCAGGGCATTTTCCCTTTCCTTGTTTCTGCATTTTACAAAAGGCTTTAATAAACAATAATATTTTCAAGCAGTCTTCACCTACTCCCAGAATTCCTTTCAGATAGATAGCTACATATACATACACACACATGCATATATATATATATATATATATACACATGCATAGACATGTAAATTTATATTCAAATAGTCATAAACTATACCCATATAGAAAGCTATATAGTTTAAATTTCAGACTGACTTCCAACATAGTCAATGACAAATTAGTAAAAATGGACAAGTTCTCAAAATCTTTTAAGTTTTGAAAAGGGCTAAATCCAGAAAAACACAGGCTACAGCAGTCCCACATCTCAAACAATCTTTTGGTTCAATTGCTTCAAAATGTCTAAAAGATTATGTAACAATAGAACAAGTGTTTCCAGGTTCCTACTTTATACCAGGGAACAGATGAAATTCTATGAGGTAGTCTAATTCAGCCAGGGAGAATGTGAAGATTTATGATAATCACTGATTCCACACCAAAAAGAACCAGGAACAGGTTTGACTATTCATCATCTCTAAATCCAATATGGAGAACTATCCTCACCTCTGTCTTGGAAGAAGGAGAGACCTTTAACATTATTTTTATTATGAAAAACATTTCATTAAAATTGTTGAGTAACTTTCAACATGGTATGAATTATCAATGTTTCAAAGAATCTCCAATTTTAAAAATTGTCATTTTATATAGATACATTAAAATAACTATTCTCAATACTTTAGAGTTTTTCTTAAAAATGAAAAAATAATTTCTCTAAGTAAACCAGGAAAACCACATCTTTTGTTTAATATAAGGTTTGTTCATTTTTGTTTATTCATTCAATCAGACATTTATGGAGTACTATGAGCCAGGTGCCAGGAACATAGAGAAAAAGATAAAACAGTCCTTGACTGAATGGGTTTATATTCTATTAAATGATAAATAAAATGTATACACAGGGAGTGGGGATGACTAACAAGTAGAGGAATTAGGAGAGCCTCTTATAGGAAATAACACTGAAGCTGATCTTTAAGGACAGCTAAGGATTCTAAGAACGGGTGATGTATAGGGATTGCATTCCATATAAAGGAAATAGTATATAGAATATTATGTAGGAAGAGAAGCAGAAAGGTCTATTTGACTGGAATGTAGAGTAGATGAAGGGGAGCAAAGTAAAATAAGCTTGGAAAGATAAATCTGTTCCAGAATATGAAGGACTTTAAACTACAGAGGAGTTTATCTTTCATCCTAGAGTGAATGATGGATCACTGAGGCTTCTTGAGCAAAAGAGTCTGACCAGTGATTTAGAAATATCAATTTGGCAGTTGGGCAGAGAATGGATTGGCAAGAGTAGAGACCAGAGACATGGAGATCAAGTAGAAAGTTATTTCAGTAGCCCAGGAGAGAAATTATAAGGATCATAATTATAGTGGTGTCTGAACAAATGGAGACAAGGGGATGGATACAAGATATGTGGGTGTAGAATTTACAAAATTAATCACTGATTAGATTTGGGACATGAAGATTAAAATTCTATAGTTTTGAACCCACCTGACTGGAAGGATTGTGGCATATGTAATGTTAATGGGATTTAAGATCTGCCCTGACCATTAATTGGCCAAACATGGAGCCCATTAAGGGAAGCTTGCTTAGGGGAGGCTTGCTTGTAGGAAAGCTTTTACACCTTATGTTAATTTCTAATCAGTCATAAGGGTTGTGATGCCTTCTGGTTCTGGGAAGTATGTGTGTGTGTATGTATATATATATATATATATATATATATATATATATATATATATATATATATATATATATACTCTGAGTTGGTATTTTGCTTTGGGGGCTCACTCATGAGAAGGATCTTGTGGTTCCTTGGTCAAGATTCTGAGGGGCTGTATGTTCAGAGCTCCCCGACTGCTCAGATGTAAAAACTCTCAATCCAGGTATGTAAATAAAGTGTATAGATTATTCAGACAGTCAGAGCCCTATCTATTGGTCATTATTTCTCTGCTTCTATTTTCTGTTTCTATTTTCTCTGAAGTTCAGGGTGCTGACTGTTCCTCTGTACTAGTGAATGTAATTTAAAAAGATTGTTGACCCGTTAAACAACTATTTTTTCCCAGTAAAGCAGATCTAAGAACCTGTTTTAGCAGCCATCCTGGGTGTGCCAGTGTGGTTGCCTCTAAAAGTTCCTGGGGGAAAAATAGGGGAGTTAGCATGGAGATTCAATTTCAAGGAAAAAATGTTCTGTTTTCATCTTATATTTTTTGATTTTAAGAAGATTCAGAATTTTAAATTGGAAATACCCCATAGACAATTGGTGATGTAGGACTAGATGTCAGGAGAAAGCCTAAGGCTGGATATATAGAATTGGTAGACATTTGCATAGATAATTAAACACATGGGACCTCATAACAATGAGAACAAATCTCCTCCTAGGAGACTTAAATTGCCCAAGTTGAAATTTTATGGTTTCAAAGGGGAAGAAAGGAGCTTACTTTTGGTTGATGACTTGGAACACAAAATTCTATAAACTCATTTAAACATTTGCTTCATAAATTTTAAATCATTCTTTCAGAATTTAATTTTATTGAAGCAAAATTCATAAAATAATTATTGATCTCTCACAGAGGTGACTCTTGGTATAGATAACATAGATTACATTTTCAAAAGATTTCCAAACTGAGATATGGTAGAGACACTTCAATTCTTATATTTAGGCTTTTTCTGCCAACATAGAAATGATATTGCCTTATTATTAAGATTTTAGACTAAATAAAATACCTCTCCTAGGATCTGTATTTTTACTAATCTACTCCATCATGCAGTTAGTCAGAATTCAAGATCATAGAAATCTATGTGACCAAGCTAAGAAAGAGGAAAAACCTTCCCTTTAGCAATCAAGCCTTCCATCTCCAGTAGAGAGTAGGACTTTCACCACCTACTGCAAAGTTTCTTGCCTAATTTCTATTCTTCAGATAAAAGAGGAATACTGAAACAGGTCCTCCTATGTGACCATCTGTCTTATACTTCCTATAACACCTGCTTCACTTGTCTCCAACTCAAACTCTAGCCTCCTCCAAGTGGTACCTTCTACTCAGTGATGAGTATTCCCATAACTGGTAAGACAGGTGATTTTGAATCTCTATAATTGATCATTTCAACATCATTCCCCCATGCCTCACTTTCTAATTCCTTATTCTAATCCCTGCCTTCAACCTTCCTACTCTATAGATCCATATCTTCTACTATGCACATTGGGATGCCTGTTCTATAGGCAACAAACTTCCTTTCATCCTAAAACTTTTCCTCTTTGAGTTGTATTGTTTTCTAGTGATTACTGGATTGGCTCTGGTGATGCAGCCTCCACTGTTACACTTTTCAATACTGGATGCACTTTCACTTATTCCCCTTTGTTTACTGGTTGGGGCTAGTGAGTTAGAATATTCTTTGCTACCCATTTCACTTCCAGGGTCTTCTACATTGCTCAATAACCATTCTTTCTTTGAGGTTCATCCATTCCATCTCTACCACCTAATTCAAATCCTGGTAACAGTTGTTTGCAGACCTCCAAGTTGCTCTCCTTCCTTCCTCCATAAATTCAGCATCTAGCTTACAATTTTTCTCTCCTCTCCTTGCCCTCATATTTGGGCTTCGACATACATTTTGACTCCTCCTCAAATACCCTGCTTTCTCAGTTGCTCAATATACTCACTCCCTAGCTACCCCCTACTTCAGCCACACATAATTGGTTACACTCTTGATCTTGCCATCAGCCATAAATACACCATCTCCATGTTCAAGAATTCCAAAATCTCCTTATCTAATAATAATTGACTTTCTACCTCTCCCTCTGCCTTCCCTTTCCAGACCCTATCCTTTGTCCGCACTATGATCTCCAATCCCTTGACTCCTCAGCTCTCATAGCCATCACCTCTGCACTGGATATACTTTCCTACTTTCCCTTTCTTGAGCCCTTAGTAAATGTTTACTGGCTGACTGAATGAGGGTAGACAAGAAACATTCTCCACCTGTCCTTGCTTCTTTTATAGTTACCTATGTATAAGTGTGACTGCCTTACTAAACTCTGATTAAGGAGAACAGGAGCCATAGATTACCCAAGCTTCATTATTTCCTTCACACCTAGCATGGTGCTCTGAACAATATATGTGTATGGCGGGGAGACTTGCCTTTTTTATACACATCTCTCCACTGTTTCCAAACTGTCGTTGGCTTCCCATTGGCCCTATGTATAAAGTACACCTCACAGTTGGCATACTTTGTACTATTCTGGAATAAAATGTACACCCCTTTACTTGATGTTCAATGCACCCTAAAATCTGGCACCAAATAGTCTTTACTATTTATGTCTACATACTATATTTCATAGCCAAACTGAATTACTTTCTCACCTCAACAGTGCCATACATTTCTGCTCCTCTGTACCTTTACCAATGCCAGGAATGTCCTCCCTAATTTATTGGAAAATTGAATTCCTATGCAATTTGTTTAAAGCCCAACTCAAATGCTACCTTCTCCACAGTTTTTCCTGATGTTTCTGTCAATAATAACCTTCTCCTTCATTACATAGCATTTGACTTTGTGCTTCTACAATGCATATATTGTAGTGTCTTATTCACCTACTAAATTATGTTCTATAAAGATAGGAGTAATCACATCATAGTTAAATTTCATATCTCCTCCATACCTAGCATGGTTTTGTATGTATAATGTGCTAAATAAATATTTATTTGTGACACTGTAGTCAAACCACTATATTACAACAAAAGGGGCAACATGAAAATAAAATAAGTCAAGATGTCCTGAGTTTTGTCATGCCTATCAGTTAGTTGCCTATTCTTGTCCCAACTTTTAATTGCATCTCCATGCTGTTCCCCAACTTAATCCAATATAAAAAATCTTAGAAATGTGTTTTATATGCCTATATGTTCATTACAATTAAGAGCTATCTCTGGAACAAAAATAAAATGTTGCTATGCTTTCAAGCACAATTTCCCACCCTTTACAATAGTCTCAATGATACACCAACAAAAAAATTAGGATTCATGTTGAAAAAAAATTTTAAATTATAGAGACAGATAGTGTGTATACACATATATGTATATAGTATATTTCTGTATGTATATGAGTGCTTATATGTGTATATGTATACATACAAATGCATATGTATACATATATACATATGCATATAAACATATATATGTATACCTATATATGTATGTGTGCCTGTGTGTGTACATGTATGTGTATAGATATATCATATTCCTTCTTATAATAGAATCCACCCAGTCCATTGGAGTTATTCCTCTAGGACTTTTATGATTCATAAAATGTAAAAGTTGGAAGTCCAGTTCTTACAGCTTAGTTTTTTGCAAACCCCTTGAGTATTCATATTTATGGTCTGAAATGTTTGCAATAAAAATTCTTTAATGGAACCTTAAGAAGTTGACCAAATAACTGCCTAATTGTGTTAAAAGACAAAATTTCTTTCTCTGTAAGGACATTTGAAGAATTATAGTCTCATTTACACAATTCAAAACTTTCATTATCGGGTACACAAGATTTTTGTGTTGAAGAAATTATTACCTCAAATTCTTACCACTTCTGACTAAACACAACATATTCTTGCAGTTCTTGTACCAGTCATCAAATTGTTTCCAAACTCCTGCAAGGGATTGTCATTCAAGTGCAAATAAATTCCCAATGGGTGGTTAGAGGCATGCACATACCCTCATTTGCATTCTCTACCCTGCATCAGAGTAGTTCCTCATTCCCCTGTTACTATATAATTATATCTCATCAGCTATATAATTATGTGATCAAGATTCTAAGAATATTTGTGTCCTTGCAGTACAGATGCCAGTCTATTTGAAAACCATGATTGCTGGGCATGTACATTATAAACCATCTTGAAACCATCTCAGACCATAACAAATGTTTTTTCAGAAGCAAAGCTTATATTGCTTCTCATTGCAGCATTAAGGCTACTTTCCAATTTAAACTTATTCACCACTTATATTATTATTCTTCCATCTGGCACATTTTCAAATGAACTGACTGGCAACGTTGGTCAATCATTCAATAGAGTTGCTCTAAAAGTATAGCCAGAGTTTCAGTGGTAGAAAAGAAGAAAATCATGCCAGAAGAGAGATTTTTCTTTTTGTTCCTTATAAAGGTGCATTTATATATGTGTTAAAAGTAAAGCCATACGGGGCAGCTAGGTGGCACAGTGAGTAAGAGCGCTGGCCTCAGAGTTAGGATGACCCAAGATCAGATCTGGCCTCAGAAAATGAGCACCCACACATAAATAATGACTAGCCATGTAACCTTGAGCAAGGTACTTAACCCCAATTGCTTTAAAAAAAAAAATAAAGCCATACGGGATAGAGTCAAGATGGTGGAGTAGTAGCAGCATTTCCATGCAGCTCCCACTCCCAGCACTTCCAAATTCATGTAAAAGGTGACTCTGGAAAAACAAACTCTGGAGCTAAAGAACCCCTAAAATGACACAGAATAGCTAAACTCCCGCTGAGGACAACCTGGCAGACTGGCAGGGACCGGCCAGCACAGAGCTCTGGGAGCCAAGCCCAGGCCTGCATGAGTTGGAGGTTTTAGCCCCAGGGTGGCCAGACCAGCAACCAGCTGGCAGGACTCCAGAACACCAGCAGCTGTGGCCTTTCCAGAATTATCAAAACATAGATGCCAAGGACAAAGTGAGAGGTTAGTGCAGTATGGACTTTGGGACTTATTAGTTGGGAGAGCACATCAGCCTCTTTCGCTGGGGGCGAGAAGCCACTGAGACACTTCAGCAAAGCCACAGTCATGTGGCAGCCTCGGCTCCTGGCCTGCAGACTGTAGGGGGACCAGGCAATCAATCTGGGGGTAATTGCTCTTGCTTTAATCTTCCTGGATCTGGATTGCAGTCTAGAGTGCAAGTCTTGGGATATGTGACCAGCTTGCCAGAGTGTGTAGAGGCTTCAGAGAGGGCACCCAACTAATACCTCTGGCAGCTGAGAAAACCCAAGCATTTGGGATAGAAGTCCCCCTGGCTGGTGGCAGAGCCCTACTGTGGCAACAAGCCCAAAAGTCAAGTAATTGAGTGGCAACATGCCTAGGCAAAGGAAACAAAATAAACAGAAAAATGAAACATTAGACTCCTATTTGGGGGGCAAAGAAGATCAAAGCATGGAACAGGAGGAAAACTGGGAGGTCAGAACTCCTGCATGAAAAGCCCCAAATGAAAATACAAGTGGGTTACAGGCCATAGAGGACCTTAAGAAGCAGATAAGAGAAGTGGAGGAAAAATTGGGAAGAGAAATGAGAAATATGCAAGAAAAGTATGAAATGAGAGTCAACAGCCTGACTGAGGAAAATAATACCTTAAAAAATAGACTAACTCAAATAGCAAAAGAGGCTCAAAAAGACAATGAGAAGAATGCCTTAAAAAGCTTAAATTGCCAGATGGAAAAAGAATCTCAAAAGCTCACTGAGGAGATTCATTCCTTCAGAATTAGACTGGAGCAAATGGAAGCTAGTGACTTTATGAGAAATCAAGATGCTGTTAAACAGATCCAAACAAATGAAAGAATAGAAAACACTGTGAAATATCTCATGGGACAAACCACTGACCTGGAAAATAGATCCAGGAGAGATAATTTAAAGATTATTGGACTGCCTGAAAGCCATGATCAAAGAAAGAACCTAGAAATTATCCTTCAAGAAATTCTCAAGGAAAATTGCCCTGATGTTTTAGAACCAGAGGGCAAAATAGAGGTTGAAAGAATCCACCAATCACCTCCTGAAAAAGATCCCCAAAAGAAAACTCTTAGGAATATTATAGCCAGGTTCCAGAATTCCCAGGTCAAGGATAAAATATTACAAGCATCCAAGAAGAAACAACTTGAATGCTGTGGAAATGCAATCAGCATAGAGCAAGATCTGGCAGCTTCTACACTGAGGGATCAAAGGGCTTGGAATATGACATTCCTGAGGGCAAAGGAGCTAGGATTAAAACCAAGATTAAAACCTACCCAGCAAAACTGAGTATCTTGTTTCAGGGGAAAATATGGTCATTCAGTGGAATAGAAGACATTCAAGTATTCTTGAGGAAAAAACCAGAGTTGAATAGAAAATTTGACATTCAGATACAAGAAGCAAGAGATGCTTGAGAATTAAAACAGGGAAAAGAAATCAAAAGGAACTTATCAAAGTTGAACTCTTTGCATGCCTACATGGAAAAACGATAACTGTAACTGATGAAACTTTTCTCAGTATGAAAATAGTTGAAAAAGGGTATATGGGTATATGAATATATACGTGAATGTGTGTATATATGTTTTCAGGTATACATAAATAGAGGGCACAGGTCAATTTTAATAGGAAGGTATGATACTTAAAAGGTGAAATTAAGAGGTGAGAGAGGAATATAATGAGAGGAGATGGGGAGAAACAGAATGGGGTAAACTATCTCATATAGAAGAGGTAAAGGAAAATAGTTACAAGGGAGGGGAAGAACAGAAAGGCAAAAAGGCAAAACCTTATTCTCATTGAATTTGGATCAGGCAGAGAATGACATACATACTAAATAGGATATCTCACCCTACTGGAGAGTAGGGGGGAAGGGTATGAGAGGAGGGATGATGGAAGGGACGGCAGGAGGGAAGGGGGGGCGGGAAGTTGAAGGCACCCACTTTGGAAAAGGAACAGGATCAAAGTAGGCAATAGACCAAGTTGGAGGTGGGATAGGAGGGAGGGAAATATAGTCAGTCTTTTACAATATATCTACGATGGTAATGTTTTACATAGCTACACATGTACAACATAGACTGAATTGCTTATCTTCCCAGTAAGGGTGTGACAAGGGAGGAAGGGAATGAATCTGGAATTCAAAGTTTTAAAATCAAATGTTTAAAATACATAAATTATATTATTAATACTATTTTACATATAATTGGGAAATAAGATATACAGGCATTGGGGCACAGAGGTTCACTTTGCCCTACAGAAAAAGTCGAAAGGGGTATGGGAGAAGATATGGGAGAGTGCAGATGGGATGAGGGTATATCCTGTGGGTCTGCTATTCTGGGGTGGGGGGAAGGGGAAAAATGAGGAAAAAACTGTAACTCAAAATCTGGCAGAAATGAGTGATGTATATCAGAAGTTAATAAAGCATTTGGAAAAATAAAAAAGTAAAGCCATACATGCCACTGAACTTTAAATATATTTATCATTTAATACACTGTCATTAGTAGAAAAGGAAATATTTTATATCATAACTAGTTATTCACTTTCATTGATTGGTTATGTGAATAAAATTTTTAAAATGTATTTCTAAACACTCAGTAAGAGAGCTTTTAAAATTCTCTTATTATTTTCTATCACATCTATGTATCAGGGGCATTTTCACTTAATTTTTGTTTTAAATAAAAATACAAAAATAAACTTGTATAAACCCACATCTGAAAGTTACTTTACTTGATGTTGGGACAAATATTAAAAGCCTTTGTTTAAGTAAAAAGGCCAAGGTCAATATTAAATTTATAGGTGATCATTATATTATGTTAAACATCTTCCAAGTTGTAACTTATTTCATTAATATGCTATTTATATTAAAACTTTATAAAATAAAAAATTCAATGTGAAGTGTTGCAGATAATGGAGAGCATATGAGGTCTTGTTGCTTTACTTCTTATAATTCTTACAGAATTTTCCATATTAAATATTTGTAATTATTTTATAATTAGTTTTATAATTTTATACTTAGAGATTCATAATCAGATACAGGATATAGCTTTATGATTATAATTACATAATACAAATTTTAATTTGGTTCTTTGGGGAGTGAAAGTTAGCATTGAGGTGTTGTAAACACAATGATTAAATCTAAAAGATATTATAAGTACTATATTAAATTACCCTGGGAGTTCACAATACATTTTGTTGTGGTGGTTGTAAAAAGGTGTTCTTAGAATGAAAAACATTGGGAACCACTGATTTAGTTCAACCCATAAACCAAAGGAATTCACACTGTGGCACGTCTGACAAATGGTCATCCAACTGTCTGCTTAAAGAGCCAAAGGAAGGAAAACTTACCAGTCTATATATTGGTCATTCTATTTTTGAATACTTCTATTTATTAGAGAGTTTTTCCTGACATTGAATCAAAATGTATCTATTTGCACTCGTTTTTCCCCCTGAATATGACTCCTAGGGCCAAATACAACAAATCTACCCATGCTTCTAATGGACAGAATTACAAATAAAAGGCAGTGATCATGCCCTGTTGCCTTCTCCTCCCTCCCCCACTAAGTCTCCTCTTCTCTGACCTAAGCATTCTCATTTCCTTTAACCCATCCTCACACAGTAGGGACTCATAACCTTTTTGTTCTCCTTTGGCATCTCTGAAGATTTTGCTCATTCTTCTTAAAAAAATGATACCCAAAACTGAACTCTATTAGTATAATGCTATGACTGTCTATCTCTCACACTTTACTCTTGCTAAATTACTGACCTATCTCCTTTTCCATACAACAGAATGTAATCTCTCCATGGACAAAGGGTTTCATTTTTTACTTCATCCCCAGAGATTAATAAAGACTTATTGAATGAATGGCTCAATCATATATTTACTAAACGATACCTGGAACATTTTTATTTTTTTTAAACAAATGCTTTATTAACTTCTGTTTTACATCATTCATTTCCACCAGATTTTGAGTTACACTCATTTCCCCCCTGTTATTCCCCTACCCAACCTCCCAGAATAGCAGTCCCACAAGATATCGCTTCCTCCAATCTGCTCTCTCCCATACCTTCTCCCATCCCCCCTTCGACTTTTCCATTAGAGGAAGGTGAATCTTTGTGTCCCAATGCCTGCACATCTTATCTCCCAATTATAAGCAAAAGAGTATTAATAATAGTATTTTTATATATTTGAAACATTTAATGTTAAGACCTCGACTTTCAGATCCATTTCCTTCCTCCCTTGTCACCCATTCCCTCTGGGGAGATAAGTAATTCAGTATGTGTTGTACATGTATAGCTATGCAAAACATTACCCTAGTAGGTATATTGTAAAAGACTGCTTATATTTCCCTCCCCCCGCCATCCCACCACCCACCTGGTCCATTCCCTATTTTGATCCTGTCCCTCTTCAAAAGTGGGTGCCTCCAACCTCCCATCCCCCCAGCATGCCCTCCCCTCCATCATCTCCCCTCTCATC
The DNA here is from genome assembly GCA_011680675.1 of Gymnobelideus leadbeateri. Lineage (NCBI taxonomy): Eukaryota > Metazoa > Chordata > Mammalia > Diprotodontia > Petauridae > Gymnobelideus > Gymnobelideus leadbeateri. Next base: position 388,813 of record WOXC01009520.1, on the reverse strand, counting down.
GCTCTTCCCCCTACTCTCCTGCAGGGTGAGATATCCCATTTAGTATGTATGTCATTCTCTCCCTGAGCCAAATTCAATGAGAATATGGTTTTGCCTTTTTGACTTCCTGTTCTTCCCCTCCCCTGCAACCACTTCCCCTTGCCTCTTCTACATGAGAGAGTTTACCCCATACTTTCTCTCCCAATCTCCTCTTGCCACATTCCTCTGTCACCTCTTAACTTCACACCTTAAGTATCATCCCTTCCCACCAAATTCGACCTGTGCCCCCTATCCATGTATACCTGTAAACATATATACTCACATTCACATATGTATTCATATACCCTTCTTCAATTATCTTCATACTGAGAAAGGTTTCATCAGTCACAGTTATTCCTTTTCCATGTAGGAATGTAAATAGTTCAACTTTGATAAATTCCTTTTGATTTCTTTTCCCTGTTAATCTTCTCAAGCATCTCTTGCTTCTTGTCTCTGAATGTCAAATTTTCTATTCAACTCTGGTTTTTTTCCTCAAGAATGCTTGAAAGTCCTGTGTTCCACTGAATGATCATATTTTCCCCTGAAACAAGATACTCAGTTTTTCTGGGTAGGTAATTCTTGGTTTTAATTCCAGGGCCTTTGACGTGCGGAATATCATATTCCATGCCCTTCGATCCCTCAGTGTAGAAGCTGCCAGGTCCTGTGCTATTCTTATTGTTTCCACAATATTGAAACCGGGCTATAATATTCCTCGGAGTTTTCTTTTTGGGATCTTTTTCAAGAGGTGAGCTGTGGATTCTTTCAACCTCTATTTTGCCCTCTGGGTCTAAAACATCAGGGCAATTTTCCTTGAGAATTTCTTTAAGGATGATTTCTAGGTTCTTTCTTTGATCATGGCTTTCAGGCAGTCCAATAATTTTTAAATTATCTCTCCTGGATCTATTTTCCAGGTCAGTGGTTTTTCTCATGAGATGTTTCACATTGTCTTCTATTCTTTCAGTTGCTTGGATCTGTTTAACAGCATCTTGATTTCTCATAAAGTCACTAGCTTCCATTAGCTTCAGTCTAATTCTGAAGGAATGAATCTCCTCAGTGAGCTTTTGAGATTCTTTTTCCATCTGGCAAATTTGGCTTTTTAAGGCATTCTTCTCCTCATTGCCCTTTTGAGCCTCCTTTGCTATTTGAGTTAGTCTTTTTTTTTTAAGGTGTTATTTTCCTCACTCAGGCCATTGACTCTCATTTCATACTTTTCCTGCATCCTTCTCATTTCTCTTCCCAATTTTTCCTCCACTTCTCTCATTTTATTTTTAAAATCCTTCTTAAGGTCCTCTATGGCCTGTAACCCACTTGTATTTTCATTTGGGGCTTTTCATGCAGGATTTCTGACCTCACAGTCCTCCTCCTATTCCATGCTTTGATCCTCTTTGCCCCCAAAATAGAAGTCTAATGTTGCATTTTTATGTTTATTTTGTTTCCTTTGCCTAGGCATGTTGCCACTTAATTACTTGACTTTTGGGCTTGTTGCCACAGTAGGACTCTGCCACCAGACAGGGGAGCTTCTGTCCTAAAAGTTGGGGTCTTCTCAACTGCCAGAGGTATTAGTTTGGTGCCCTTCCTGAAGCCCCCACACACTCTGGCAAGCTGGATACCCACCCCAAGACCTCCTCCCCAGACCACAATCCAGATCCAGGGAGGTTAAAGCAAGAGCGATTACCCCCCAGATTGATTGCCTTCTGCAGTTCACAGGCCAGGAGCTGAAGCTGCAACTGAAAATGCAAAATGGCAGCTGTGCCCTGGCTACTCAGAGGCTTCTCACCCCCAAGGGAAGAAGCTGATGGGCTCCCAAATACTGGCTCCAAAGTCCATTCGGCACTATTAGGCCTCTATGTGTTGGTAATTGTGGAAACACTACAGCTGCTGGTGTTCTAGGGTCCCTCCAGCCAGCTGCTGGTCCAACCACCCGGGGGCTAAAACCACAACTCATGTGGGCCTGGGGTTGGCTCCCAGAGCTCAGCTCTGGCAGCTCCTTGCCGGGCTGCAGGACTGTCTTCAGTAGGAAGTTAGCTTCTCTGTGTTGTTCTGTGGGTTCTGCAGCTCCAGAGGTTCTTCAGAGTCCCCCTTTTACATAATTTTGAAGTGTGTGGGTTGGAGTACCGTGGAAGTGCTATTTCTACTCTGTCATCTTGGCTCCTCTATACCTTTTTAAAGGGGCATTTATCAGAAAGAAAGAAAAAAAACTTAGAAAAAGCTTGGTTGTATTGGTTTTCTTTGTCCAAAACCTTTTTCATTTAATATAATTAAAATGATCAGCTTACAACCTATAATGCTCTCTAACTTCTGCTTGGCCATAAATTCTTCCCTTATCCATAGATTTGACAGGTAAACTATTCCATGCTCCCCTAATCTTCTTATAGTATCAACCTTTATGTCTAAATAATGTTCACATGTTCTCTGGGTCTATGCTGTGGTCTTTGAGCAGCCACATGCACACTTTTTAGCTCCTTCTCCTGTAACTGCAAATCAGAACCACATATGGGCTATCCAAAAGAGTCCTGCACCCAGTGAAATATTTTTATTTTTTTAGTGCTATTTATATTTCCTCATATGCTATGCTAAATATAGGCCAAATATGTTTTAATTCTCCTGCCCAAGGATTTTCAAATGAGTCTTTGTTCTAAACTGTTATTCTCTTTGATTTCCATGTTTCTAGGCTCCTCAAGGAGATGAAGCCTATACTTACTGAATAAGACAGGGTCTGAGTTGTTTTTCACTAGTCATTGTAGTAATTACATTATATTGATTGAACTTTTCTAGAAAACAGGGTGGTGAATCATACCCATGTCTTTTCCTCTATTCGTTCTCCAATACTGATGTCAATAGCTCGCTTGAATAAGTAAAGTTGTAACCAGGATAATACATATTTTATTTAATTAATTTCAATTCACAAACATCAGTTTGGCAGATTAATGGCAAGTGAATTGAAGGAATAAGCCACCAGGAGGAACCAGCTCAGTCCTTTTTCTCCTCACCCCCTTCACCATTTCCTTAGATACTGGGTGATTTGCATAACCTTGTTCCCTGAGAGTAAGTTTGGGAAAGGAAACAAATGTCATTTCATATGCTAAAAAGGTATTGTAAAGCCAAGCAGGAGCAGCTTTTCAGAGAACTGCTCATGTGAACAGCTTTCAAGGCTCTGATTACACAGTATAGTGATCTCTCTATTTATTCAGCAATAAATTAAGGGAACATATTCCCAGAAATTAAAATACAGCATTTACAATGTTATGACTTCACAATTTATCACTAAAGTGGCCACATAGTTTTCACCAAAGTGGTGAAAGTCATTAAATCATTAAGCAAAAGATAATATTCATTTAGTAACTCATTCTTAAGGAGGCAAGCCTCCTTAATTTACATAAAGTACAGAGGTCAAAAGTTTTCCACAGTAGGTAACATTGTTTTAATCTCTTCAATCGAAAAGTCTTCCTTCTTTTTAACTGGAGATTAGATTCCAATCATCCTTAATTAGTAAGTCCTTAACTCAATCATTTAAATGTAAAGGTCAAAGTTCTCTGTCCCTAGTAAATTGTGATTTTCCCAGTTTGCATTAAATACTCAAGGAGAGGTCTTTTCATCTTGACTTGAGGCTGGCTTTCTGCTTCCATGGTTCCAGCTCCTGCCAGTTCCTTATTGTCCAACTTTTTGTCCAGTTTTCCTTCCATTATCTAGTCCACCTCAAGTCCTTCACAGTTTCTGTTCCTGGGAAGACAAAGCTTAACAAAGCCACAGTAACATTCATACACATTGCTGGCATCCTCACCAATTCACTTTCTGCCTGAGAAATTACTATAGATCCAACAATAAGGTCTGAGTAATCAATACAAATCCTCATTATAGTCCCTGAACCTCTGAAATTGTCATCAAGACCCTCCTCCAGGATTTTTGTGAACATACAACAGGAAAAACCTCTTTCGGGGCTTCTGAATCAACATCAAGGTTCCAGGGCATCTGTAACAGTAGCACCATCCTCTCTCAGCAGATGAATCTGACAAAGTAACATCAAAACAGACAGACAAGGTACCGACACCACAGAGGTGCCTCCTCCAAGTTCTCCTCTCTTCTCATTTCTCAGTTCTTCTGAATTTTCAGTTCAGTCCTCAGTTCTCATTTCTCTTATCAGTTCTCTTCTCTCTCTCTCTCTCTCTCTCTCTCTCTCTCTCTCTCTCTCTCTCTCTCTCTCTCTCTCTCTCTCTCTCCAGCAGTAGCAGCCCAGCCTCCAGATGCTCACTCCCAGAAGTTCTGGCCTCTGCAGAGGCTCCTCCCTGTCCCGCCCCTTCCTGTTATGTCAGTAAGTTCATCCCACTGTGGGATTCACAAGTTCTGGGTCTTAATACTTGACACAATTATGAACTTGAAACTAGGTGCTAAGTATCTGTTTGCCAATAAAAGGGGATCTTCAAATTCCTTTACTATTGCAGGTATCAATGGGAAGTATAGGCTAAGCAAAAGGTATATTATGTCCTGTGCTGGGAGATGAGTATAATAGGATAGACTCACCACAGGTTTTATTGGGATTGAAAAATGTAGATACCAAACTAGCAAAGATGATTAAAACACAATATTTGAGGAGCTATGTGAAGACAAACATACTAATATACTGTTGGTGAAGGTGTAAACTGGTTTAATAGCTCTTGAAAATTATTATTAATTATGTAGGGAAAAAATCACTCAACTATTTATATCTTTTCATCTAGTCACCCCACTACTGGTCATCTATCCCCCCCAAAAGACAATGAAATAAAGATAATACATAAAGCATGTATATTCATAGCAAGACTTTCTATGGTAACAAAAAAAAACAACCACTTTCTATGGTAAACATAATGTGATCATTGATTGGGGAATGAAATAATATAATATATAAAATAAAAATATATAATATATAAAATGCAATGAAATATTTCTTCATTATAAGATATTATATATATGAGGACTTCTGAGAAAGTTGAGAACTTTGTGAACCAATGCAGAATAAAGAAAACAAACAAGAAACAATTTACAGAATGTCATTATAATGTAAATAATTACATAAATAAAAAAGGTTTCAAATGCTTTTGACGTATAATGAACGATGCCGGTCCTAGAGAATTATCATAGGAATACATATTCTTCTCTCAGGAATGGTGGTGATTGCAGATATGGAATTTGCTATATATAGTCAGAAATAGATTGGCTTAAGTGTTTTTCTTTGTTACAGGGAAGGATTGTGTGGGATGGAAAGTAACTGTTATGTAAAATTCAAATGGTAATGCCTCAAGTAACATTTTAAAAATTAAGGCAAATAGACATTTTTTGTTATTGTCACTCTACTCTTTTTTTTTAAATGTGAGTGATCCAGTCAAAACCAAGTTTAATATGGCCCCCTGAGAAGAACCACTGACTAAGGGGTTGAATAAAAATAGAAACTTCATTATTGCCTAAAGGTAATTGCTTTCAAATTTTTAAAAAGTAAGAAGCTCCAAGAGGATTTCAAATAATAGACCCACTGGTCCTATGACACTTGCAGTCTTTATTCCCAAAAGATAGTGCCAGGTCTTGTAGATGTTACTCATGCTTATTATTATTGTTGTTATTGTGTTGGGATTTTTTGTCTAGAAGGGAAATTTCTCACTGGCTGCTAAAGGCACTTATGAAAATTGGAAAGGCAATGATTGAAAATACAAATGTGACAAGACTTGGCCCCATATTAAAGCAATGCATTCCCTCACTCCTTTCTCCCTCCCTCCCCCCCTCAATATATACCAGGTACTCTAATCATTTCACAGGTAAGCCCTCTGATCAACAAATTTGGACAGCACTGATCTGTGGCATCCATAAATCACAACTAAAAAAAATTTAGTCTCCTAGAGACTAAGGTCCATGTTTTGAATAAGTCAAAGATGTAAAAATTTTACAACAAAATGATTCTGTAGCCCAAATTATATGTGTGGATACAAAATAAGGTAGTGAAGTCAGGATTATCTGGATAGGTACCCAAGGTAATTAAAGATTCCTAATTTTTCTAATTTTTAGTCGAACTTGAAGTGACCTCAAAGGCCATGTAGGTCAAGCCCCTCTTTCACATATGTGAAAACCAGAGAGATTGTTAGGCATATAAGTTATCTAGATTGGTTGACCTGAGTATCTAAAATAAATACTTTCTGTAAACATGTTGCTGTGGCTATATTACTTGAGAAATATAATTCCATGAAGTTCCATATAATTATACATGGCAACAGTACAATTCATTTGAAGAAAAGCCAAAGCTATTCAAATAAAAATAAATGTTCATCCTTAAGAATTCTCCCACAGGAATTTTGTAATATGAGAATCTGGCATTTATTAACAGGTCTTTTGGGGGTAAATGTCAATGGCAACCAAACATCTTAGTCTGAATTTTATCTTTACCATATGATGTTGGTAAGAACATTCAGGCTTATAACATTTCATGAATATTTTATAATCATATTTTAAAACAACACAAATTATATAACCTGTCTGATATATATATAAAGCTACACTTCCAATTAATAACTGTTTAATTCTTCTTTCAAGATTGCTAAATATTTCTGACCAGCATATTTACTTATGGGTACATAGCTTTACATAGTTTTCTTTCTACAAAATTTCTAATGATATTGATAGCATACAATAGAAAAAAATTGAATTCAGGAAACAATTTCAGTTTTTTTCTATGTTTCTGACTCTTTTAAACATTTTCACAATTTGACTCCAAAATACATTGGTAGACCAGACACTACAATAAATAAATTAAAAGGAAATCCTATATTGGTAGATGAGGAATAGAAACTTCAACAATGAATTTTTATGAGAGGCAAATTAGTCCCAGCTGTGTCTACTACACTAAAGTAAAAAGATATGACAGTTTCCCAAGTAATTCATTAATAAATATTTCTTAGATTTATTGGATGGATTTGTGATCATCTAAAACAGCAGTGTCAAACTCACATAAAAATGGGGGCCACTAATCCATATATAAGGATCCTTGTTTGATACATATTGATGAGTTTAAAATGTAATTTTATCTACATATTATTGTGTTTTTATTTATTTTGTTAAACATTTCCCAATTGCATTTTTATCTGGTTTGAGCTGCTTTTAAGAGTCTTGTAGGCTGTATGTGATACAGTGTTTGAAACCTTTGATCTAAAGCATTTAAAAAGTATTTCTCTGCACTCAGTACTATACTGACACTGTTCTACTCAGCCTTGATTAGATTTAAGATCTTAATTATTCTCTTTTTACCTCATACATAACAAATTGACATGGTTTGATGCATAAATGCAGGGAACTGAAAGATAGAAACTGTTCAGAGCTCTTCACTTCTTTTCCAAAGTTTTTTTTATTTTTTTTATGAACTTAACCATTAAGATTGCCAAATACAAAGAAAATCAAGAAAGAGGATTTTAAGAAAATTATGAACTTTGCTTCACCATTAACTTTCTGAAGTCAGGATTGGTGACAATTAGAGTCTGAAATCTTTCAAAACAGTTTTCCTTCACATTATTGAAGTTATTGTATAAATTGTTTTCCTAGCTTTGTTCCTTTGACTCAATGTCAGTTCATGTCTTTCCAGGTTTCTCTTAATCCATTGTATTCATCATTTGTTGTAGTGTTTTCTTGCATTCCTATACCACAATCCATTTAACCATTCCAAGGCTCCTACTTTGTTTCCAGTTCTTTGATTTCTAAGCTGATGTGTCTCTTTTGTTTGATTTTCAAAGATTCTACCCAACTTACTCTTAATCAGGAATTTTTGAAAGTCTGATCTATTAAAGGAATAATTTCCCCTCGCTCATTATACTTAGTTTTGGAAGATAAATTATGTTTGGTTATAAATATTTTTCTTTTGCCTTTTGATGTATTCTAAGATTCCTTTTCCTTTATCATTGTTGCAGCATAATCTTGTATAATTTTAACTCTTGTGTTGAGTATTTGCATTTCTTTCTGGAAACCTGCAGCGATTTTTGTTTGTTTGTTTATAATATGATGACATATATAATGGACCCTAAAATATATGCATTAAAAAGGCAGATACTAGATTTTGTCTATGACATTTCTGAGTGTTTTCGATTTGAAGTTTTTTTCAAGAAGCAAGTGGTAGATGCTTCTTTTTTTCTCCTTGTGCTCTCTGAATCTAATGGTTCTGGGCAGTTTTGTTGTTGTTTTATGACTTTTTGAAGCATGATATATAAAAAGTATTTTGGCCATTTTTTCAGAGATTCTAGTGATTTTAAAATTATTTTTACTTGTCTTGTTTTTCAGGTTAATTATTTTTTGTAGCAATTAACCTGTTCTCATTTTATACTCTTTTGATTTTATTCTAATATTTCTTTCTTGCTTATTGAATGATTGGCTTCTCTTTGTCCAGTTCTGATTTTCAGTATATTCCTCACTTGGATAAGGTTTTTTACTTTCCAGGTTTTTTTCTCCTTCCAATTTTTTCACTCAAAATTTCAAATTTCATTACTTTTAATCTCTTATTTATTCTATCCACTCTTTTTTTTTTTTTAAAGCAATTGGGGTTAAGTAACTTGCTCAAGGTTACACACACAGCTAGTCATTATTTATGCGTGGGTGCTCATTTTCTGAGGCCGGATCTGATCTCGGGTCATCCCAACTCCGAGGCCGGCGCTCTTACTCACTGCGCCACCTAGCCGCCTTTAGGGCAATTGGGGTTAAGTAACTTGCCCAAGGTTACAAGGCTAGGTTTTTTTGTTTGTATGGATTAAGTGTCCGAGGCTGGCTCCAAACTCAGGGCCTTCTGATTCCAGGGCCGGCGCTCTATTCACTGCGCCACCTAGCCGCCCCTATTCTATCCACTTTTAAAAGTCCTTGTAGCCAAGTCATTATTTTTTTTCTGAGTCATATTATCATGTTCTTAATTTACCTCTCTAGAGTCTTTGAATACTTTGGATTTCTTCATTGTAATTAGAGGTTTCTTCTGTTTATTTATGTCTCTAGCCTCAGTTGCTTGAATGGGATTTGTTGATGAGGCAATCTCTATTTCTTCCCACACTTTTGGATGGGATAGGTAAGTCCTAGTACAGTTACCAGTTCAGGTTGGATATAATTAACAGTGTTCTGCCAGAGTTCTGAATGAAGTGGCCAGATCCTTTTCCCCTTCTCTTCCCTTTTATGTAAGCTTGGCCTAGGATAGGGAGTTTGACTTAGAGCTAGGATTAGGACCTGCCTTTTACCTCAATTCCTGACTTCTGTCTCTGTCTCCTGGATATAGGGATAACTGTGCTATTCCCTGCCCTGTCTTAGTCTACTTGCATAGCAACCTACTGGGAGCCAGCTTTGTCCCCTGGAAGACCCCAACTGGATATCAGAGAAAACACAAGCATCAGTCTACCTCACGGGGCCTACAGAGTATACTACTCAGTCATAGCTTCATCTCCTCAGGTCAACATTAACTGGAAGTTGGCTTTGTCCCCTCCTGTAACACCAAAAGACTGGTAACAGGGATGCTGTTGGCTTCAGGTCCACCTTATACATCACTGATTAGAGTGCCTACAGGCTTTCATTCATCTTATACAGTCCTAGAATGGATGGAGGATCTTCCTGGCTTTTCCTTTAGTTTTACTGAATTGTTTTTCATCAGGAACTCTTTTTAATTTTTCTGGAGTGCTTTTCAGGAAACCATGGCTTAGTGGTCACCTTTCACATTATCATTTTTAACTTTTCACTTCTTATTCTTTATATCTACACAGAAAAAAGAAAATATTAAGGTTAGACATTTGTCTGTTGAAAGTTGACTTGGGAAAAATTTGTTGAAGCTTTTAAAGTCCTCTGTTAAATGCTATTCTGATGGCTCAGCATAGTGTGGAAGATATATTAGGTTCTTAAAAGTCATGCCAAATGGACAACAGGTTCTGGCAAGTCTTACCCCATTTCATGCAAAAGCTTAGTAAAAGAGGGGGTGCCTGTTGTATAAGGACCAGCCTGGTTAAACTCTATTAGGCTTCACAACAGAAGGCTGTCTGCCAGTGTATGTATGTGTTTTGCCCACAAGAAACTCATGGAGAACATCTACTAAAATGAGTAAAGTTTGCAATCTTATTCAAAGGAGGAAGTAATTGCACCAATAAAAATCACAATTTTTTAGAAATATTGAAGAAACTCAAAAGTACTTTTCCAGATTCAAAGAACATGCAATGTAAGGGTGCAGGCTCAAGATGGAGTAAATGTGGGAGAAAAATAGTCACTTAAATACATTAACCAAAATTGGAAACACCTGAGAAAAGAATATTTTATTTGGAAAAGTCTCTCACTTTATTCTAAATGTATATAAATGCAAGGTTCTGAATATTTCCAGATATGTTACAACAACTATTTAAACAAATAAGCACTTATAATGTTTATTCCTGATGATTTTTACATTTATCATATAAAAATTAATAGGATACATTTAATACCGAATTTTTTAGTAGTAGGTCTCACTAGCAACTCCAAAGTTGTATGAATTTTTAAATATTGTTTTTAAACTTCAAAAGTGGACTCAATTAATATCAAACCAAATTAATCCATGTTGCAATGCTCTACTAAAATTTTTTTGAACATAAACTGTAACGTTCCATATATAACTTGAGAAAATTAAAATTAAAGAAACCAAGAAGAGGATAGGAAAAGATACACAGAAGAATAATAAAAAACCAGACAGGGATGGGAAGATTAAATAACACTAATATCAAATCCAAGTAGAATATCTTTATGCCCAAGTCCCTTCAGGTAGTTGTTGAAATCAAGAAGGATAGGAGGCAGGCGCCATTTATAGAGTTCACAGAGGGTTGGAAATTTTAAAAAGGATCTTGATTCTCAGAGTTTCATGGTGCTTTTCCAAATCTGAAGCTCCTACTAACAATCTTCTTCCCAGAATCAATGCATGTGACTTCAAGAAAAAAAAATTGCAACAGAGATAGATTAAAAACTTATAGTTTCCTTCCCTAATAATTAGTTAGGCCTTTACAGGTCTGCAGAACAATTTCTTTTGTTGGTGTTTTGTTTGGAGGAATGGAAAGAGCTAAAAGACAAGGTAAAGATTCCAAATAATAACAGTTCATATTTAGAAGTCATAATGTTTATTATAATATATCACATTCTGATAACACTAAGGTTTGAAGCTTATTAAGTGTGATATTATACTCATTTTGTAGATAAATTAATCAGTAAGAATTTATTAACCACTTACTATGTGTAAAGCAATATACTAAATATTAGAGATAAAAAGAAATAGCATCTTCTTGCCTCAATACATTACAATACATTTTATTGGAGAAAACATAAACTAGGCACTGTTGCTATTTGTCCTTCATTCTCAAAAAGGACCACAATATCAGGGAGGTGATGCTATGACATACAAGTGAATTGGATTTAAGTGAGGGAGAACTGTGCAAAGTCACCAGCCTCTCATTCTCCTCTGGAGCCATCTGGTTCCAGTGGCCAGATATGGGTCAAGACAACTGGAGATGGCCCAGGATGTAGTATGGAACCTTGACCTTTCCAAGCTAAGGTCTTTAACAAGTCTCAGTTTGACTGAGAGTGAGTAAGACTTAACTTTTTAATTTTTTTAATTTAAATTTTTTTAATAAATGTAAACGAAGCAAAGAATGGTCTCTAAAAGAAAATAGATTTGGGAGGAAAAGACCCTCAGGATTTCTGGCCAAAACAGAGCCAATTGTTATTTACATTCTCTCAGCCAATTAGTGTCCAACACAAGATACATGGGGTAAATGAGAAATTACTTTGTAGTTGAAAGGCATTAAAAGCTGAGGGGAGGGGCATCTAGGAGGCACAGTGAATAGAGCACCAAACCTCGAGTCAGGAGGACCTGAGTTCAAATTCGGCCTCAGACACTTAACACAAAACTAGCCATGTGACCTTGGGCAAGTCACTTAACCCCAATTGCACTACCTTCCCTACCTCCAAAAAGGAAAAAATGCTGAGGGGACCTTGGACAGGCCTCCTCCAGAAGGCAGCATCTGATTCTCAAAGGAAGTCAGGGAGTCTATGAGGTTGAGGTCTGGAAGGGAAGCAATCAGCTTAAGGGCACAGAGAAGGAATATTGAAAGTCACTGAGGAATGACTCATTCTTGACCAAGATACTGGAAAGGTTTGCCATTTCCTTCTCCACCTTATTTCATAAATGATAAAGGTGAGATAAACAGGGTTAAGTGACTTGCCCAAGGTCACAGCGGTAATGTCTGAGGCCAGATTTCAACTCAAGAAAATGAGTCTTCCTGACTCCAGATCTCTATTCACTGTGCCACCTACTTGCCCAGGAACATTTTTACTCATTCTCTATTTTAAATATATTGTGATGTCTATTGCTTAGATCATAACTTCATGGTTTTCTCAATTTTATATCTATTATTCACTCAATCATTCATTTACTTAGTAGTAACAATATTAAATATCTACCATTTACAATCAGAATACAAATACTATATAAGAAATAATATCTATATAGCTATAAAGGGCTGATACTCCTTTAAAACTCTTTTTCCCTGTGTAGAAAATTATAGAAACCCAAATTCAAGCATATTCATTTTTTAAAAATATTTATTATTGGGACACTAATGCATTGTTAAGTGGAGCTATGAACTGGTCCACCTATTCTGAAGAGCAATTTGGAATTATACTCAAAGGGCTATAAAATTGTGCATACCTTTTCACTCAGCAATCACAGTACTAGGTCTTTATCCCAAAGAGATCAAAGAAAAATCAACAGAACCTATATGTACAAAAATATTTATAATAGCTCTTTTTGTGGTAGCAAAAGTTGGAAATTAAAAGGATTCCCATCAATTAGGGGATGGCTGAACAAAGTACATAATATGATAGTATATGATATGTATACAAGACATATATGATAGTGAGTGAATAACATTGTGTTATAAGAAATGATGATCAAGATGGCTTCAGAAAAAACTGGGAAGGCTTATGTGAATTGATACATAGTGAAGTGAGCAGAACCAGGAGAACATTGTATACAATAATGGTAATATTATATGATAAACAATTTTGAATGGCTTAGCTATTGTCAGCAATACAATGATCCAAGACAATTCCAAAGAAAGAATTGGTGGAGTCTGGATGCAGATCAAAGCATACTTTTTAAAATTTTTCCTTTATTTTTTTTTTGTTGGGGGGTGGGGTCTGCATTTTCTTTCTTTTTTTTTTTTTTTTAAAGCAATTGGGGTTAAGTAACTTGCTCAAGGTTACATGGCTAGTCATTGTTTATGTGTGGGTGCTCATTTTCTGAGGCCGGATCTGATATCACTCGGGTCATCCCAACTCCGAGGCCGGCGCTCTTACTCACTATGCCACCTAGCCACCCCTTTAGGGCAATTGGGGTTAAGTAACTTGCCCAAGGTTACACAGCTAGGTTTTTTTTTTTTTTGTATGGATTAAGTGTCGGAGGCCGGCTCCGAAATCAGGTCCTTCTGACTCCAGGGCCAGCGCTCTATTCACTGCGCCACCTAGCCGCCCCGGTCGGCATTTTCTTTCACAAGATGGCTAGTATGGAAATATGTTTTCTATGACTATGCATGCATATCAAATCACTTGCCTTCTCAAAAAAGAGGGGTGGAAGGAAAGGAAAAGAATTGAAGGTTAAATTTCATTTTTATACATAATTGGGAAAAATATATTTAAAAAATATTTATTATTTCTAGCATGAGGCAACCTTGTTCAACAAATATCATGTTAAGTACCTATTAAATGCAACATTATCTCATATTTTGGTGTTCGTATTTAGTATTTGAAAAAAGCCACCAAGAAAAAAATGGAATTTTATATCCTGATTTTATATTTCATAGGATGAAAGGAAGATAAATTCTATGAAGAACTTGGTAAAACACTCTAGATTAAATCAACTAATAATTTGATACTCAGTGACTTTCATGCAAAGATGTGAAGAGGTGAGAGTGGTTAAAAAGATGTCAGAAAACATGTTTCAGAAGTAAGGAATGAGATGGAACAAAAGCTTTCTGACTACAAAGAAGTCTCATGCCTATGCAGCATAAATCACAGGCTCATACTTTCTTTGTGAAAAGAATTAGAAAGCACAGAATATGGTAAACAGCAAGTAACAGCACTGAAAAGGCTATTTCATTAATCTAATTAAACTCATTACTGAATCAGTTGTCTCCTATTATCAGATTGTCAATTAAAACAAAGGTCAAAATTAATACAAGGATAAAAAAAAAGAATGAAAGTGGTGGAAAAATATTTCATGTAATTAAAATGACTCACAATAAACATATTTAGAGCTAGAAAAGACCTTAGAAACCATCTAGTCCAACAGTTTTAATTTTCCAGTAAGGAAACTGAGTCTCATGGAAGTTAATTGACTTGCCCAAGTTCAAACAGGCAATAACTAACAACAGAAGGAATTAAATTCAATTCCTCGAACTCCAGAGTCCACAATTTTTTTGTACTGTATTACATTATCTCTCAAATGTAAGACAAAAATTTGCAAATGGAAAGAGGAAAGGACTAAAAATAATTTCATGCAGAAGTTTTTTTTTTTTTTAACAGATGTAAATTGCTTTTTCAGATATGAATTGGACTGGATGATTCCTGAGGTAACTTATCCTTTCCAACTCTCAGGCTCTTTAATTCACATAGTAGGAGATCAAAAGACTCTAAATAAAAAAAAAATCACTTGAGTCAGGAAGTACTTGGTTTATTTGCCAAGCAGACAGAGAAAAATTGTAAAACTTTTCTGTGAACAAAATAAGGCAACTAAAATAAAGAGGGAAAGTGAGAAAATTCTCAAAATAAAAGTGCAAACTATTACTAATCAGGCAAAATAATGATCCAGATCACTAATAACAAATCACTAAATCCAAATCACTAATAACAAATACAGATTGAAAAAATCCTGAGATCTTACCTCACACTCAGCAAATTAGGAAAAAATGATGATGATGATAAATAAATGAAAAATAATCAATGATGATAAACTATGTTGGAGAACCCGGGTTATGTAAAGATAGACACATAAATGGAGCTATGAATTTCTACAATTATTCTGGAAAGCAATCTGGAATTATGCAAAGGAAGTTACTGAAATGCCCATATCCTTTGAACTAGAAGTTTCACTGCTAAGCACATAACTCCAAATAGTTTATTGACCAAAAAGACTTTATATAACCCAAACTATTCATAGCAGTCGATTTTGTGGTAGTAAAGAACTGGAAACAAAGTGGCTGTCTATTGAGTAAAGAATAGCTAAAGAATTCTTGTTACATGAATGTAAGGGACTGTTTATTTGATATGAAAAACAATTACTCTGATAAATGCAGACAATGATAGAAAGACACATGAACTGATACAAAGTAAAGTAAGCATAAAAAAAGATAACAATATACTCCATGATTATAAGAATGTACAATATTCAAGAAAAACAAAACTGAAACTTGAGTGCTATGAAAATGTAATTACCAAGACTGGCCACAAAGAGAAGATATGAAAACGTATCTATCTCTTCATGCTCATTTTAAAAACGGAGACTATTAATGTGGGTAATTTGAACAATACATTTGAAACTGTATATGTTGTTTAGTTTTGCAGAATTGCTTTTTTCCTTCCTTCGCTCCTTATTTATTGTAAAGAATAATCTCATGGATCTCCACACATGTCAACATTCTGCAAGGTTTTTGAAAGCTACAAAGAACAAAGATGAACTTGTCTTATGACCTTCTGAATTTAATATTAGGCAAAGAATAGTTAAGGGAGAGAGAAAACAAAAGTATTCGACACTTGTGGAGTAGAACCAGCACAAAGTCTAAGACAAAAGGAATTGCCTCTAGAATCTATAATCTATATACAAAGCTTCTTTAGATGCTCATCTTTCTGTATAAAATTGTGCTGATCACATCAAGCCCTAGATTATTATATGAGCCTCCTGAAAAGAATTTATAATTACTCAAAAACATTTGACTTAAATATATATATATATATATATATATATATATATATATATGGAAAAGAAAACAGGAATAGCTCTTTTCCCAACTATAATATGATTTGGGGGGAGTTAAGTTTTGTTTTGCTTTGTTTTTTTGTTGTTGTTTTTTTTGTTTGCTTTTTTTTGTTTGTTTTTGTTTTTCTTTGCTCTACTGCTAAGTGTGGTTCCTGGTATTTAGTAAATATTTAATAAATTCTGTTTGATTAATTGATAATATGAGAGTATCTATCTGCCTATATATTATCTATCTACCCATCTATTAAGTATACATACATACATACATATATATACACAAATACATGTGTGTATATGCACACACACATGCATACATATACTTATACCAAGTATATATATAGAGAGATCATATACTTATTAGAGCTTCTTGAGGACAGAGACCTTTTTTTTTTGTTTGTTTGTTTTTTTGCTTTTTGGAGGGGGGAAGGCAGAGCAACTAGGGTTAAGTAACTTGCCCAAGGTCACATGGCTAGTAAGTTTAAGTGTCTGAGTTCGAATTTGAACTCAGGTCCTCCTGACTCCTGGGCAGGTGCTCTATTCACTGTGCTACCTAGCAGCCCCTTGGCCTTTTTTTGTATCTTGAGTGATCAGCACAATACCTAGCAAATGGAAGCTATCTTTAAAATGCTTGTTGACCTGACAAGGATGAGATGAGGAAACTAGGATCACGGATCTAGAATTTAGAAGGGGCATCAAAGAACATTATGTTGAACTCCACTATATAGATGATGAAAATGATGTCTAAGTATATTAACTTGCCAGGATGGGCTTTGAACCCAGGTTCTCTAAATTCAGAGACATTATGCTTTTCCCTATAGAAACAGAAAGAGTCAGCAGAAGGCAGGTGATTTAGACTTGGGTAAGGACCTTTCCTCAAATGTTTCCTTTCTCTGTGATCTTCAGAAAGTCATTTAACCTCTCTGGTTCAGTTTTTCTCATCTATAAAATGAGAGGGTTGAACTCCACCTCAGAGATCTGTTCTAAATCTATGATTCTGTAAGCCTACAAACAATGCTAGGTGGAAAGATATCAAAAACCCAGATTGTGGAACATATCACATGCCAAGCTGAAGAAATGATATTTTATTCAGAAGGAAATGGGAACAACAGAAAAACAGAAGGTCTTTGATCAGGTACGTAATATCTTCCAACCCATGTCTATAAGAAAGGCAGGGATATGAAGCAAAGAAACTGAGTAGGCGTGATTATAATAGCCCCTCATACAGAATGTGTTAGAAGCAATATTCACTAAGGCCCTGCCATTTAGCCTAAACTAGCTTTTCTTAAAGCCCTGGTTTCATGGCAGGCTAGGCTAGGTTTTTTTTTTTGTTTGTTTGTTTGTTTTGTTTTGTTTTGTTTTACTTAAAAGTGTAGAAAATGTCCTGGAAACTTAATTGGCCCAGGCAACCAAGACCTGAATCACTGATGTAACTTCCTGGTGAACTAATTTTGAAAAGTAGAGTAAAGAGAGTCAAGAATTCTTCCCTTGACAATATCATGCCAACATGGTAAATATAGAGGTAAAGAAGGTGCAACTAATTCGATGAATGCTATATCCATACTGAATATTATTTCCAAGGTAAGGGCAGGTAAATTTATTTTTGTTAGCACTTTCATCGTCTATGAATGTCTCATTTCACCCACATTCTGAATTTGAACTACTGAACCAGCCTGAGTCAGTGCAGAAGCAATTCTCTATCAGAAGCAATGAGAATATGAATTGATATAATGATGGCTTAAGTATTACAATCAATGTCATCTGTGTGAAGAATGCTATCTGGGGTGGGATCAGCCTGCCAACTGAACACTCATATTTTCAAGGTGAGATGTTTAAGGACAGCTAACTACTAATCCCTTCAGTCCCATCTGAGGGATTAAAGATTTCTAGTACTCTTATTTATGAACCCCAAACAGTATGCTCATGCTTATCAACAGTGTCAACTCTATTACCTTTTATTTTTAATGTTTTATTTTTATTTTTCTCCAGTTACATAATGAAAATAATTTTTAAGATTCATTTTACGGGGGCGGAGCCAAGATGGTGGAGTAGAAACAGCTCATCCAAGCCACTCTGCCCCCAGATTACCTTCAAACTATGTAAAAGGGGACTCTGAATAACTTCTGGAGCCCCAGCACCCACAGAACAACACAGAGAAGCTAACCTCCCGCTGAGGACAGCCCAGCAGCACTGCAGGAAGGACCAGAGCAGCTGTCTGGGAGCCGGCCACGCAGTGTGCAGAGCATGGGGAGCCGAGCCAAGCCGAGCCCAGTGGAACACCTGAGACGGTTTTAGCCCCAGGGCAGGGCCAGCAGCCAGCTGGAGGAAACCCAGAACACCAGCAGCTGTGGCGATTCCAGAATTATCAACATAGACATGCCTAGGACAAAGGGAAAGGTTAGTGCCCTATGGACTTTGGGACCAGTATTTGGGGAATGCGTTGGCTTCACCCCCTGGGGGCTAGAAGCCACTGAGGAGACATGCCATTTTGGAGTTTTCAGAGGCAGCTCGAGCTCCTGGCCTGCGAACTGTAGGGAGATCCAGCAATCAGTCTTGGGGGGTAATCGCTCTTGCTTTAACCTCCCTGGATCTGGATTGTGATCTGGGGGGGGAGGTCGTGGGTGGGTTTCCAGCTTGCCAGAAATGGAAGTTGCCCCCCACACATTCGGGACGAAAATTCCTCTATCTGGCCTTAAAGCCATAGTGTGGCAACAAGCCCAAAAGTGAAGTAATTAAGTGGCAACATGCCAAGGCAAAGGAAACAAATTAAAGAGAAAAATGCAACCCTAGACTCCTACTTTGGGGTCAAAGAGGGTCGAAGCATAGGGGAAGAGGACTGTGAGGTCAGAAGTCCTGCTCCAAAAGCCCCAGGGGAAAACATGAGCGGGTTGCAGGCCATAGAGGACCTTAAGAAGGACTTTAAAAAATCAAATAAGAGAAGTGGAGGAAAAATTAGAAAGAGAAATGAGAAGGATGCAGGAAAAGTATGAAATGAGGGTCAACAGCCTGACTGAGGAAAACAACACCTATAAAAATGGCAAAGGAGGCCCAAAAGGGCAATGAGGAGAAGAATGCCTTAAAAAGTCAAATTTGCCAATGAAAAAAGAATCTCAAAAGCTCACTGAGGAGATTCATTCTTTCAGAGTTAGACTGGAGCAAATGGAAGCTAATGACTTTATGAGAAATCAAGATGCTGTTAAGCAGATCCAAACAAATGAAAGATTAGAAGAAAATGTGAAATATCTCATGGGGAAAACCACTGACCTGGAAAATAGATCCAGGAGAGATAATTTAAAAATTATTGGACTACCCGAAAGCCATGATCAAAAAAAGAACCTAGAAACCACCCTTCAAGAAATTCTCAAGGAAAATTGCCCTGATGTTTTAGATTCAGAGGGCAAAACAGAGGTTGAAAGAATCCACCAATAACCTCCTGAAAAAGATCCCAAAAAGAAAACTCCCAGGAATATTATAGCCAGGTTCCAGAATCCCCAGATCAAAGAGAAAATACTCCAAGCAGCCAGGAAGAAACAATTTCAATATTGTGGAAACACAATCAGAATAGCACAGAACCTGGCAGCTTCTACACTGAGGGATCGAAGTGCATGGAATATGATATTCCAGAGGTCAAAAGAGTTGGGAATGAACCCAAGGGTCACCTACCCAGCAAAACTGAGTATTTTGTCTCAGGGGAAAATATGGTCATTCAGTGGAATAGAGGACTTTCAAGCATTCATGAGGAAAAAAACAGAATTGAATAGAAAATTTGACATTCAGACACAAGAAGCAAGAGATGCCTGAGAAGGTAATCAGGGAAAAGAAATCAAAAGGAACTTATCAAAGTTGAACTATTTACATTGCTATATGGAAAAACAATAATTGTGACTGATGAAATCTTTCTCACTATGAAAATAATGGAAGAAGGGTATATGGTCATATGAATACATATGTGAATGTGTGCATATATGGTTGCAGTTATATATGGATAGAGGGCATAGGTTGAATTTGTTGGGAAGGGAGGATACTCAAGGGGTGAAATTATGAGATAAGAGAGGGAAGTGGCAAGAGGAGATGGGGAGAGACAGGGTAGGGTAAACTATCTCATGTAGAAGAAGCAAGGGGAAGTGGTTGCAAAGGAGGGGAAGAATAGGAAGGCAAAAAGGCAGAACAACATTCTCATTGAATTTGGTTCAGGGAGAGAATGACATACATACTAAATGGGATATCTCAACCTGCAGCAGAACAGGGGGAACGGGGATGAGAGGAGGGATGATGGATGGATGGGAGGGCATCCTTTGGGGCAGGGGAGGTTGGAAGTACCCACTATAGAAGAGGGACAGGAACAAGTAGGGAATGGACCAGGTGTGGGGGTAGGATGAGTGGGAGGGAATTATAAGCAGCCTTGTACAATATATCTACTATGATAATGTTTTGCATAGCCAAACATGTACAACATATACTGAATTACTTATCTCCCCAGAGGGAATGTGTGACAAGGGAGGAAGGAAATGGATCTGAAATTCACGGTCTTAAGATTAAATGTTTCAAATATATATATATATAAATACTATTATTAGTACTCTTTTGCTTGTAATTGAGAGATAAGATGTGCAGGTATTGGGACACAAAAAGTCAACTTCCTCTAATGTAAAAGTCAAAGGGGGTATGGGAGATGATATGCGAGAGAGTAGATTGGAGGAAGCGATATCTTGCAGGACTGCTATTCTGGGAGGGTGGGTAGGGGAAAACGGGGGGGAAATGATTGTAACTCAAAATCTGGTGGAAATGAATGATGTAAGACAGAAGTTAATAAAAAAAGATTGAAAAAAAAGATTCATTTTAAAACCCTGAGTTCTATATTCTCTGCCTTCCTCCCTCCCCAACCCACTCCCATTGAGAAAGCAAGTAGTTCAATAAAGAGTATGCATGTGCATAGTCATGCAAAACATATCCGTAATAGTCATGTTATAAAAGAAAACATTGACCAAAAAAACTCAGGAAAAATAAAGTTTAGAAATGCTTTAATCTGTATTCAGACACCATCAATTCTTTCTCTGGGAATGGATAGCATTTTTTATCATAAATCTTTCAAAGTTGTCTTCGATTATTGTATGTCAAGAATAGCTAAGTCATTCACATATATAATATGTGAATATTATAATGATATATAATATTGCTGTTACTTTGTACACAATATATTTCACTTTGCATCAGTGCATGCAAGTCTCTTCAGTTTTTTTCTGAGAGTATCCTGTTCATCATTTTTTGCGGGAAGGGGTGTTTAACAATTTTGGCTTTAATCAATCAAACATATCATTTACCTAGTTCTGGGGAAAAAGTCAGCACCCTGAACTTCAGAGTATACAGAGAGAAGCATTTCAAGCAGAGAGGCCTCCAACTGTCCAACTATTACATCCATACCAAATCACAGTTACCAGAGAGGGAATCATCTGGGTTTTCAAAGCCAGCAGGCTCAACAACGACTTCCCAGCTTCTCATCTGGTCAAGTCACACAACACTTCTCAAAGTGAGCCCCCCATCACTTCTTATAATGCAATAGTATTCCATCATAATCACATACCACAACTTGTTTAGCCATTCCCTAACTGATGGGCATCCCCTCAATTTCTATTTCTTTGCCCATCAAAATGAGCTGCTATAAATATTTTTGTACATAGAGGTCCTTTTCCTTCTTTTTAATAAATCTCTTTAGGGATACAGACCTAGTAGTTGCTCTACAAAAAGATTGAATCAGTTCACCACTCTACCAACAGCATGTTAATGTCTTATTTTCTCACATCCCCTACAACATTTGTCATTTTCCTCTTATGTCCTATTAGTCAATTTATATGTATAAGGTAGTACTTCATAATTCTTTGATTTTACATTTCTCCAATAAATAGAGTATTTTTATATAGCTATAGTTTTGATTACTTCATCTGAAAACTGATCATATCTTTTGATCGTTTATGAATTGGGGAATGAATGTTATTTTTTAAAATTTGACTCAGTTCTCTTTATGTTTAATAAATGAGACCTTTTATCAGAGGAATTGCTTCAAATTTTTTTCATAGTTACTATTGCTAGCTGTATTTCCTTCCTTCCTTTCCCTTACATTTATTCTATTTTCTCTCCTTTCACCCTATCCCTCCTCAAGAGTATTTTGCTTCTGACTATCACTTCCCCAATCTGCCCTCCCTTCTAACACCACTCCCCTCTTATCCCCTTCCCTTACTACTTTCCCTTAGGGTAGGATAGATTTCTACATCCAACTGACTTTGCATATTATTCCCTCTTTGAGTTGATTCTGATGAGAGTAAGGTTCACTCACTCCCCTCTCATCCCCCTTACTTCCCCTAAACTGTAACAGTTTATTTCTTGCCTCTTTTATATGACCCCACCATTCTACTTCTCCCTTTCTCTTTCTCCAAAGTACATTCCTCTCTCACCCCTTAATTTTGTGTTTTTTTAGTTATCATCATTTCATGTTCAACTCACACCTATACCCTCTGCCTACATATATATATATATATATATATATATATATATATATATATATATATATATATATTCCTCTTAACTACCCTAATAAGGAAAAGGGTCCTTGGAGTTACAAATATCATCTTCCCATGTATGAATGTAAATAGTTTAACCTTATTAAGTCCTTTATAATTTCCCTTTCCTATTAACCATTTTATGCTTCTCTTGAGTATTGTGTTTGAAAGTCAAATTTTCTATTCAGCTCTGGTCTTTTCATCAAAAATAGTTGAAAGTCATTTTTCTCATTGAAAATCTACTTTTCCCCTCGTATGATTACACTCATTTTTCCTGGATATGTGATTGTTGTTTATAATCCTAGCTCCTTTGCCTCCAAAATATCATATTCCAAGTCTTATGATCCTTTAGTGTAGAAGCTGCTAAATCCTGTGATATGCTGACTGTGATACTTAATTTTTTTTTCTTTTTTTCTGGCTATTTGCAATATTTTCTCTTTGACCTAGGAACTCTGGAATTTGGCTATAATATTCCTGGAAGTTTTCATTTTGGTATCTTTTTCAAGAAGTTATCAGTGGAATTTTTCAAATTTTATTTTACCCTCTGATTCTAGAATATTAGGGTAGTTTTCCTTGCTAATTTCTTGAAAGACGATGTCTAGGTTGATTTTTAATCATGGCTTTCAAGCAGCCCAATAACTTTTAAATTATCTCTCCGGACCTATTTTCCAGGTCATTGGTTTTTCCAATGAGATATTTCACATTGTCTTCATTTTTTTTTCATTCTTTTAGCTCTGTTTTATAATTGCTTGATTTCTCATAAAGTCATTAGCTTCCATTTGCTCCATTCTAATTTTGAAGGAATTATTTTCTTCAACATGAACATCCTTTTCCATTTGGCCAATTCTGCTTTTTTAAGGGATTCTTCTCCTCATTGTTTTTTTTTTGTTTGTTTGTTTGTTTGTTTGTTTTTCCATTTGACCTTCTCTGTTTTTTAATGTGATATTTTCTTCAGTATTTTTTTGTGTCTACTTTGCCAAGCTGTTGACTTATTCTTAATTTTCTTGCATCACTCTCATTTCTTTTTTTTTAAGCAATTGGGGTTACATAACTTGCTCAAGATTACATAGCCAGTCATTATTTATGTCTGGGTGCTCATTTTCTGAGGCCAGAACCAATCCCGGGTCCTTTCAACTCTGGGGCCAGCACTCTTACTCACTGTGCCACCTAGCCACCCCAATCACTCTCATTTCTCTTTCCAGTTTTTCCTCTACTTGTCTTACTTGATTTTTGAAATACTTTTTAGCTCTTCCATGTCCTGAGACAAATTCATACTTTTCTTGGAGGCTTTGGATGTAGGAGATTTGACTCCATTAGCTTTTAGGAAAGGAGTTAACTGAAAAGTTATAATAGGAAAAGTTAGTACAAAATATTTTCCTCATACCAGAAATAATTTCTTCCCTCATAAATACAAGGTTTCTAGGGAGAATGTCTCATGTTTAAAGAAGAGTAATGAGCATATATGTAAAAAACATACATGATGCATGGTTACCACCCATTCCTAACCTTAGAAGTCCTTCTTGGCCTTCATAGAGTTTTCATGAAGTTCCCTTTAGATACAGTTCTCTTCTGTACTGTCAGGATTGGTGTCTTTTTAGAATTCATAGTCAGCACTTCTTTCTACTGTTAAAAGCCTCAATCCTAAAGATGTAATCATCCTCAAGTGACTATCTCTCCACATTCATCTGCAAGTGTTTCCTCCACTCTACCACTCTAAAAACCATTGTTAACAAATCTAGTTGACTCTGTTAGTGACTCAAGTCACTGGTGAAACCAATGATGTGACTTCTACATCCCCCAAACTAACCATGTTACCTAGATATTCACATTGCAGAACATTTGATCCCATTAAACCAGAAAATCTTAAACACAAAAGAAACAGAGGAACCATATGACCAGGCAGTATTATCCCCCTACCCCCACACCCAGTTGGACAAATCAATCTTCCTCACACAAAATGGGCAAGTAAAGTTAGAAGAGTAATGGCCATGTCCTCCCTTTTATAAACACGTTCAGTTCTGTCTGACTCAGTACCTTCTTAGACATTTGTTCTGCTAGATTCCAAATCAGGACCTCAGTCACATATGGCTAGAAACTCACTTCCAAATGTTCCTGTTACATTGAAACAAAGTAAACCTAAGCATTCTACACAAGAAATCTTGTGGAGGGAGAATTCCCCAAATTGGCAATTTATTAGATGTAATGGACAAGGGAAAGGGGACAGTCAACCCTGCACCTAAGTTTGTGAGTCTGGGTGACTGAAAGAATGCTGATACATTTAATCACAGTGATGTTGCCTTAAACCAAGATGGTTTCATTATTTGGATAATTTTTCAGTTAAATAAAAATTTGTATTTGCAAAAACAATTCAATTTTGAAGAACAGGCAAAAAAAGTATTTATTAAGCTTCTACTGTATGTACAATATTAGGTGGACCATAGGCTCCTAAATCTCTTCTACTACCTTCATTTCTTATAGGTCCTACATTTCAAAGAAAAACACTTATAAACACAAAAACACTTGGGGGAAA
This sequence comes from Gymnobelideus leadbeateri, assembly GCA_011680675.1. Classification (NCBI taxonomy): domain Eukaryota; kingdom Metazoa; phylum Chordata; class Mammalia; order Diprotodontia; family Petauridae; genus Gymnobelideus; species Gymnobelideus leadbeateri. The sequence continues at coordinate 363,699 of WOXC01009520.1, read as the reverse complement.
AGCTGTAGAAATTCTTTGTTTCAAGAAGACTTTTAAGTCAGAACCCTGTATTATATGAAGAATTGCAAAAAAAACTATATAAGAAATCATCCTTGAACTAGTTGAGTAACTAATCTAATCTGTCCAGGAAACATTTCTGTAATTGCCCTAATGTGACAGAAATAGCTTGTCTAGGACATTCAAAATTAAAGTGTCGCTGTTCCAGCACTATTTGTCTTTAGAATTTTACACAATTCCAATCCTTCCTATAGTTCAATGACCTGCCTTTTCTAGATACTCCATCTTCCCTACAATTGGGCAATCATAGCCCTCTTTCCCATTTCCTAGGGGATAACATGCAAGCCTAAATTGCATTCAGAGAGATGTATGGATGAACCCTTACTAAGAACTCCATTGCTTTCAAGAATAGTTGAAAGAAAAGTAGTAGTATGAGTTTATTTCATAGGACTTTCTTTTCCTCTCTTATTAAAAATAAATGTAAGTTCCCTTCCAAAGGAGATGATCTTTACTTTTTTTTAAGTGGGTAGCAAATATAACAAATTTGTCTATAAAAATGCACTTAACTACTAAGTCCTTGGAAACAAAACCCAGAGAAATGTATATATCAATTAGAAAAGATGAATAATTCTCCCAAAAGAGTTTTAAAAAAACACAATTATTTCCCTCAGGAGTACTGAAAGAATGTGTAGGTGAGAACTAGAATAATTTTTCAGAGAAGCAAAATGAAAAAAAAATCTACCAAATGGGTTTTAATTTAAAATAAAACTTAGAAAACAAGAAAATCTGAGTATAGACTAAAAATAACATGAATGATATAATCAACATTTGATGGGGAGGGTACAAAGTGAGTACAAATGACAAAGTTGAAGTTACATATTTTCTTTAAAAAACTTTAGAGACAATATGTGTGCACTGTGAGCAATTATTCACAAGGCTGATAAGACACCAAAAATTCACTGTTACCCTAAAACTATGACTTTCCTCCTTCCTCACCCCAAAAAAGCAAGGAAAGGTATGGTATATGAAATTATTTTTGTGCTCATTGATTTGTTTTCTTTCAATTCATTCTAATGTCTTTTAGATATTCCATATATGGGTCAGTACTTATTTTCATGTTTTAGCTAGTTATAAAAGCATATTTGTGGAAAGCAGGGGGTTAAGATCAGTAAAAATGCTGAATCTCTCCCAGGCATTCTCCCTTTTCACCTCCATTTGTCCACCAAATAAAGTTCTTGTCTTTAGTTTAAGACCAAGCCATGTGTTATCCTTATGGTAGACTCAATTGTATCCAGGTATGGAAGTATATTGGAAAGTCATGGGAAAATTTCCAAAAGTTGGAAGGTTCTGATGAGGCAACACAAATGTGGGAGCCTATGTTGTTCATCAAAATCTTCTTGCTTTCTTTTTTCTTTTCCTTCTCGAGTTCCCCAAACCATGCATCAACCCTGTCATTACCTGTTTCTTTGTCTGCTAGACTAAACAAAGACAGGTCAAAATGCTGGAAAAGATTCCAATATGGGATGTCTGTGTGATGTCAAGGAGGACATAGATGAAAAAGTACACATTAATAGCTAGATAGCCATACTTGGAATACATTTCTGATTATCTAGATTTCAGCCTGAGTCACATTAGCAAAGGGAAGTACAGTGATTTGAAAAGAACTACTCAAGGAGTTATCTCTGAGGGTATATCATTTGACCCTCCTCCCTGCTCCCCCTAAAAAAAATTCCTAATCCTATAGGTAGTAAGGGGAGCTAAGTACAGCAGACAATGGAGTGTAAGGCCTGGAGTCAGGAAGACTGATCATTGTGATTTCAAATCTGGCCTGATCCCATTTACCTCAGTTATTCATTGCAAAAAGCACTAGAAAAGGAAATGGTAAACCACTCCAGTATCTTTGTCAGGAAAGCCCCAAATGTAATCATGAAAAGGCAGACATGATTGAAACTTTAAAATAACAAATAAAAATAAGTAACAAAACTAATACTTAAACCTAGGCCTTCATTTTTTTAAATCAAAGATTCTTTCCATCATACAACCTCTTCATCTAATCTGGTTTAGCAGTGTGCAGCAAATTACTATTTCTTAGTTTGTATATGTTATCTGGCTTGTTGGTCATAGGGCTTAGAGTCAGAAGGGTCCTTAGCTCTTCTAAGGCAGTAAATAGAGTCCTAGATCTGGAAGACTTAACCTTTGACTCAATTTCCTCAACTAAAAAAAAAAAAGTATAACAGCACCTGCATTGAAGAATTGTTGTGAGGCTGAAATGAGATAATATTTGTAAGCATTTCAGTGTAATATCTAGGCCAACTCTTACATATTACAAATGAGGAACCATAGAGAAGTGACTTGCCCAAGATAACAGAAACAGCTAATGGAAAATCTGAGCCTCACACTTAGATTTCTGTGTTCAAATTTAATTTCCTCTCCAAAATGCTTTTTCTCCTATGCCACACTGTCTTTTTTGTATCACAGATCTTGCTGTAAAATTATTATACAGTATGCTATCATTAATTATATTGATAAAAAGAATAAGATATTCTAAGAATAAGATATTCTTCTAAGAGAAGAAAATTTTTAAAAAATAAATCAACTTAAGTTTTGCAAGTAAGGGCTCTAGCACAACACTGTGCAGGTAGATGAATTGTTCATTATTCACTGCCCTGTGCTACATGAACGCAGTTGCATTATGCTACTACTTCAAAGAAAGTGAAATTACTAAAAATGGATAATTAGATGTTTCCTTGGGTACAAGCTATCTTGATGCTTCCCAGAGTAGACAGAAGTTGTACTCATTTCTCTCAAAATGTATATCTACAGTATTTAGCACATTACTGCCATAAGTGAATCTGAAACCTACACAGAGAAAATTCAACAGGATAGACTTCTACAATGTATTAGCAATACGTATATGTGCATATGTGAATGTGTGTGTGTGTGTGTGTGTCCTCTGAGTTAATTTGAGACATTTTCATTTCACGTAAGAATCCATTCTCTTGTCCATGAATTTTGACATGGAAATTGCATTTTTCATTAAGTAGGTTGCTTAGTATATTTATCATGCATGTGAACTTACTCACTGTTCACAGTCAGGTCTCTAAAAGGTTAAAAAAGGAGATCTGGCATTATGTTAAAGTACTTCATTTCTTCCCCAAATTAGTTCTTCTGGAAGATAACACTGAATAGTTATCCATGTAATACTTTCATTATAACATAATGGAGAACAACTGTATTAGGCTCAAAAGAGTTATGTACTGGAAAGGTCATTTTCGGGATAATGGACTTCATCAAGGAAACTGAAGAGATATTGGGAAGAATTCACAAAAGCTGAAGTTTTTTTCTTGTTCTTATTTTTAAAGTTGCAAAAAGAACTAAAATATCAAAAGAACTATCACCTGGAACCATACATTTAGTTTATTGATGACCTCACTGAAAAACACATTTTTGATCTAACTGAATACCAGAGGAATTAGGGCCTGAATATTTAGCCAACAAAGAAGGATTTCTGTCATTTTTAGTCTCTAATAATTTGTATTCCAAGAATAGTTTCCTCTTTAAATATCTAAAACTGAAATATTTCTGGAAATATCCTAATTTTATCCCTCTAAACTTATTCAAATATTTCAGATTCCAAGTCAAAAACAAAAACAAAAACAAAAAAGCATACTTAGAGGTATGGTTTAGTTTGCTATTCATAAAATTTAGATTGCTATTCATAAAAATTTAGTTTGCTATTCATAAGAATAATTATATTCAAAACAACAAAATGAGGGAGTCCCATGAAAAACAATTTTGAATTTCTCATCAATATGTAACTTATAGATCAGTGTCACTTTAAGTATGTTTTACAAGCTTCAAAGATAAATATCTGATAAAAACTTACCCACAGCATCTAATAAACATTTTGAGATGAATGAATGATAAAGCATTTAAATGTTTAGTAAATTTAGTAAATTCCAGGTACTGTGATCAATTGTTCAGTTACAAATAGCAAGAAAGTTCATTCCTCTCCTAAGGATTCTAACATTCTAATGGGGAAAGACAACTCATAAAGGGAACTGTGGGTTATGAGGGATAGGTAGGTGGAACTATCATCATCCAGAAATGGCCTAGAAATAATAATACTGGTTCAGAGTAAAACAAATTGCTTTGGCAACTTTACTTGCCCCAAGGTAAAGAGGCTTTTTAATAAAATTGATATTTTATCAGCTCTCATTCTCCTTGCCAGTGTATTGACCAGGCTCTCTTAATCTCTGTCTCTCTCGGTCTCTCACTCATTCTATCTGTTTCTGTCTCTCTGTGTGTCTGTTTCTTTTTCTCTCTGTGTGTCTGTCTCTATGTCTTTATCTCTGTCTCTCCATCTCTCTGTCTTTCTCTTCCCTTACTTCCTAGTTCCTTTCTACATTCAACTACAACTCTCTTTTTTGTTCTTTTAAAACGTTTTTAACTTTTATTTATTAATGATTTATTTTTAATTTCCAAATGTATCCCTCTCACCTCTACATTCCTTCTGTGTGAAATATACTTTGTGACAAATATTTTTAAATAAAGGGGGAAAAGGAATGCAACAAAACAAAACAAAACAAAAAAATAGGTCAACCATGTCTGATAGTATATGTAACATTCCCTAGCCTCCTGTTTCTACAATGAAAAGAAAAAGGTAAATTTTCTTATCATCTCTTTTTGTAGGGTCAAATTTGGTTATTATAATAATAAACTTCCTATGGTAAAGAGGTTCAATAAGGTAGCTTATTTGTAATCAAATGTTATCCTTTCAGGAAAGTTGATAGACAGATAGACACACACACACACATATACATATATCTGCATCTTTTAACAATTGTTAAAGTGCTATCACTATACAGTAATATGGACATATATCTCTAAAGAGATAAACATATTTCTTTGAACTAGAAACAGCTCTACATTTTATGTGCTTTCTAAATGTTTGTGAATACCTATTCTCTTGAAGAAAGTTATGTTTCCTATTCTTATTCAGTCCACCATACCAATGTGACCAAATATAGGAGATGCAGGATTTGCTGGATGTCAAGGGCAGTACAAGTGAATTGTCAAATTAAATTATTTATCCAGTAGTTTTCCTAACAGTGCCCTCTGGGGACATACCTGTTGCCTATCACAAGGGATAACTTTAAAGTAAAATAAAGGCAAATCCTGATAAACCTACTATGTTCCCAAAGTCTTTGTGTAAATCAACCATTAGAGTGTGTAAATTCATTTTTTCCATAGAAAGAGTACACATAAATGTAAGTAAGCAGGCAATCACTTGTATTAAACAGTATATATTTGTGAGGGGGAAAGTAACTTAAAATAATGTTTCAATACTAGTAATTAAACAAATCGGAGGAAATAAAGTCTATCAATTTTACCCTAGAATGCTGGTACTGAAGGAAAAGCACATTTAATAATAAGAGTGCAAGGAGAGATGGGAGTCTTTTGTGGAGAATCTGACAGGAACTTCTGGGTACTATCAGGAGCTTTTGAGGATAATTGCATTGGTTCTTTTGGTCTAATTTTACCTCAAAACATATAGTTTTTCTTTTCCCTGATACAGATAAACCACTTACACTTAGTCACTATAGGCATAGTAATTCTTTTAGCTTATAAATGGAATGAAAGGAAAAGGAGTAAAAGGGAAAGAGTCAGGAAAAAACCTTTTATGTCATAGCATAAGAGTTGGCATAGAGAAGAGAAAGGAAGAAGTAGGTTAAAGGGAAAGTTACAGAAGGAAAACACCTTCAACATCACTTTAAAATCCTCATTTTATAGATGAAGAAATTAAGAGAGGTTAAATGATTTCCTTATGGTTGCAAAGACAACAGCAATGATGATGATGATGATGATGATGATGATGATGATGGTGATGATGAGTATATGGAAAGGAAGCTAGAGTTATAGGGGAAGAGCAGAGAAGAAATGTCAATAAGAAAAAATCACCCAAAACTCAGGGACTGTTTATATTTTGAAATAAAGAATAATTCTCTGAAGAGCAAAAATAAAAAATAGAGATCATATGAATGCTTAGACTAGTTTTAATTTGCATATGGTTTGAAATTCCCCACTCAAAAAAAATTTGCCTACACATTTATACAATGTATATGTGTTCTGAAATATATTGCTATTTCTCAATTAAAAAAATATTTTACTCAAAGGAAATGTGATCATAAAGAACCTAAATAGAATTGAGTGCAAATGCAATAAACATTAGCTCAATAATCATCCCTGGCATTGTCAGTTGTCATGAAATTACTTGATATATTTCCACAGTTAATAAAAGGATATTGCCCTGTGGTAGCTTATGGTTTACTACATCTGTTAGACTGTCCTGCTGAAACATCAAATTACTTTACAAGCACTCTCATAAGCAAGCATTAGAATACTTTTCTGGGTTATTAAAAGTTAAAGGTGCACTTTGCATACATCCTTGGGTCCATGATTCATATTGAAAGGACTCCTAAAACTGCTTTCTTCTATATCCGAGTGTCTGATAGAAGATTGATAGCAGCCTGAGAAAGAATATGAAATAAAGGTCTGAGTAAAAGTATGGAAGGACTTGGAGAAAGATATGAACTGTACTCATAATAGAAATAAAATTTTCTGTACTGTGATTTTTTTTATTAAATTTTTTTAATTAAACAAATGCTTTATTAACTTCTGGTTTTGTACTGTGATTTTGATATCTTTGGTAAATAATATTATTTTTGTTTCTCCATGAGGGCATGTAACAAATTATTATTGGTAATCAAATATTGTGTACCATGCTAAAATGAAAAAGAATATGCTAAAATTTATGACCAGTGTGATTCTTTTGCACTTTGTTTTGTTTTCAAATCCTTTCTCTCCTTAAAGAATTGCTCTTTATATAAATTAAATATCTCATATAACTTTAAGCTGAATCATAATTAGTGTGACTTTGGAACCTTTTCTAAATTCATCACTAATATTTCTAAAATCAGCCATAAAACATATCTATGATCCAAATCCCTTTAAAACCACTAGAATCATAAAATTCTTGATCAGATATGGCTAACAATTCATTTTTACTCATTTGTACCATTACCATATTTTCTAATCAAAAATAAATTTAGGAGCAGCTAGATGGCGCAATAAATAGAGCACTAGCCCTGGAGTCGGGAGGACCTGAGTTCAAATATGACCTCAGACACTTAACACTTACTAAACATGTGACCTTGGGCAAGTCACTTAACCTTAATTGCCCTGCCTTCCCCCTCCAAAAAGTAAAGCAATAAATTTAGCTGAAGCTGTGCTATATTAAAAGAATAAGAAAAAAATTGGTTTAAAGTTAAACTCACAGAATTGACATTCTGACTAAAATAATTTCAGCAAATACATAAAATTCAAAGGAAGGGAACTTAAAACACATGGACCTGTGTGAAAAAATGATAATTTATTGAAACTAATCCTGGTGTTGAAAGCAGGAAACTGAGTCTTTTTGAAAAGAATGTCCTGTGGTAAAGTAAGAGGACTTTGGCCAGTAATGATATGTATGTTCAAGAGGATGTTCAAAAGGAAAAAATGAAAATCCCCACCCAAACTATAACTATAGAACATAAGTGGTATACTAGATTATTTAAGATTTTTCAATTCTACAAAAATGTGTTTTTTAAAAGGATTACTTGGAATTTCTATGAAAACCTTCTTTTTTCCGACAAGCTGGGGTCAAAAGTCAATATAAAAGATACCTCCAGATATGGCAGTCCATTTAGCAAATTTCTATCTTAAGAGAAGCAGTATTTTAGGTCATGATCATAAGATCAAATGGTTAAAACATACAGCATGTAACTAATAAAAGAGACAGGAGGCAGGGGTAATGTGATAAACATGATGAAAATAATAGGAGTACATGGATAAGGGTTTACCTTGTTAAGAAGAAAGGTGAGGGGGCGGCTAGGTGGCGCAGTGAATAGAGCGCCGGCCCTGGAATCAGAAGGACCTGAGTTCGGAGCCGGCCTCCAACACTTAATCCATACAAACAAAAACCTAGCCCTGTAACCTTGGGCAAGTTACTTAACCCCAATTGCCCTAAAGGGGCGGCTAGGTGGTGCAGTGAGTAAGAGAGCCGGCCTCGGAGTTTGGATGACCCGAGATCAGATCCGGCCTCAGAAAATGAGCACCCACGCATAAATAATGACTAGCCGTGTAACCTTGAGCAAGTTACTTAACCCCAATTGCTTAAAAAAAAAAAAAAAGAAGAAAGGTGAATTCTTTATGTGAGACAGGAGAAAAGTGAAAGATAGTGTGGGAAGATGACTAAGTGCTATGAGATGAGGAGAGAAGAGATAGGAGGGAAATGATCTTAATCTTCTCAATGAAGTATTGAACAAGGCTGTAGCCAGGAGTTTGAAGGGAGGCTAAAGAGAGATGCTTCAAAAGGACTGAAAAGATCTGGAATAACTGCTGTGGTGAGTAGGATAGCAAATTGATTAGAAAAACTACACAAAAATTGCTTTGCTGTAGGGAGGGCCTAATGAAATTTGTGGATCATGAATTTGAAGTGGACCCAATAAGTCCAGCTCCATTAAGCAGCATGTAAAAAAGCAAAGGAGGCATATGATGGAAGTAATCTGGGGTCTAGATTTGTCAAAGTATTGTTGTAAATGGGGGCAGGAGATTTCAAGAGCAGAATATAGAGGGGTGGCTAGGTGGCACAGTGAATAACGCACTGGCTCTAGAGTCAGGAAGGCCTAAGTTCAAATATGACTGCAGATACTTAACACTTACTAGCTATGTGACCTTGGGCATGTCACTTACCCCAATTGCCCTCCCTCCCCCTCCCTCCAAAAAAAAAACAATAAAAAGTGTATAATATAGTGTAAAATTGAATTGTTACACCAGTTTATTGAATATTATTTTTTAAAATAAAATGGAGAAACCTCATTTTCCACAAGTATTTGTTGTTCCCTTTATATATCAAATCCTATAACCCCATAGATTTTAATAAACATCAGAGTAGTTGGCTATACTATATATTAACAGCATAACCAAAAATACATAAATAATTATTATATATAATACATAATTCTATATCATAATTATATTATATAATATTTTATATACATATGTATAAATTAAGATCATAGACAACATTTTTAAACCATTGTAACAACCACTGAATTCTCAATTCTAATAATGTAGTCCCAACTTTCAATTCTCTCAGAATAACTGTTCAATTGTTTTCTAAAGAATTTTCTCAAGAATTCTCTTCATGGGGGGGCAGAGCCAAGATGGCGCAGTAGAAACAGCACTTCCACAGCACTCCAGCCCACACAACTTCCAAACCATGTAAAAGTTGGACTCTGAACAACCTCTGGAGCTCCAGCACCCACAGAACAACAGAGAGAAGCTAACCTCCCGGCAGCCCAGCAGGGAATGGCCAGCTCAGCACACTGGGAGCCGACAGCTCAGCGGTCTAGGAACTGAACCTAGGCCCACATGACTTGGGTTTTAGCCCAAAGGTGGCTGGGCCAGCAGCTGGCTGGAGGGACCCCAGAGCACCAGCAGCTGTGGTGATTCCAGAATTATCAACACAGATATGCCTAGGACAAAGTGAGAGGTTAGTGCCCTATGGACTTTGGGACCAGTATTTGGGGAACATGTCAGCTTCTTCCCCTGGGGGCAAGAAGCAGCTGAGGAGACACAGCACAGACACCATTTTGCAGCTTCAGTTGCAGCTTCAGCTCCTGGCCTGCAAACTGTAGGGGGATCCAGTGATCAGTGTTGGGGGGTAATTGGTCTTGCTTTAACCTCCCTAGATCTGTATTGCGGTCTGGGGTGGAGGTCTTGGGGTGGGTATCCAGCTTGCCAGAGCATGTGGAGGCTTCACAGAGGGCACCCAACTAATACCTCCAGAAGTTGTGAAGACCCCAACGTTTGGAACAGAAGCTCCCCTGACTGGTGGCAGTGCCCTACTGTGGCAACAAGCCCAAAAGTCAAGTAATTAAGTGGCAACATGCCTAGACAAAGGAAACAAAATAAACAGAAAACTGCAACATTAGACTCCTATTTTGGGGGCAAACAGGATCAAAGCATGGAACAGGAGGAAGACTGTGAGGTCAGAACTCCTGCACCAAAAGCCCCAAATGAAAATACGAGTTGGTTACAGGCCATAGAGGACCTTAAGAAGGATTTTAAAAACAAAATAAGAGAAGTGGAGGAAAAATTGGGAAGAGAAATGAGAAGAATGCAGGAAAAGTATGAAATGAGGGCCTGACTGAGGAAAATAACACCTTAAAAATAGACTAACTCAAATGGCAAAGGAGGCTCAAAAGGTCAATGAGGAGAAGAATGCCTTAAAAAGTCAAATTTGCCAGATGGAAAAAGAATCTCAAAAGTTCACTGAGGAGATTCATTCCTTCAGAGTTAGACTGGAGTAAATGGAAGCTAGTGACTTTATGAGAAATCGAGATGCTGTTAAACAGATCCAAACAAATGAAAGAATAGAAGGCAATGTGAAATATCTCATGGGAAAAACCACTGACCTGGAAAATAGATCCAGGAGAGATAATTTAAAAATTATTGGACTACCTTAAGGCCACAATCAAAGAAAGAACCTAGAAATCATCCTTAAAGAAATTCTCAAGGAAAATTGCCCTGATGTTTTAGATCCAGAGGGCAAAATAAAGGTTGAAAGAATCCACCAATCACCTCCTGAAAAAGATCCCAAAAAGAAAACTCCCAGGAATATTATAGCCAGGATCCAGAATCCCCAGATCAAGGAGAAAATACTACAATCAGCTAGGTAGAAATAATTTCAATATTGTGGAAACACAATCAGAATATCCCAGGACCTGGCAGCTTCTACACTGAGGGATCGAAGGGCATGGAATATGATATTCCAGAGGGCAAAAGAGCTGGGATTGAAGCCAAGGGTCACCTACCCAGCAAAACTGAGCATCTTGTTTCAGGGGAAAATATGGTCATTCAGTGGAATAGAGGACTTTCAAGCATTCTTGATGAAAAAACCAGAGTTGAATAGAAAATTTGACATTCAGATGCAAGAAGCAAGAGATGCTTGAGAAGCTAATCAAGGAAAAGAAATCAAAAGGAACTTATCAAAGTTCAACTATTTACATTCCTACATGGAAAAACAATAACTGTGTCTGATGAAACCTTTCTCATTATGAAAATAATTGAAGAAGGGTATATGGTCATATGAATACATATGTGAATGTGTGTATATATGTTTACAGTTATACATGGATAGAGGGCACAGGTTGAATTTGATGGGAAGGGATGATACTTAAGGGGTGAAGTTAAGAGGTGAGAGAGGAAAGTGGCAAGAGGAGATGGGGAGAGACAGGGTAGGGTAAACTATCTCATGTAGAAGAGGCAAGGGGAAGTAGTTGCAGGGTAGGGGAAGAACAGGAGGACAAAAAGGCAAAACCCTATTCTCATTGAAGTTGGCTCAAGGAGAGAATCACATACATACTAAATGGGATATCTCACCCTGCAGGAGAGTAGGGAAAGGGGGATGAGAGAGGGGATGATGGGGAGAGGGCATTCTAGGGGGAGGGGAGCTTGGAAGTACCCACTTTTGAAGAGGGACAGGATCAAAGTAGGGAATGGACCAAGTGGGGGGTGGGATGGGTGGGAGGGAAATACAATCAGTCTTTTACAATATATCTACTATGGTAATGTTTTGCATAGCTATACATGTACAACACATACTGAATTGCTTATCTTCTCAGAGGGAGTAGGTGACAAGGGAGGAAAGGAATGGATCTGAAAATCAAAGTTTTAAAATTAAGTGTTTCATAAGATGTCCAGGCGTTGGAGCTCAGAGATTCACCTTGCCCTAATGGCAAAGGGGGTATGGGAGAAGATATGGGAGAGAGCAGATTGTATGAGGGGATATCTAGTGGGATGGCTATTCTGGACTGGTGGGTAGGGGAAAATGGGGGAAAAATTGTAACCGAAAATCTGGTGGAAATGGATGATATAAACCAGAAGTTAATGAAGCATTTGTTAAAAAAACAAAAGAAAGAAAATAAATGACTTATTTTCAATAAAAAGTATCTCTAAAATTTCAGTTAGTCTTGACTAAATTATTCTAGAATTATTTTTAATTGTTTTAAAATATACTATAATAATACTTAAACAATGCCAAACGTGCCAGTTCAATTACCCAAATAGATCAAGCATCTAGCCCATATAGAGAAAGGGGATGAAGTTACTCCAATCTATTGTTTCATGAACGGTTGAGCAAACATCAACTAGTTTTGAATTGCATAGATTGTGTGATACTGTTTTTTGATGGAATAAAAACTAATTCTGTACTGGACTCTTAATTGCCAGTGTCACTTTGTAAAATTTATTAAAAATCATATGTTCTATTTGTAAAAAAAAAAAAGAAAGAAAAGAAAAGTAACCACAGAGATATATGGGAAATTGTCCAATTAAGAACTTAACATAAGAGACAGAGTACCCAGGGGGTGAAGATGATCAACCGTTTCAAATGTAGTTATTGGTCAAGGAGAATAAGAAATAAGAAATGAACATGAGATTTGGCAATTAGGAAATCACTGATAATTTTTGATATATCATTTTCATTTGAATGATTAGGTTGGAAGCCACTTGCTACAAGGGTTACGGAATGAGAGGAGCAGAAAAGGAAGCAAGTATAGCTAATGTTTTTCAAAAAGTTTAGTTGAGGAAAGGAGAGATAGTCTGAGAGAATGGTGAAGTCTGCTGAAAAAAATGGGGCATGTTTGAGGGTAATATGAAAGGAACCAGTAAGCAGGACAGATCAAAGATTAGAGGGGAGAGGGATTATACTTGCAATCTACTAGAGAAGAACTCTATGGAGAGGCATAAGTTCAAATGCACATGTAGAGAAGGTGGTCTTGGTAATGAGATGGTCCACCTCTTTGTCACAGACTGGAGGAAAGGAGCAGAATATGATGTCAGTGGGGTTTGAAATAAAGAGTTGATGACAAAATAGCTTGTGTTAAATGGCCATAATTTACTCAGCAAAGTAAGGGTCCAGATCCTTAGATGAGAGGGAGAAGAGAGAAAGAGTTGTGGTTGCCTTGAGAAAGGAAGAGAATGTTTGCAACATCCTCTGTGAGTAGTAGGGTGGGGAATCAATTAAAGAGGAATATAAGGACTGCACTGTTGTAGTGGGGCCCAGTTGAAGTAAGATTAATATGCATCTGTAATGTACTGTGATAATGCAGTTGTGAGACTACTTCCAGCTATGTTCAATGACTTGTGAGTATGTGTAGAGGAGACAGATAGTGGAAGTGATTGAGGAGTGAGGTGAAATGAACATAGATAATGCAAAAGCAAGAAATGGCATCAGACAAAATGATTGAAGAGCAGAAGAAAGTAGAGAGTTGAAATGACTAATAATTAAGTTGAGATCAGAAAATGAGGAAAGAGGTAATGGCCTGAGAAAGTACTCCAAATTAAACCCTTTCAACCAAAACTCACATTCTACCTTTCTACTGATCTCAACTAGTTACATGGAAAACATAAATTTATACTGAAGTGTGAAGCATATTTATTGCTATGCCACCTCCTTTTGGAATATTTGCATTTACCAGAAGTTTCTTGTCAATCCAAAGGGATATATTGCTAAAATGGTAAAAAAAAAAATTTCCAGGCAAAATGACAAAGCAAAGCAAATGGTTTGAGGGAGTGAAAGGATTACAATAGGGGATGAAGTTTGGAAGTGTAGACCTTCACAATACCTCTTCGATTATATAAGGAAAGTCACCTACTGTTCATCTTCACAGGGGTACCTGAGAAGTTTCATTGTGTATCACAAAAGGGTGTTCATCTTTACATTTCCTAAGTAGCAGCAACACGGTATGATGGCAAAAACTCTGGCCAAGGAACTGAAAGGTCTGGATTTATGTGGAAGTTTTGTAATTAATTGTATGACTTCTTGAACACAACCTGTCTGAAGCCTAATTGATTTGTCTGGAAAATGCGGGAAATAAAGATAATAGACATGAAATCACTTTAGAAATCACAAGGAGCTACACAAATTTTTACCATTATGTTATATTTCAAATAATCACACCATAATTCTTCATGTTTTGGGGGCATGAATGTTTATAATTAGATAGAGCCTGTGTCTAATAGCATGCCACCCAAACAAAAAAAAAAAAAACTTTTCTAGAGCTTTTTAAAGTTTACCAAATGCTTTCTTCCCAAGTCCTCTTAAGAAGTTAATGCATATGTGATTATTTCCCTCTAACAGATGAGGAAATTAAGATGCATAAAAGTTAAATGATTTGCCCAACTAATTAGCATTAGATCTGGGACTTGAACTTAGATCTATTAACTTTAAGAACAGGGCTTTGCAGTGGGCCACACTGGAAACTAAATGAAAAACAAGAAATGGCATCAGACATCTGGATGTTTCCAAAAATTTCAATGTCTGACATTATGTAGACAAACATCTGAATGTTATTTAGGTTTTTAAAATGCATGCCTTTTCATGAGCTAAGGTATTCCATAAAGACAAAATATCTTTTCCTCAATTTTCCTAGAGAGACAACCTAAAAATGATGTGTAAAAAATAATAACAATAATAATAAAGGGGAACTGTATTTCTCTTTTGTACTAAGTATTGACCCATAATAAATGGGCTTTGACTGGTCCAATAAGTAAAATTAGATACCTCTAAATTTCCATGTCTGGCATTCTTCCACTGCAGCTGACCTCATGATGTTATATTCCCATAAATGTCTTTCTTTCCAGAAGCTTTTTCCTATTAGCCAACTAAATAGATGGTTCAACTAGTTGAGCAAACAGACTTCTCAGCAGTGAAAACCAACCTAAACCATTAGTTCATTCACATTAATTTTAAAATTTCAATTTTAGCAAAAAGTTTATCCTATTTGCAACCTAAAGCTGACAGGTCTCACACAGACTGATTTTTAACACCCCATTAATCTTATTTTCTTAGACTGGCATGCTCCAGCCAAAAACTAGAAACTGGATTAGCTGGTCCAGTGCATTAGCTATCTCATATGTATGGTATTTTAAAATATTCTCCAGATATATAAAGTCATGCACTCTTCCCTCACCCCCCTCCCAGGTCTATATGGTTTTAACATAAAATACACCAACTCCTTATGAAGTTGTGCCCTTTTAGTTATTCCAGAATGGCTGTTAGACTAGAAGATTGTCACTGATTACCAATGTTAAATATCTCAGAAAGCACTAAGCAATGAAAGTTCAACTTTGATTTGCAGTATCTTTTTAGTACAGGGTACTTTTCTAACACTCTCCCTTGTTGTCCTAGATTTATCTCAGTCCCTCTAGATTCTTTTCTCTTTGATGGACATTCAAGTATACTTTTCAATATTATAAAATGCTCCAGGGCTTTTAGAGCACACTTTCTTTGGCCGTGAATCCGATTGGAGTAATTTTGAAATGGATAGTCAATTTATTGGATTTAGTGGACAAGGTGATGAAAACCTCATCATCTAATCAAAGGGATTCTTTTAGTAGAAAAGAAAAGTCCTTTTCCTCCAAGCCTAACTCCATAAAGCCTTTTTTAAAAGTCATGTAAAGGCTTAATGGTGTGTGTGTGTGTGTGTGTTATTCTTTTGTGATTTTTAAACTAGCTTATCCAGCATGTTCAAAGGGAAAACCTATGTATCACAGACAGAAACCAATCTCAGAAGGCTATGTATCATAAGAACCTTCACAGAAAAGGAAAAGCCAGTCACAATGAAATCATGAGGACATCACATCTAATCTATTTTAACTTCTCTGCAAGCAGAAAAGCAAGTTGTAATGCACAAGGACATTTTCTCCTAGAGGTTTTGGTCATGATTTCCATCTCTGTTCTCTCATCTGTACATTAAGCAAAAAGAATAGAACAATGGCCTGAGGCAAAGCAAGGCCTTTTCGTCAAAACTCCTGAATAGTGTCACCATTGGTAAAAGCAACAGACTTAACAAGGTTCCTTGCAACAGACAGATTCACCTGATGATTATTTCAGCTTTTCCAAAAAAAAAAAAGTCTGGGAAATCAACAGTGGCTTTTTCCCCCTGCTGCCTTTTCTTTATCGACATTAAATAAAAACCACTAAACATTTCCACAGATGTAATCATTAATAAAAAAAATAAATGTTGTCATCTAAATGCAATTTGTAAAGCACTTAGCACACTGCCTGGCATATAGTAAGTTCTATATAAATGTTAGTTATTATTAATATTGTTATTATTATTGTTTTTGATTCAGTGTAGTGATAACTTTCAGGGCAGCTAGGTGGCTTAGTAGAGTACTGGGACTGGAATAAGGGAGACTCATCTTCCTGAATTCAAATCTGGCCTCAGACACTACCTGTGTGACCTTGGGAAAGTAATTTCTGTCTGTTAGCCTCAGTTTCTTCATCTGTAAAATGAGCTGGAGAAGGAAATGGCAAACTATTCCAGCATGTTTGCAAGAAAACCCCAAATAGGGTCACAAAGAGTTAGACATGACTGAAACAACTTAACAACAAGAAGTGATAACTTGACATGAAAGTTCAAAGATTATCAGAGAACCCTAAATCTGTAGCCCAACTATTCTTTCACAGGTAAGAAAACCAAGTCTCAAAGAGAAGTGACAATTAAAAAATACTCAATTATGAAAGGAATCTTCCTAAAACACAGGTCTAATCACGTCACCTACAGAATTAATAAACTCTTCAGTCGCTCTCTGTCACATCTGTTTGAAGTTCCAATCTTCTGGAGTCCAAAACC
The DNA here is from genome assembly GCA_011680675.1 of Gymnobelideus leadbeateri. Classification (NCBI taxonomy): domain Eukaryota; kingdom Metazoa; phylum Chordata; class Mammalia; order Diprotodontia; family Petauridae; genus Gymnobelideus; species Gymnobelideus leadbeateri. The sequence goes on along the minus strand of WOXC01009520.1, from coordinate 346,951 downwards.
CTTCATAACCTATCTTCCATCTAATTTTCTGGCCTCCTTACACCTTACACAAACCCACCCACCCTATTCTCTGTGCTCTATTGACACGACTGACTACTTTGCTATTCCTTGAACAAGATGCACCATCTCCCAAATGTGGGCATTTTCACTGACTGTCCCCTTTGCCTGGAGTATTCTCCCTTCTCATCTCTGCCTCCTGGATTCCCTGGTTTCCTTCAAGTCCCAGCTAAAATCTCATCTTCTTCAGGAAGCCATTCCCAATTTCCCCTTAATTTCAGTACCTTTTCTCTGTCAATAATTTCCAAACTATTCTGTATATAGCTTGTTTACACATAGTTATTTTCATGTTGTCTCTTTTATTAGACTGTGAGCAGAGATGGCCTTTAGTTTTTCTTCATAAGCCCGGCATTTAATGCAGTGCCTGACACATAGCAGACACTTAAGAAATGCTCACTGACTGTCTGGTGTAGGAGAGGGAGAGTCAGAGACAGAGAGACAGTGAGAGAGAGACAGAGAGAAAGAAAGAGAGAGAGAGACAGTGAGAGAGGTAAAAAAGTAAAGAGAGTAATATAGTATATGTGTGTATATATGCATGTAATATATGCATAGTATCTGACAGTCATATTTGTGCTATAATAATATATGAGTATATATTATTTGTGTATATATTATTATAGCATATAATGTACATATATAACATAAACATATTATTATGGCATAAAGAAGACTATGGCAGATGCTATGTGCATATAATTAAGTGTGCCTGTGTATGTGTGTGTATATGCATGTACATGATCAGTCAGTCCACCAACAAAAATATATCCCCATATAATACTATAGCATAAATATTACTCTGATATATATGTACATATATATTATGTGTACATCATATATATTTTATATATAATATAAATATAAAAACTGTAGCCTAAAAACTACTATGATGTATATCATATGTAGATCTATAGAATCACATATAGTGTTTAGTAAACTTTAAAGCATTGTCTAAATATCAACTTTTACTTCAACAGTTAGTCCTCACTAGACAGTAAAGTCTGGGGAAATCATGAGGATTTTGAAAAAGGAAGAAATGCCATTCACTTAAAATGATCCCAGGTAAACAAAGTCATCCCTGCAGCCTTATCATCTGAATATCAGTCATCAGATAGGATATAGCCATTTCTCCTTCTACCTTCCTCCTTTCCAGTTTATGGAGACTACAAAGGCTAGGGCACAGCTCCATACATAAAACAGCTGCACTAGGATATGGAGAAGGGAGATAAATTCTTACAGCTCACAATCAAATAATGGTATATAATGGATAATCACATGATTCTCTTCCTCTATGATAAAGTTAATAGATATACCAGAAAGGCAAATGGTTATGGACTGAAAATTTCATAACACTTTTCTCTTCAAATTAATAAATATTTTAATTACATGAAGATCTTTCAAAGTATTTCTGACATGCAGAATTTTAAGGATAACTTCTACTAAGTCTACTTAAGTAAGATGTGTTCTCAATACTGAAATTTTGAAGGCATGCTTAATAATCCTTACATTTATGGCCACTTTTCTCACGAATAGAAAGGTCTGGCATATAGATTAATATTAATTTACATTATATAGTCATTATAATTAATATATTATTTTTCTATATCTTTATATGCCTTCAGACATTTCATTATAAAGATAGTTAATTTTCACAGGGAAACACATTTACTCTCCTATGGCATTAGTGCTGTCTAAAAAGTTTTTCAAGATTAATTTTGGATCACTTCATTTATTCCCACACCTTTTGCAGCACATGACAGAAACTGTATGAACATTAGTTGGAGCAATTCTGTATCTTTTCCTTGTTGTAAAGAGGAGTCTCTAGAGAGTTACCTCCTGTGGAAAAGTAATTGTGGGAGTATATCTGTCACTCTGTGGAAAAGTAGGAACAGCTGCAAAATTATAAGCAAAACCTATGTGGTAGTATGTCAAATTAGGTGCATTCCTACCTTTTCTCTGACTAAACACAGCCATTGCCTTTCAAGCACTCACTAAAAAGGAATCTATTAACCTAACTGCATGCCTAAAAATCAGGCCAGATATCACTAAACAGAGTATTTAGCAGTATTTTTCTTAGCACCCTGGGAGATACTTTTAAATACCATTTATCATGTCTGGGTTAAAATGATTAATGAGGTGTGCATTTTCCCCTTCTTTTCGATAGCATAGAAACCATGCAATATGTGAAACAGGATTTTCATGCCACTGTTGTTGGTAATGCAAACACACATAAAGGTTGTTAATTGCACATAAGTGATGCTGGATTTTTTCTTTTCTTTTTTTTTTTGCTTACATAGACCACAATGAAACAAACAAAAAAAAAGTTCATGGAAACATAAATTTCCCCATGCAACAGCTTAAGTTTCACTCCCTTTTCTCATGGTTTTTTTTGTGTGTGTGTGTGTGTGTGTGTGTGTGTGTGTGTGTGTGTGCTGGCGCACGTGCACACATTGCAGAGTCTGCTCTCTGCTTAGTAAATTGTCAAATAGCCTTTAAATCACACTGAAGGGAGTTTCTACAACCCCATCAGAATTTTGAGTACTCCATTAGGAGAACATCTGTAAATAGTCTGACACATGAACTCATTTGAAAAGCAGAGCTTGTTGATATTTAAAATAATCACCTTGTAATTAAAAAGGAAAGCATAACTATATAAAAAGTCAGAAAAAATGGCAAGGAAATGGGCATCAACATAAAAAATAGAGTTAAGACCACTATAAAACACTGTGTTGTAAATGCTATTCTTTTGTTAGAATTATCACACATCCATCTTGTTTATGTTGTCCTTTTTTTCAGATGCAGAAACTGCAGATACTCTTATGTCATTAAATAAATTGATTGTAGCTGCATCATTAGGGACTGCATAGCTGAGATTAGACACTCATTGCCACACACGATATTAAAACACAGAGAAATATTCCATTGAAATGAAAATACAAAAACAATACAATTTAGAAACAAAAAAGCAAAAACAGAGAAGTGTGGCTGAAAAAATGAAAAATATCCGGAAGCTAACTCACTAAAGCTAACTTACAAAAATCATCACATTTACCTATTCATCCCTGTTTACAAAATGTCTGCATGTTTCCAACCCCACTTAACCAAACTCAGTACTTTATCTTTGGAAACCATGTTACACAAATGTCAGAGAGAAAATTGGAGGATCATGTGCCAGCCTCAGCTACCACCTGGTTTGTCTAGCAGAGATCATTATAATAGAGAGCAGCAGAAAAACACATTGGCAGATAAATATGACAGAAAGAGTCAAGAAACAAACAAAAGCATAAGCCTAAGACTTCAACACCAGCCACAGAGATCTGGAATTTGGAGCCACATAATGCAAAATAAGCAACACCAATTTTGTAAATTACATGCATAAATACAACCAACCCTCAAGGGATTAAATGAGCTACATTTTTTTAGTCCTGGTCTGTTAGATAGACATGACCTCAGCCCTCAAAGGAGTCTTTTCTCCCAAGTGCCTCATTTAAATATTGGCACTAAGCACCTCATTGTAAGGCTTTGAAAATTAGAAAACCCAGGTCTGCTGGCTCTAAGAGTGGAGCCAGCAAACCTGGGTTAGTTTTCTGGCTCTGTCACATACTATGGCAAATCATCTCACATCTCTCTAAGATTGTTTTCTCATCTGTAAAATGGGGATAAGACTTTGAGCCACTTTATATGTCTCCTGTCATTCAAGGGGTCTGTAAATCACAAAGCACAAAGTATGAATGATTAAGGAAACTCTATCAATTTTTTAAAAAGCTATCACAAAGGGATATTCACTTTGAATATATGGCAAGAATAAAAGTACAAACATTTCTCCCTAATATCTTAGAGGCACACTGTCCCTTCACCATGTGCTGAGGCAGGTTTCACAAGCCTATATGTGGGCATCTCAAGGGTAGATGGCCCAAGGCCTCTCTCCCCTAACAGCACTTTCTCTCACTCTATGCAGTCAAAAGATGATTGAAACCAAGACAGAGAAACTGAAGGGAATGTCTAGTCTATTAACTCTTTTAGAACAGGAGGTTGTTACAAGCATAGCTATGGTGAAAATGTAAGCTTCAGGGCAAGGTTCATTTTGTATGTTTATTTTGTAACCCCTGCAGTGTCTAGAACTATGCTAGGCCCATAGTAGGTGGCCCAGTAATAATTGTTACTTTGTTTTTCTTGACTGAAAAATAAAGAGTGGAGAAAAGGATAATTAATACTGAAAAAACATTTGATGATCTTGTTGTAAATATTGAGCCTAATGAGGAAAATGTAGCAAAGAAATATACCTTCTTTTAAAAGAGTAATTTGACTATATTGATGTACATGAGAAAACAAGATCATGCTGGGAAAACATTTTAAAGTAGGTGGTTGCACATGCTGAAAGACAACCTGCTTTCCTTGTGGGAAATATACAGATTTGCAAGTTGTTAAAAAGTGCTATTAGAAATTCCAAAAGGGTATGTTATTTTAACTTATTTAAACAGAGAACAACCCAACCACAGAAGATCCAGTGTAATAGAAGGCCTGTTGAATAGTAATATCTTATATAGCTTTGTAGACTTATTTTGTAAGTGTACAAGCACTCACATCAATTTTTGGTTTGGGGGTTTGTTTTTTAATAGTTTTATGGATTGTTCTATGACTGGAATCAAGGGGAGAATTCAGTATTTGAGTCATTTCTTTTTTGTAATAGTAGAGGTTCCTTATCCTGTCTATTCAGCAAGTGAATGCTGATGAATTCCATTAATATGTCTTTGTTTTGAATTTTTTTAAGCTTTCTAAAGAGCAGATGAGGCCAGAAGAAAGTCTGAGTAATGTTACCCAAACTATAAATTTCTTTGTAAATACAGGAATGTAGTAAGCTCAGAACCATTTGCAAGTTATAAATGACTTTGGAAAGTATTTTAAAACTGAATTTGCAGAGAATATGACAACTCTAATACTAAAAACCACTCAGCAAATTTCTCAGAAATAACTCAGACATTAAAAAATAATTATAAATCAGTTAACTGGATAGGGTTGCCTTAGGTAGATAATCTCCTTTACTGAAAATTTTTGAATTCCATGACCTATAGACTGAGAAATCATTTTAAAAGATGATGTTGTACTAATGTTTCTGTCGATCTTATAATTTTTCATTCATAAATACACAATCCACTTAGCTAAAAGAGTACCCACCCTGAGTCAGGAGACAAAGCCTTGTAGCTTTGAGGTTATTAGAAGAAGTGTCAAAAAGGTTAATCCAATTCCACACAAGAGCATTCTCTTGGGTCTCCAAAGTAAAACTGAAAATGTATAATCTGGTCTCTTGTGTCTGTTAATCCCTTGCACCAATGATTAGTTCCTGTTTAGGTTAGCAAATAAAAAAGATTTAATGTAGGTTAAAGGTTGTCTGAGCTTGTTTCCTTTCAAAAAAAAAAAAAAAAGAAAAGAAAAGAAAAGAAATCAATATCCCCAAGGAAATGTAAGTAGGCTTTTAGAGTGAACAGGAACTGGACATCTCCATGTAATAAAGAAATGGTGAGTCCCTTGGTTGCATCAAATGTATTAGACACAGTCCCAAATAAAATCAAAGTTAGCGGGTTACAAGGGTCAAATAAATTAATCTCTCTTTTAGATTTGCATCAGCATCTGAGCCCAGTAACAGGCTCCTTAATTGAATATTAAGCACTGTCACTCAACCTCAGGCAAAACAGTCCTGCTTCTGTAATGGCTCTCAACTGTGATTATTCCAGTCTAACATATGGAATACTTCATATCACACTTAGCAAGTTTTGCTCCTTCTGACATCTTAATCTAAAGTGGAAACTGTTTAAAAGCCTATGATCTCTTAAGTGCTTTAAAATATGAGCTATTTAAATATGTATTTCCCGATAATTAGTGCCTCTCCATGACAATGATTGACTGTTTCTTATCCAGACAATAAATGAAAAATGACTTTCCTAAAGAATTATGAAATACACCTAATCTGAATTTCTTTATCTCTCATTTTCCCTACCACAGTAGTATAAACTGGTTTTGTGTAACAAATGTCTATAGGCTTTTCTATAAATGCACAAATGACACTTAAATTTCCTATTGGAAATATGTGGGGTTGAAACAAACTGTGAATCAGTCTGTCTTTTAACTCAGACTTTACAGAGCAAGTGAGTGGTTTGATAAACCTAAAGAAGCATGTTCCCTATGGATTTACCAGAATGGGGAGAATTTACCTACCTTTTCTGGACATAGACCTGTATTCACACCCTGAATGAGTATGCCTATTGGTCCTTGCCTTGAGGAGAAGTAATAAAGGAAAAGTCAATGTGAATGCTGCCACAAGAGAGTGTTTACAAACCTACTCTGTCCGTGTTCTAGGCAGAGCTATGCTATCTTTAGGCAACATTGAAATTATTGAACCAAAATATGTAATGGTACAGTCAAAAGACTAGATTTGGATTCAGAAAACTTAGCTTTAAAATCAGATCTTAGTACCTTTAGGACTTTCAATGAGTCAACCACTTTGGGTCTCATTTCTCTCATCTGCCAAATGAGGGAATTAGATAAGACAGTCAAAATGTCCCTTTCCAACTGCAATTTCCATGATCCTAAGGTTGTAAAAAGTAAACAGAAAGTGCACAAACACTCTATGAGCACTTCAGCTTAGAAAGAACGGTTTAAGCACATACTGTGTGGTAAGTACTGAAGATACTATGCAAAAAAACAAATGTTCTTTGCTCTCAGGGAACTTATGCTAAGTGGATAAAATAGGTAAATAGATAAGTACATGTAAATTTATCTATAATACAAATTGTGTGTGTATAGATAGAAATAGAAATATACAATACATATGTGCATGTATACATACACATACCTAAAAATATACACAAATATATGTGTGTATATGTGTGTATGTGTACATATATATGTATATGTATTATAATACAAAGTAATTTTGGAAGGGTTACTAAAAATTGAGTATATCAGTGAAGTCCTCTTGAAGGAAATGGTACTTGAGCTAAGCCTTCCCAAGAGTTAAGAATTCCAAGATTAGGGGTGACTAGGTGGCACAGTGAATAGAGCACAGGCCCTGTAGTCAGGAGGACCTGAGTTCAAATCTGGCCTTGGACACTTAACACTTACTAGTCATGTGACCTTGGGCAAGTAACTTAACCCCAATTGCCCTGCCTTTCCCCCTCCAAAAAAAAAAAAAATAGAATTCCAAGATGATGAGGGATACCATACCAGTCACTGAGAACAGGTTTTACAAATGCCTAGTATGAAAGGGAATATCATGTGTGGAAGAATAGCAAGTAGGCTTAATTTCACTGGAATATAATATCAGTGAAGTGGAATAACATGTAATAAGACCTGGAATGGAAGACCAGGGTCAGATTATGAAGGATTTTAATTGCCTTCTTGCTACTCAATAAATAAAGGAATCACAAGTAACTTGTCTAAGTTGATCACAAAGGGAAAAAACGAATAAGAAAAAAAAATCCATTTAGGAAAGAGAACAGCTTGTATAAGACCTTTGAATTTTTATCATAACCAAGAAAACATACCAAGGCACTGTCAACAAAGGCAGAAAAAATGCAGTATTTTCATATTGATTTTTCCAAAGATGTGAAAACCACTTTAAGCTATTGTTTTGTTTCAGTAGTTATTTCTTGGGAAAACAGAGCAAGATGGCAACATTTGCAGATTAATAAAGTAGACATATAGGATAGGATAAAAATACATCATTGTGTGATTTTTTTAATCCCACATACACATTGCCTTCATTTAGGAGATATAAGGTTCAAAACACAGATAAAATGGCTTTCACAAATCTTTTCAATATATAGTAGATTAATTCTGTGTCTCATCTTGCTTCTCAAACTATGTTATCTTTTCGGCGGTAAACTTTGGCCTGTTTTCAGCAAACAGCATATTTGGCAGGAAGACTAAAGTATTTTCACAGCAATGCAAGTGATGATTAATGAGTCAGTGCTCAATGGGAGCACATTCCTTTTCATTGGCTACCTAGTAAAATAACTTCACCTATATTTTCATATTGGAAAGTAACGTTTTCTGGAATTTAAAGTACAGCTAAAATAATAGAGATATAGAAAGTGCTTCAGTTAAAATATGTTGTAAGTCTATTTATGGGACATTGAATGTCACTAACCATACAAATATCTTGAACTTCCTTATGTACCTTAACACTAAGGGTGACTGGTCCTAAAACCCTCAAAATCTCCCTGCTTCCTATATTGGGAGTGACCTTCTATGGCAGTATTATATTTCAGGAATACCTCATATTGAAACTCCATGAGGAAATCCATTGGGCCTTATCTCATCTATGTATTTCCAGTGCATAGCATAATGCCTTGAAAACACATAGGAGTTGACTTTAATTGAATAGCACAACAGGGCTACATATGACCCAATACATGCAGGGAGACTACTGTGTGAAAGCTACCTAGAATATAGTTCTAGAGATTCAGTAATTCCATTGTTATGCTGTGTAGGAGCTCCAATCAATCAATCATCAATGAGTTTTTATTAAGTGACTATTTTCTTAAAGACAGTGCAAATATACAAAATGAAAAATAAATCCTAAACTGAAAAACTTACATTCTAACAGGAGTGATATATATGTAAAGGGGCTAAAAAACTTCAGATTCAGAATAGCAATTTCCCACCCTACAGAGAATCTGAGGTCAGTGTAGCTTAATTCCTTGTGAAGAGGCCAGAAAGTCAATGAATTTGCTTCCAGGGCACAGACTGAATTCATACCTTTGTCTCTAGTTACCTGCACAAGATCACAAAAGCATTCTGGAAAGTATAAACTAACTGAATTGGGCCTGATCACCTTAAGTCAGAAGGCAGCTTTCTGAGAAAAGGAACTTTTGACCCAGAAAGATTGTTGAACAGGAAAGGGTACACCTCTTTCTCCTCTTACCTGGAGGTTCTTAGGAATCAAAGAGGTAGGATGTCTGCCTGCCACTCCTAAGCTGAATGTTGTTGGCCTAGCTGCAAAAGCACCACAGTACTCAAATTAAGAACATTCACTCCAACTAGAGAATGAAACAAGCTAAGACAGGAGCTGAAGGTGGAAAAAATAACCAACTGCAGCTGCTGATGGAATAGCAAGTTCAAGGGAATCCACTGAATCAAGAAACACACCATGCCCAGAACAAGCCCAATAGAAGAGCAACCTGCCCAACCCCGTAGAGGAGCAGCTGCCCAGTAGCAAAGACCCATCTGACCAAGGCTATCAATAGCTAAATGCCTTTCTGATCCAGGTTGGAAGCAGTCAAGCCCAGTGGCAGTCCAGTTCAACAGCAGCTGAGTGACCTATCCAGCCTAGCCTGGCCCAGAAGTGACTAAACACAATGGCTGAACAACCTACCTGGTTCAGTCTTGCAGCAACTGAATTCAGTGAGCAATCAGCATCACAGCCAAGTGTGCTGCTTGGCTGAGCCCGGCAGTAGCCAACTTATCTAGCTAAGAAACCACGCCTCCTAGAAGGAGCAAGCCTAAATGAGATGTGTGACCAGCAGAGATGTCCTTACAGCAGGCAGTGCAACAAAAAGATTCCTTCATCACCAATGACATGCCTACCAATTAGCTTCGTGAGGACACTCCAATAAAAGAAAGAACATTGAGGCTCTATAATTCTGGAGTTGTGAATTGCCTTAGCTATGTGCCTTAGCCTTACATAAATGCCTCAATACCATTATATGTTAAATGCCTATCAACCAGTATGCCACAGTTTTCATTGCTTTATATCTGTAGTCGGATGTATCCCCATGTTCTTGGGGGCCATACTTTATAGCTAATATTCTTGCTGTACCATTTGAATAAATAGCACTAAGAACTACCTAAGTATATTAGCTAATTGTTAAGAAGAAACACACAAATGGGAGCTTGTGAACTAATATTAGGATGAGGACCATTCATAAGGTCATCCCTAGAATCTTGAAAGTAATAGCAATCACCCTGTGTAGGACAGCAGTTTCTTAATGCAATTTCTCTTACCCTAACAGAGCTTTCTCCTCATACACAATGCCCACAAAACTTCCCTCAGTCCCAGCTTCCCTAGTAAAGTTTCATCCCCAACAAAAATTGATCGACTGCAGTTTCTCCAACTCAGCTTCCTGACCTAGAACTTCCTTTTGGAACCAAGGTTCCAAAAACCCACACTTTGAAGGCTTGAGATCTCTCATGTTTGATATATACCCAAGACTGAATGAGTCATTGTACCCTGTTGACTGACTGACCAACAGCATTTCCAGATGGAGATGAGAAGGGGTGTGCCTCATCTAGAGAAGCTAAGCATCACTGTATCCTTGCTACATATCCTTGTTGTGTTAGAACAAAGTAAAACACACTCCGTTGATAAGTATTTATTGACTCTTGAGTACTTCATTTCATCCCAATGTTGAACCTGAACTGAAAGTGCCCCTTAAAGAGTAGATAGATAGATAGATATGGATATAGATATATACATGTAGGCATGTATATTTGTGTGTATGTATATATAGTATCTATGTATATGTGTATATATAAATTATATATTGCATTATGTACATGTATAATAAAGATATTATAAAGAGAATAAATTCAAATGAAAAAAAGTAGTTAAACATAGAGAAGATAGAGGGGAAGTATATTATTGGATGGAGGGAGGGATCAGGAAAAAAATTAATGTACAAAATAGTGCTTGAGCTAAGGAGGAAACAGACCATCAGGGGCTCAGGAGCTAGCATTAGGAGGATTGCCATTGTTGGGCTTTCCTATAACCTTGAAGGTAGTAGCAGTTCCACCTTCGGGGATTTAAAATTCCATTTCCTTTGTAGATTCTTGGAGTGAACTTCGAGATGGAAATTATAGACATATAAGCATATTATACAGAATAAATATAAAGAGAATAAATTCAAATGTCAAAGGACATTCAAATATATTATAGACAGGAAAGTCACTAGTAAGGGAATCAGAAAGACTATGTGTAGAAGTTAGGGTTTGAACTACAAATTAAAGAAAGGGAGTGATTCTATCAGGCGGGGGCAAAGGAGTGCATACCAGGTATGTGGGACTGTCCATGCAAAGGCACAGAGATAGGAGCTGAAGTGAGTTTCAAGTGTTAGCTTGGTGGCACAGTGGATAGAGTGCCAGTTAGGGAGACTCATCTTCCTGAGTTCAAATTTGGCCTCAGATACTTATTAGTTGTGTGACCCTGGACAAGTCACTTAATCCTGTTTGCCTCTATTTCCTCACCAATAAAATAAGCTGGGAAAGGAAATGGCAAGTCACTCCAATATCTCTGCCAAGAAAATCCAAATTGGTGTTACAAAGAGTTGGACATGACTAAAAAGCTAAATGCACAACTCAAGTATTAGACACACATCCCCATCTCTTCCTTCTTGTTTGTATAGAAGTCTACTTGTGTACTTTGATTATATAAGATATTTTCTCCTGAACTTCCTTTCTCTTCCCCCCAGTGTATTCCTCCTGCTTCTCTCTCCATTCTTTTAAGATCTTTGAGTCTGAGTCTAGGACTTCCTCTTACCCTATTGCACAACCTCTCCCTAATCATTGAAATAGCACATATTATTGGCACAACCCCATACCCAGTGTCCTCAAACTTCCTTGTCTGTCTCTCTGTGCCAGGCTAAAACTGTAACTTTTTCTATATTTCTCCAGGAAGATTTGATCTGTTATATTTTCTAGATATGTTTGGAGGAGTTTGTGGATAAGATATCTCACACCATACTACTTCTTATCACTTGGCTCCCAGTAACAACCTTTTAGTTTACATATGAGATTGTCTTTTTTTTGTGAGGCTAGATTCTCAGCCAAGAGGATGGGGAGAAGGGGAGCTGTGGGATATGTAATGCAGAATGAAAAATCTCTGTGATGAGTGGGATGGAGAGTTAGTTGATAAAGGGAAGTGTAAAAAGGATTGCCTAGTAGCAGTGAGGACCCAGTAGAAGTATATTTTACAACATAAATATGTAGTGCAACTAATGAGAACAGTTGCATCATTCTTTCTACCTTTTTTCAGTAGCATATATGTAGGAGTGAAGGTGGCACATTGTGGAAATGATTCAAGGCTGAGGCTTGGCAGGGCATAATTGGCCTGATTTAGTGTAGGAATATAAGAGAAAAGAAGCTGATTCACCAAGAGATGTGATGGGAACAAGAGGAGAGAACAGCTAATGTAGGAGTGAAGGCTTGAGAAAGAATTAAGGGGTCAAGGTATTGGAGGTTATGGTGTGGATAAAGAGTTTGGGTTTGTTAAAGGAGGACAGACAATAGCTTAGAAGCCAATAAATTATGATCACATAAGGATTTTGAACTTTTTGAACATGCAGATGGTGGATTTATGGGTAATAGAAAGATCAAGGGTATGACCATCGTGTGTGATTGAGGTGGGGTGAAGCAGTCAATCAGAAGTTATTAGGTTGAGGAACTGAGTGGTCAGGGTGTTTGAGGTCAATGCATATGTTGAAGTCACCTAGTATGAGAGTAGGGGTTGGGAAGGAGAAAAAAATCATGAGCCAAATATCAGACTCTTTGAGGAAGTGACCTGAAGTGACCTTAAAAATTCAGCTACCTGAATTTTTACTGTGTACTACATATGGAGTTCATGAACTTCAAAGGATGTTGGTAGGGGGAGAACCTGGAATTAGCAATGGGGAAAGAGGGATATTCTAACTCCCCTGCCTTGATCAGTGAGCTGCAGAAAATGATTGAAAATTAAGCCCGTACTAGAGTGACCAGGGAGGTTGTGTCCTCAGTGGGGAACTAGGTCTGAGTGATTTCTAGAAGATAGCAGTGGGAAAGGAAAAGATTTAGGATAAAGAGAAGTTTGTTATCTGTGACAGGCATTCCAGAAGGCACACTGGAAGGGATAGATAATGTTTGGATATAGCTTTGGGGTGGGAAAGTTGAGAAGGATGAAGATGAGTAATCCAGGGAGCATGCAGAAATAGGGTTTGGATGATGACCTATAGGAGTTTTGAATCTCTGAATGCATAAAACATGAACAGGTATAATTATGTTCATTACTAAAAGAAATCCATCACTCCTCTCACCATAAGAGGATAGTGATCAGGCAGGATATAAGTGCAACATGACTTGGAAAATATATGATTAAAAGGGAGGCATTGATTCCTTCTCCTCCTCCCTCTGAATCCTAGAGGCTAGGTAAGAGACAGAGCAGCAGGAGGTAGAAGTCAATCCTGAACAGCTGGATAAAGAAGTCCCACTTCCCTCTTCTTCTTCCCCTCCAGGACAAGTATGACAGGAGATAGAATGTCAAGATTAAAATGAATGACATTCTTCTTTATGTAATTAATGGATTTGATCATCTAATGAAGATTCAGATGCTAGGGAATATGGAGGAGAGAATGTACCTTCTAAGTCCTCCCCTGAGGAGGAGAAGATATTTCAACTTTGACCTTAATCCCTCTCCTATCCCTACTTGGCTGGAGGATAATTTTTCAAGCTTAAAAGGATAGGGAAAATTTTGGATATCCCTTCTTTCCATCATCATCATCCACTGGAACAGCAGTGGCTGGTGGCAATGTCTATATTGTCAAAGACAAATTGTACCAAGATTCATTGCTTCACACAGATCCCAGCAGAAAATAGCCATTGATGCAATATATTAATTCTGACTCCCTTCAATCATTCTGGAAGGGAATTTGGAAGCATTCCTTAAATGCTACTGAATTGTGACCATGATACTACTACTATATCCCAAACAAATCAAAGAAAGTAGAAAAGTGTGTGTGTGTGTGTGTGTGTGTGTGTGTGTGTGTGTGTGTGCGCGCATTCATGGCAACTCTTTGGAGTTAAAAAGATCTAGAAATTAAAGAGATGTCTATCAAATGTGGAATAGTTGAACAATTTATATATGACCATAATGGAATACTATTTTTGTGTAAGCAATGATAAAAGTTTTAGTTTCAGAGAAAACTGGAATGACTTTTATGAACTATATAATGTGATAAAGGTAGAGAGAAGAACAATTTTTATAGTGACACTGAAGATAAACAACTTTAAAGACTTAAGAACCAATCAATGCTATAACCCACCACAATTCCAGAGGAACAAAGATGAAGCATGCTGCCTACCTCCTAACAAAAAGTTCTGGGTGCAGGAGACATATTTTTTTGGATATGTCCAACATGGAAATTCAAATTATTATAAGGGTTATGTTATTCTTTTTCAATGTGGTGGGAGGTGGAAGGGGTAGAAAATAAATTTTTACTCATCAAAAAAGTATGTTAAGTAGATAAATAAAGCCCAACAAAGAAGCTATTCCATGCTAAAGCAGTGGGATGGTGAGGGAGGACATTTTGAAATCCCTTAGAAAGGGAAGAATAAGACTACTAGCAACCAGGAGTGGCTAGTTACTCCTTTGTCATACATGCTTTCTAAGTTTGAATTCACTTTCCCTTGGACTCTGTATGTGTTTAAGGGAGAGTGTGTTTGAGGCAGAGTAGGGTGTTTTGCGCCCAACTCTTCTTACTCTATCACCTTTAAAGAAAACTATTTTAATATGGCTGACTAAATGGTTTTCAGGTAATAATCATCATAGGAAAACAATCCATGGGGGTGCTAAAAGACAACCCCTAGCCATTTAATCATGCCCCTAGAATCCTGAGTGAATGTAATACTTCGGTAATTTATCAATGAGAGGGGGGATTGGAATGTGCTATATATTAATATCCTCCAGTGCATTCATTACATATTTTGGCCCCATCATCTAATATAGTGTACCTAGAACATAGGAGGTGCTTAGTTAAAACTTGTTGATTGATTATCATTTAGCCTCTCTGGGTTTTAGTTTATCATGCGTAAGAAAACAAAAAGACTAGGAAAACCTCTGAGGTCCCTCCTATGTCTAAATCTACAGCCTAATCCTATAATATTTTTATAAATTAGCACAAGAAAACAAATGTAGAAAAGCCTTCTGTTTCAATCTATAAATTTAACCTAGAGACTCCTCCAAGTGGGATTGGACCTTTGAATAGAAGACTATGTACTGATGTCTCAGAAGAAGTCAGTGTCACTCATAGACTTCTCTTGATTGGCCTAAGATCATTCTAAAAGTGTTGTTCTTTTTCAATTCTTTGTCATAAAAAATGAGATTTTTAGCCCTTGTAGAAATTCATCTGTCTGAGAAATGATAGAATATACACATACCTCAGCAACTGAAAATGTCTCTTTCTTTGGCTTATGTCTACTCCCACAAATGGTTGAGAGGTTTATGGCGGGGGGATGCTTAATCATTAAATTTGGACAAAGAAACCAATTTGACTAAATTGAATCAGCTTTTTAAAAGAATTTTATGTGTAGATAAATGTCACCTAAGCAAAATTTAACAGCACTAAAAACATACAGGTTTAGATGTCTTAAATAGAAACTAGGACCAGTGAAATCCTGGATTTCAGCAATGAAATCTGTGTATCAATTTGATCATGCATGCATGCATACATATTGTTCTGTGGTAAATCATATGAAGTCATTTATGATTTTATTTGTAATTGACACAGAGAAAAGTTTATTGAGTCAAGAACTCTGAATAGGAACAGTACTAAATTTGAATTATTGACCTATTGCACTTTTATGTATGTGCTCAATTATATTCTAAAAGTCATTAGCTTACAGAGTGGGCTTATTACTGTACATTACCTTGATGTACTTCTTCCTCATAGCCTTATTTCATAGAATCAATTGGATTTTTTTTTTGCTTTTCATATAAGGAAACTTCACACTGGGGTAAACTAGCCAAAAGTCCCAAATACATGAAAATATCTCTTTAGTATGTATCAAATCTGTCTAAGAAGTTGTTATTGCTGTACCAAAGAGTCAACAATGACACAATTTCACCTATGATACAAATTCACCAAGGAACATTTGAAGTTCTAAAAAAGTAAGCAGTCTCTTTTGAAACTAATCTAGGTAGTTAGAAGGCACAGTGGAACACTAGGCCTGCACCCAGGAAGACCTTAGTTCAAATTCAGCCTCTGATACTTATTAGATGTGTGGCACTCACCAAGTCACCTCTTTTTGCCTCTGTTTCCTCATGTCTAAAATGGAAACAATACTTTCTATCTCCCAGGGTTGTTGTGGAGATCCAATGAGATAATAATTATAAAACAATAAAACTCTTAGCACAGTGCCTGGCATGTAGTAAATATTATATAAATATTAGCTACTATCATCTTAATATTTACTATGTTCATTCCTCAAAAGTTAGCAGCAAATTTTCTCTAAACAGATGTTTACATGATAAGTATTTCCAGCATAACACTAAAAAGTGAAAGCAGTGATCGATAGAAAATTTATCCATTTTAGTGAATCTTATTAAAGGATACAGCCCAGTCAGTTGTGTGACAATATGATGAAGAAAGAAGTTAGAATGTTACTGCCTCCATTCTTTCTCTTGGCACAGTGATATATTTTATATCACGTCATCTCCATGTCTTAGGATGATAAAATAGTAGAGAATCTGTAGCATCAGGTAGATTATATGGTTTCTAATCTAGGTTGTGATCAATGATCCTACAATCTCTGTGGTAACAGTGTTCTTTGGCAACAGAATATTTTTGGCAGAATATAATTTAGGAAAGAAGTGCTTTTAATTATATAGAGAAAAATTCCCACTTCTAATGTCATTTTTGAACAAATTATTTATTTTATTTCATTTTCAATCTGACTTCGGAGGTTTAAGAGTATGTTATTGGCAGGGATCTTATGTACAACATAAGTTTTTTGAGCAACTCAACCTAGGTACATATTCAACATCCTCAAGTGACCCCATATAGATAAATAAATTTACCCTATTGTACCTTCCCCTTTCTCTTTCTCCCGGATAAATATATATATATATATATATATACACACACACACACACACACACACACACACACATACACATATATATATATATATATATATATATATATATATATATATTGTTCTCTCTTTAACACATTTCTTATGAGAGTAGGGTTCCAGAACTACTCACCCTCTTCCTCCACCCAATTCTTCTGCATCAGTTCTTCCTCTTGCACTTCATTTGTATGAAATAATTACTCTTTTTGACTTTTCCTACATCTTTTTACTATATAGAATCACATAATGCTCAGCTCTACCCTGTTCTTTCTTTTGAATTACCTAGTTACTAATGGCAATGTTAGACATACAGTTTACATTTCCATGTATAAAAAGTAAACAATTTGTCTTTATTGAGTCTCTTGTAATTTGTCTTTGATGGTTACCTTATAATTCTCTTGGATTTTGTATGTCAAATTTTCTGTTTAGTTCTGGTCTTTTTGCAATAAAATCCTGAAAGTCTGTAAATTGATTGAATGTTCATTTTGTTTTCATTCAGAATTATACTTAACTTTACTAGGTATGATATTTTTGGCCATAACCCCAATTCGTTAGCTCTTTGACACATAGTGTTCTAATATGCTTCCTTCGTGGCCAATTGGGTCTTGTATAATTCTAATTGTGACTCTTCCATATTTGAATTTATTTCCTTGTTGCTCATAATATTTTCATCTTAAGCTGGAGATTTTGGAATTATATGCTAAATATATCTACTTTTCATCATGTATTTGTGGGGTTTCTATTCTCTAATAAATTCTTTCTATGGCCATGTAATTGTCAAACAGCTATTCTATTTTTTCTAAAATTCTATTTAGATCCTTAACATCTTGTTCCTCTATGTGTGTTACATTTCTCTAGTTTTGTAAAGGGTACATTAAAGACCCCAATTATTTTAGATTATGTTTTTCTGCAACTAATTAGATTTTCCATTAAGGTTTTAGGTACTATGTCATTCAGTACATATATTTCAAGTTTTGGTATTAAGTCATCATCATCATTGCTAGCATTTATAGAGAACTTTAAGGTATACAAAGCACTTTACAACATATGTTTTGTATTGTATTGTATTAATTTTACCTTCACAAAACCCTGGAGGTATCTCCATTTTATGGATGAGAATAGTGAAGCAAATGATGTATGATTTTCCCCATTTATCTTATTTAATTAAGCCTATTTTGATGTTGTCTTATCTGATATCATGATGACTAAATATGACTCTTTGTGTTTAGATAAAGCATCACGTATTTTGCTCCATTCTCTAATATTAACTCTTTGCACACACTTGTGTTTCAAGTTTGTCTCTTGTAAGCAACATACTGTTTTACTCTGCTTTCTAATCCATTCTTGTCTTCTTTTTTATGGGTGTAGTGTTTGAGGCTTTTTTTGCATATACATACATACATATATCCATATGCATACACACATAAATACATACACACATATATACCTATACATATATGAATGCATGCACATATACATATTCTCATTATGTATATGTGTATACATGTGTGTGACATATATACATATACATATATATTATACACACACACACACACTCACATATATACGTATATACCTCATAAGGAAGGAGCCGAGATCGTGAAGGTAAACCAGAGATATATATCTGACAATTTAAATTGCCTGGATTGACTGAAAGGCAAAAAAAATGTGAAAAGGATCAAAAATAAAACGAGTTCCCAAGCAGATAAACCTGTAGAGAGACTCAAAATGACAGAAGTATAAATGAGTAAAAATTCTAAGATATGGTATAACCCATGGAAAATGCATTATATAATGAAGGAAAATTAATCAGAAATCCCCAAAGATTTCTAAGATCACTAAATTCCTGAAAGAGCATAGAACAACAGCTGTTTTATCTCCATAATTGTTCAAATGAAAAAAATAAGATATTAGAATTTAAAATTATGTCAAAAATGAGATCTCTCATTATTAAACTAATGAAGAAAAACAGTTTATAGAACTTAGAATACCTAGTGAAGAACTTCCCCAACAAAGTAGAAACTCTAAAAAGAATTAGAATCCAAAGATGAGGCTATGATAGAAAATTTGACAAAGGGAAATAAAAGTGATAACTTAAAATAGCGCATTAATTATGAGTAAGTCAAAATGAGTGACCTTGATGAGAAGATATGTAAAGATAGCTTAAGGTTCACAATTCTCCCAGAAAAAATAAAACTTTAAAAACCCTGAATACCGCACTATAGGAAATAACATAAAAACACAAACCCAATTTTTTTTGGATATAGAAACAAAGTAATAAATGAGTAGTTCCATAGATTACCACCAGATAATACTTCTATTGTTAAAACTACAAGGTGAGTAGAAATTAAAGTTCACAATTTCAATAATAAAATATCCAGTTTTGCAAGCAGTCATGAGAAAAGCCTTCAGCCATGAAGAAACAACAATTTGAGTAACTCAAAACATGACTTCACTGTAGCCATGAAGAATTATAGAGAATGGCAGAGGATAATCCAAATAGCAAGGGAACATAGGCTCCAACCCAAGAAATTGAACTTGGTTATCATTAAATAATAGATCAATAAAAAATAGATCAATAAAAACCTACTTTAAGTTTCTCCTACAATAAAAACCAGAGGTCAGCATAATATTCATCTTTAAAAGATTGTAAAGAAGAAAATAGAAAACAGCTAAATATAGCTATCAAGAAAAGTCTAAGAGAGAAATGAATTCTCTCATCTTTATAGACTTGGGGTTTACAGAATTGACTAAACAGAAATTATCAAAGGATTGGTAGGAACAAAGAAATTAGGGATTAAAGGAAAACTTTAAAAATCAGGGGAAAGAATTTAGAAGGAAAATTAAATATTCTGTGTACCAAAATCCCACATACCCCACCAAGTCAATAAGTATCATTTGTGGGAGGAATAATAGTGAAATGTCACTGGAGTGGGGAGAATAAATCAAGACAGAATGGAAGTAGAGACACAACCTTACCCAGATTATAGTTGAACAAAGAAGGTATTTGCAATTTATTGACATACTCTACCTCATGGCCAAATGAATAAATTTATTTGAAAAAATATCTAACTAGGTTTAAGGTACAATTTGTAGCAATGAGAGAACTTCTTCTTTGCAAAATTTATCAGCTGGATGTACATCAAATCAATTTGTTCTTCAATAAAATATGGAGTTTGGATAAGAACAGGAACATTTTAATCTGTGTTTCATGGGTTTCCCACCCCTGGGAACCAATGGGTTCCCCATTATATAATGCATTTTCCATGGGTTATACCATAACTTAGAATTCTCACTCATTTATACTTCTGTCATTTTGAGTCTCTCTATAGGTTTATCTGCATGGGAACTAATTTTATTTCTGATACTTTTCACAATTTTTTTGCCTTTCAGTCAATTCAGGCAATTTAAATTGTCAGGTTTGTCATCTCTGGTTTACCTTCACAATCTTGGCTCCCTGCTTATGAGGTATATGGGGTGTATAAGGGTCCATGTATCAATTCCAGGGAGTCCATGAGCTTGGATGGTAAAAACATGACATCTTTACTTGAATATAAGGTTCCATAGGCTTCATCGGGGTGCTAAAGGAGTCCATGACTCAAAAAAACTAAGAACAGGGCTGCTAGGTGGTGCAGCGAGTAAGAGCCCTGGAGTTAGGAGGACCTGGATCAGTTCCGGCCTCAGAAAATGAGCACCCACACATAAATAATGACTGGACGTGTAACCTTGAGCAAATTACTTAACCCCAATTGCTTTAATAAAAAAAAAGCTAAGAACCTTTGGAATAGATGGTCTCTAAGTTACCTTCTAGCTCTACCACCCATGATCCCTATGATCCAATCTCTGTGCTTAGAAGAATTTTATTCATAGGGAATAATCATAAAAACTGTGTAACCAACCAAATTAAAGCAAAGCAGCTATTATGAGTCAATACTTGATTTTGTTGGAAGAAATAATAAGAAATGGATTTTACTAAATTAAATAATTCATTACATTATCCTTTATTATATAATGAGAATTTGAGGTGAGGTTTGCAGTGAAGACATTTGGTGTCTTTTAACAAGACTTCAGAATAAAATGAGTTCAAGGACACACACACACACACACACACACAGAGTCATGAAATCAACTGCTTCCTAACTATTATTTTATTTTACTTTATTCAATTAACACACACACACACACACACAGAGTCATGAAATCAACTGCTTTCTAACTATTATTTATTTTACTCTATTCAATTAACCAGACAAATTTTCAGAGAATTAAATCATCCATAAAGATAACCCAAGTTATTGGAGTGACTATTTTTCAATCTGTTGGATGTTTTACTTATTGACATAGACTCTATCTTGACTTTGTAGACACAGATGCTTCCTTTCATGCATCTCCAAAATATCAGATGATGAAAATATCATCCAAATTTTAATTCTGACTGAGAAAGGAATAGTGTCAATTTATAATTTAATTTATCACTGCACATTATAAAATCAGACAGCTTAAGCTCTAAAACATTATTCATTCATTAGTAAACTCTGAAACTTGTTTTTCAAACTCATCATGACTTTCAGTCTTTGTACCCCTCTTTACTTTCTTGGTCCATCATCCCTATTTTGTCTTTACTTTCTTCCTTTCCCAAGGTGAATTCTATAGTTAACCAATTCAATTACATATTATCTTCTACTCACTCCTCTTGGATACTGTCATTTCTCTGGGTTTTCAGAACATAACTCTCACCTAGGTCTCCTACCTCCTCCTTATCAAACCCCTTTACAGCATCATCATCTACAACAAACTCCCTAATTTTGAGTATAGCCCAAGGTTCTATCCTGGGTTCTCTTTCCTCTCCACCCTCTCTTTTAGTGACCTCATTAGCACCTGTGGGTTTATCTCTATGCAAAATCCAGCTGAGTCACTATTGAACTTTTATCCACATTACCCACTTACTACTGAATGTTTGAAATTCAAAGTCTCATAGATATCTCAAAATCTGAACTTCCAAGATCAACTCTTAATCAACTCTACAAACTCTTTTAACCTTCCACATTACTGACAAGTGCATCATCATTCTTCCAGTCATTCAGGTTTGCAACCTCAGTGTCATACTCAACTCCTTTTCTTACATCCCCCATATATCGAACAAGTTTCCAAATCTTGCCATTTCTATCTCTCCAATATTTCATATCTATCATCTTCTCACTGTTTACTCAACTATTATGCTATTTAATCCCCTATTACTTCTAGCCTACAGTATTTTAAAAACATTTCTATTTGGTCATTTTACCTCAAATCTATCATTATTCCAATTCAAATAGATTTTCCTAAACCAAAGGCATGACCATGTTACCCCTTTCCCCAAATTCAATAAACTTCAGTGACTTTCTTACTTCTAGGATTAAATACAAACTCCTCTGTGTGTTATTTAAAGCTATTCACAATATGACCTCTTACTATATTTTCCATCTTGTTGTCCATTACTCCCCTCCTATGATCTGACCATACTGACCTTCTTGCTATTCCTCATACATGACACTACATCCCTGTCTCAGTACCTTTATACCAGCTGTCACCATACCTGGAATGCTCTCCCTTCTCATCAATTAGATGTTGATAGGACATATTGTAATTCCATGCTTCAATGGTTTTATGTTCTCATCGATTTGGTTTCTCTCTGAAATGATGCAATCAAGCAACAAGAATTTATCAAGTACTTATTGCATGCCAAATATTGTCCTAAATACAAAGAATGAACCAATGCTTACTCTCGAGGATCTTTCTAAGGATGAGGTAACAAGCACTCATGTAACCATATGCAGAATAATATAAAAAGTATAAATACAAATAATATAACATTGATAAAGTTGATAAATGCAAAGTACTTAGAAATGGAAGGAAATAGTATTGAGGTTTGGGGAATTCAATAAAGGCTTAATTCAGAAGGTGCTACTCAAGTTGTATTTGTAGTCTTCTTTAAAGGGGAAAATTATTCTAGGATTCCGAGTTCATTCACTTGGGGAGAGGGAGTGACCAGGTCAAATTCTTGCAGATGGGAGATACAGTCCCACCTTTGAAGGACATAAAGGCCACTTTAGCTGAATCATAGAGTAAAGAAAAAGCCAATGAAAATGTAAATATAGGTAGGAGTCAGCTAAAGAATGGTTTTAAAAGCTAAACAAATGACTTTATGTTACCTAAAGGCAATAGAGAACTGAGAGAGATTAGTAAGTAGGAGACTGATATGATTATTTATGTACTTAAAAAATCAGGTTGGAAGAAGAATGCAGAATGGACTAACATGTGGAGAGGATTGAGAATGGAATATCAATGAGAGGTTCTTTTCACAAATCTAGGTGAGATTTGATAAAGGCCTAATCTAAGGTGATAGCTATATGTATAGAGAGTGATGTTTAAATGCTAGAGTTGTGGAGATATAAATTAGAATATCTGGCAACCTGTTGTATGTGTGGGGTGAGGGTGAGTGAGTATTTGAGGATAACGCTGAGATTTCAGAACTAGGAGTCAGGAATGATGGCAAAGTCTTCAACAGAAATAGGAAAGTTTGGAAGGGGAGTGGGATTGGTGGAGTAAAGAAAATGAGTCTATTTCATACATGTTGAGTCTGTGATATCTCTGAGACATCCAGTTTGAAGTATCCAATAGCAAGTCAGATTTGGATTGATTCTCAGAGTAAAGAAGGCTGGATATCTAGATCAGGAAGTCATCTATATAAAGAAGATAAACACACAAAAACTGTTGAGATTGCAGAGAAAAAGAGACCATATAGGGAAACAGGAGAAGACTCAGAGCCTTGGCAACAGCCAGAGTTAGGGAGAGTGATATGGATGAACTAAAAAAAGATAATAAGGAGGAGTGGTCACATGGGTAGGAAGCCCAGAGCTAAGAAAGGAGAAGATACTTGAAAGCATCAAATACAGCAAAGAGGTCAAGATGAATTGGGACTGAGAAAAGATTCCTAGATTTGGCAACCAAGGTTACGAAAGTTAATACTTTGGATAGAGAAGTTTCATTTGAGTGGTGAGATTTAAAAGAAGGAAGATCATAAATGTTTGTGGAATAAGTAGCAAAGAAAATAGCTTTTTCTAAGAGTTTGACTAAGGAAATGAAACATTTAGGATGAGGTATAGGATGATTGCTTTGGGAGACAGTAAGATATGAATATGGTATTTTAATCATGGAGAAAATTTGAGCATTCTGAAGACTATAGAGAAGGAACCAGGAGAGGGAGGGATGGAGGGAGGGAGGGAGGGAGGGAAGGAGGGGGAGAGAGAGAGAGAGAGAGAGAGAGAGAGAGAGAGAGAGAGAGAGAGGGAGGGAAGGAGGGAGGGGGAAAGAGAAAGAGAGAGAGAGAGAGAGAGAGAGAGAGAGAGAGAGAGAGAGAGAAGTTGAAGATAAATAGAAAGATAAAATGATGAATGATAAGGGGAGTGGTGTTGGTACAGAAGCTAATGGGATTAAGAGCACATTACGGATTGCCAATAATCCACAGCTTCTCATCCTATGAGACACTTGTTCATGACCCCTGATATATCCTCCACCAAGTGCCCATCCATCATATTGGACTCCTCCCTTTAATTCTATTGAATTTTTGTGAATGCCAAAAGAGGATTATGTGACTGACCCACCTGTTTTTCTGATCATACATTTCTGGCATAATGTCTCCAATGTAATTTTTGCACGTAGATCATCATCGGTAACATGTGGCAGTGAATTTCTGCCTGTGTCTCTTCATTGTTTTTTCATGGGACCCCCCAATTTTGATTCCTCTGAGATTCATAACTGTATGAAATCAAAAAAGGAATCATGGTATAAAAATATGTTATTTTGTTTCAAAGAGAAGCATGAAGTCATTGAAATGCTACAAAACTTCCCAAATGCCACTTAGTCAAGTCTCAAATTTATATTACAGACAACTCTCTTATAGCTGAGGAAAAGTTCAACTCTTTTCTTTTGCTCTGATGTAGAGAAAAATAAAATTTTCTTTCCCTCAAATTCAATTCTTCCCTACATGTTCAAAGGTAAGCTTAGTTTAAAGGAAGTCCCTTGTATAAAATTGGAGTAGGCTGACATTCTCAGACTGGAAGGCCCAGGGTCAACACAGCCAGTCATCCTGGAAATTATTAAGACACCCCCCCCCTAAAAAACATGGACATATACAAATCCAAACAAGAAGAGTTGATAGTATTCTGCCCCAGAGCATAGTTGTTACTTGCCTCGAGTATATTCATATTGTCTCTAGTTGTTGAATATCCACAAACACTTTATTTAGTAATACCCCAGAAATAATAAGGGAAGCCTCAGGACAGTGAGTGGCCATGATAACCAGGAGCAACATAACCAGGCACCAACAGAAAAATTGTTGTCCCAATTATTAACTTTCCTCTGCTCATCTCCTACTTCAAGGAAATTATTCCATTCCAAAACTACTATGTATTCCAAATGTTGTGTCCAGGGATGGCCAAGATGATGGGGTACCTCAGATTTTATATGAATGATTTGAAGCACCTATAGAATAGCTGACAATTAACAAAAAAGAGACACACTTGGCCATAGTAGGGAAAGTATATACAATATGAATACTCAGGTAGGATACTGTGTTGATTAAGCTGAATATGATTCAACTTGCCTCTGTTTCCTACTGAGATCTATTAGTCAAGCATCAGGGTCCAGCTGGAGTCCTCCCAATGTTTTGTTTTCTTTTTGTTTTTGTTTTAACTAAAGTAACAAGAGAGCCACAGAAAGTGAGCATGTGAAGAAATACTGGAACCATAGTGGGGAACAATTGTGGAGGAAGTATTTGAATGAAGATCAGGGAAGGGAGAAAAACATTTTTATCATTAAAGTATAATAAGACCACCTGGACAGAAGGAGTAAATAATTGAGGAATTCACAAAAAACAAGTCTGGTAAAGGTATGGAATCATAATGAAAGGATCATCAACTATCCTATCATCTGCTGGAGCTCATTTTCTGCAGATCAGTTGACCATTTCTTGACTTCCATTAATGATAATTTAACCCTTCAAAAGATGGAGGAACCAACATAAAGGAACTGGTAGCTCAAATGAAAATATAGAGAAACTTGGGGGAGACTACTCTTCTAGGGTTTGTGAAAGAGGAGAATAAAAGTGGCGATAGTCTGGCATGCACCTTAGATTTTAGAAGAACTGATTTCAAAGAGTCGGGAAGAAAGAAAGAATTTGCTATGAAGGTAAATAATATAGGCCAAGTCCATTCAGGAGAATGGGAAAAATCTCAAGAATGAAATTCTTAGGGGCAGCTAGGTGGCATAATGAATAGAGTATCAACTGTGGAGTCAGGAGGACCTGAGTTCAAATATGGCCTCAGGCACTTAACACTTACTAGCCATTTGACCTTGGGCAAGTCACTTAACCCCAATTGCCCTGCCTTGCCCCCTCCAAAAAAAAAAGAATGAAATTCTAAAACTATAAGACATACACACACACACACACACACACACACACACGTGTGTGTGTGTATACAATCCACCTTCCCTGCTGTTACCCTCTGTTACCTTAATGGGATTTGGGGATGTCTAAGCTCTCTGTCATTGGCTCCAGCCCACACCAATCCTATTCTTCCACATATAAATCCAATAAATCCAAAAAGCATTTAAATGCCCACTATGTGTCAGCTATTATGCTAAGTATGGAGGATACAACTTATGCATTCACTGCCCCCATAGAACTTAAGGGGGCAAAACACAAAAAAAGGAGGCAGGGAAGAAAAAACATCAGGTAGTACCTGGCATGGGGCGGAAGTGGGGACAGGGTTGAGTTGAAACCAGGCAGCGCAGTACATACAAAGTGGAGTGAGATGAGTCCAATTTCTACTGTCTATAAAGGAAGGCATTGGGAGGAGTTTTGTACTCCACCCCTCAGCCCTCCATTCAGAGGAGAGAGAATACTGAGATATTTAAGGTCAATCAAAGCTTAAGTTAGCAGACTGGTGATGAATTTAGAGGTGATGGACTTCTTGGGAGGACCATCTTGTTCCCAGGGAACTAATACTAGGGAAGGCAAATGCACTGTGGAATATTGAGAAGTAGTCCCCTGTATCCTAGTATCATTTAGCAATTTAACATTTAAAATTGACGTAGAAATCTTTATTTCAAAAGTATAATCACAAACATACAAACTAATTCCCAAGCACATGAACCTTCATCTCCTCCTCCTCCCCCACTTCTTGACATCACCTCAGTCTCTGGGAAAGTGAAGGATGGTAGGTTCATAGTTTTGCTCAGTAGAGCTAAACACAAGAAAGGATAAAATTAACTACTGGGGAGAGGGATGGAAAAAAAAAAACAAAGTATGAAGAGCTGTTCACTTCTTATTTTGTCTGTTTTTTTTTTTTCTCTGACCAGAAAAAAATAACCTTTGGACTAGAAAGAACCAAACAAAAATGATTAATTGAGAGTTAATACTCAAAATATCTAAAGAATTAATAAGAAAGCACTTAGATGTCCATGCTAAATTGAAACCACTTGACCCAAAAGAATTTTATGCTCAGATAGTGAAAAAACTGACAAATATAAGTGATATTAAAAATGTAGAAAATAGGGAGGTATCCCAAGCCTGCAGAATAGCAAATAACTCTATTTTCAAAAAAAAGAAAATAATGTAATCTATAGGCTAATGGATTTGATTTTAATACTTGGAAAATTTAAGAACATGTTATCAGAGAGATGGTCAATGCAATTCTAGAAAAAGAAAGGTCGTCATAAAGAATATTCATCAAGAATATATTATACCAAAGAACCCTTTTTTCAGAATGGAAGGAACAAATAGTTAATAAGCACCCACTATGCGCCAGGCATTGTATTAAGTGCTTTACAAATATTATTCAATTTTATCCTCACAATAACCCTGCAAAGTAGCTGTTACTATTATCTTCATTTTACAGATGAGGAAAATGAAGCAGATTGGGTTGTGATTTACCCAGAGTAGCAAAACCAGTATATGTCTAAAGCTGGTTTTGAATTTAGGTCTTCCCAGCCCCACTGCTCTATCCACTTCATCATACTGCCTCTTTTCCATCTTATTTTTTTTACAGGATTGCTAAAAGGGTAAATCAGTGCAATGCTGTAGATACTGTATACATATATATATTCATATATATGCATATGTTACACACACACATATATGTATATATATATATATATATATATATTATCAGACTTATGATTTTCCAAATATAAGAAACTCCCATTTGTCAAACTTTTGCTACCAATGGAAATCAATCCCTTCTCTGAAACTTAGTCTTGGAGAAGGGTCTAATACAGTGAGATGTTAAATGATTTGTTCAGAGTCACACAGCCAGTGTGCATCAGAGACAAGACTTGATTCCAAGTATTCCTGATTCCAAAGCTACCTCTCTGTCCTCTATACCATGCTGTCTCTCTGTAGTATAATAGTGTTTCTCTGGCCCCCACTTCCTAAAGGACAGTTATATTTCACTCCTCCCTCAGCGTTCTCTGGTACTGTTAAGTGAATTGGGATGCCACTTATTTCTGCTATCACTTCAAGCCCATATCAGTTGTGTTCCCCAAATTTTGGAGGTTCCATTCACCTCATTTACATTTAATCTTACATGGATGCCTCCATCATAGGTGATCTGGGTATATATGCACCAAAGTCTCATGAAAATATGTATGTATGTCTATGATGTACAAAATATATATATACATATAGATAGATAGATAAGTGTGTATACACACACACACATATATACACACATGCATATATGTATGTGTAAAATGTGAGCTAGATGATAGGAAAATTAATTAATTAAATGTAGTAATCTAGTGGAAGGGAAATGCTAACACCTGGAGGAATCAAGAGAGGCCTCTTGTGAAAGATAGTCATTGGGCCGATGCTGCACATGAGCAAAGGATTCCAAAAGATGATTATGATGACAGAAGTATACTAGAATTAATATCAGCCTTTGCCAAAGTGGAATTGGCTTTCTCAGGAGGTTGTGGGTTCACACGTACTGTAAATCTTCAAGGATGCATGACCATTTGTCAGTGTTATATAGTAGAGATTCTTTCAGATATGGATTAGATGGTGGCTGAGGCCCCTTTTACTGCTGAAATCCTATGATTCTGTGTCTTTTAAATGATATCTGACTGTGTTTCTTGTCTATTTTTTTAATCCTTCAAACATGAATTCTTTTTTGTGTCATGGGTGAATTAAATCATCTATCCCCATTTGTTTAACTTCCATTCATCTCTGAATTTATATTTGTTTTGCCCTAGATCTTTTAAAATCAACTGAATGAGGTTGGAAAAGCAAAGAAAGCAAGACAGTGAGTTGTAGTAGATTCCAGCACAGAATTTTTTTTTTTAAAGCAATTGAGGTTAAGTAACTTGCTCAAGGTTACATGGCTAGTCATTATGCGTGGGTGGTCATTTTCTGAGGCCGGATCTGATCACGGGTCATCCCAACTCCGAGGCCAGTACTCTTACTCACTGCGCCACCTAGCCACCCCTTTAGGGCAATTGGGGTTAAGTAACTTGCCCAAGGTTACAGGGCTAGGTTTTTGTTTGTGTGGATTAAGTGTCAGAGGCGGGCTCCGAACTCAGGTCCTTCTGACTCCAGGGCTGCACCTAGCCGCCCCACCAGCACAGAATTTAAGAGCTAAGGGATAAACCTCCTGGCACATTATTCTCTATATTAGGCCTCAGAGTTAAGACTTTTGTGATATGAATCACAGTTAGCAAGTTTCTTAGTGCTATTGTTTTAGTGTCTCTGGCTGTAGGCTCACCAAGATAACAAGATGTTCAGTGGTTTGTACTGTCATGGTCTATCTTCAGAAGCAAAAAGGGCATTAGCCTAAACTCATTTTTGTCTTTAAAAGAAGTATGTATGTAGAATACAAAAAATCCTTTGAATTATAGCTAAATAAGATTTGTGAATCTGGATTGACGTACATGTGTATGTATATGCATATATGTACACATACAAACATGTAGATATAAACACATATATGTAGGTATATACAAACATATATGTTTTTAACAAGAATTTGTATAAGTTATAGAATTAAATCCCTCTATCTGCAAATATGCCCTATTTCATCTCCTAAGCATCAAAGAGACAAAGATTAAGTAAACAGGTATTTCCAAAGAATAATGTTATGATGATCCAAAATAATTCCATTTAAGAATTAAGTCTTTGAATAAAATTTTAGGTGTCCCAGAGCATGTGGTAGCTCATTATGGTAAGAAAAGGGTGATTGCTTAATAGAGAAAAAAATCATGAAAAAAATCATCTCAGAGGATGGGCAAAGGTACTACTGACAAAAGGAAAAGAGGAAAAAAAATTCCTAAAATCTTCATTTGATTTCCAGATCTGGCAAAACCAGGAAGGTAGAGGCACCATGATATCAAACTTATGGAATGAGGAATTAGAAAGTCCATATCTGCTACCCCTAAGGTAACGGCTTCTTTACCAGATTTGTTGTGTACTTTATAGTAAATCCTCACTGCTTTGGCAGGCAAATACTAATTAACCTTGATAGTATCGCCAATAAAATCACTGCCTTGTATTCTTGTGTAAACATTTCTCTGTGTACTGGTCTCTTTGTCTCTTTAAAAGGTCGCTGCCCTTTCACCCAGCGTGCCCTTTCACTTCTAGGACTGTATCCCAAAGAGATCATAAAAATGGGAAAAGGACCCACATGTACAAAAATACTTATAGCAGCTCTTTTTAGTTGGCAAAGAATTGGAAAATTGAGGGGATATCCATCAATTGGGGAATGGCTAAAGAAGATGTGGTATATAAATATAATGGAATACTATTGTGCTATAAGAAAAGATGAGAAGGTGGACTTCAGAAAAATCTTGAAAGACTTATATGAACTGATGCTGAGTGAGGTGGTCAGAATCAGGAGAACCTTGTACATAGTAAGTCACATTCTGTCCAATGACTAACTTTGATAGACTTAGCTCTTCTCAGCAATGCAAGATTCTAAGTCAACTCCAAAACACGTATGATGGAAAATGCTATCCACATCCAGAAAAAGAACTATGGATTCTGAATGCAAATTGAAGCATACTATTTGCTCTCATTCTCTCTTTCTCTCTCTCTCTCTCTCTCTCTCTCTCTCTCTCTCTCTCTCTCTCTCTCTGTTTTGTTTTTTTTCTTTCTTGTGGTTTGGCTTTAATTCTTCTTTACAACATGCCTAATGTGAAAATATGTTTAACATGAATGTATATGTAGAGCCTATGTCAGATTGCATGCTCTCTTGGGGAGGTGGGAGGGGAGGGAGGCAGAGCAAATTTAAAACTCAAGAGCTTATGGAACTGAATGTTGAAAACTAAAAATAATTTTAAAAAATGTTTCTGTATAAACACTTATGACTTGGGGGGACCAGGCAATTTACCATTTTAGAAAAACAGGAAACCATTTTTCGAGGACGGTCATTGATACTTAGAGTAACATTTATCACTATCATTAGGAGGAAACACACAGTGGATGACTCTTTCTTGACCTTTAACTGAGGGAATCTTACCTGAATTCTTGATCACTTAGGCCTCTGGTTTTCTAAATATGCATGTAGCATTGCACATCATCCTCACTCCTCCACAAACCACCC
The DNA here is from genome assembly GCA_011680675.1 of Gymnobelideus leadbeateri. Classification (NCBI taxonomy): domain Eukaryota; kingdom Metazoa; phylum Chordata; class Mammalia; order Diprotodontia; family Petauridae; genus Gymnobelideus; species Gymnobelideus leadbeateri. The sequence continues at coordinate 315,387 of WOXC01009520.1, read as the reverse complement.
ACCTTATTTTTTGTCTATGACAATTAAGTGAAATTGAAGTTGTTGATAAACAAAGACAGCTATATCTTCCATAATGTCCATAATGGTGAAGGAATCTTCTCTTCACAGTTCCCTGTGAACTAGTTTAGAAATCTTGCATCTTTCTAATAATGAAAACATTTTGTCATATAGGCAGTGGAACTGCCCCAGGCAATGTTATATAAGATTCCTAGTCATCCTGATGGTAGCAGAAAAGTTAGATAACAGTGTTGTTGGTGTCTCAGGTATTTCTGGACTAGATTCAGGGAACTGCCAAGTGTTCTGTTCCATAAGGGTCTCCAGGGTTAGACTAGACACCTCTAAACCGTCATTGTATTTTGTGGGAATGATAACCCAGCAGTCCAAGATATTCACATCAAACTCCCATTGAATGCAACCAAGAATGAGGTTTTCACAAAATGCTGAATTCTGGAAGACAAATTTGACTTGCCTTTTAAAAAAATTTTCAAGACACATTTTAAAATAAATTTTCGTTGATATTTCTATTTTCCTATCATATAATTTTCCTAACGTCTACCTCTCCCAACACTAGCCCAGAGAAGCATGTACTATAATAAAAACTTAAAGGAAGAAAACAAAATTAAGAAAAACTACCCAACACAATGAAGAGCATGGCATTACCTGTAGTGCTCCACATCCATGTAGTGTACCACCTCTTCAAAGAAGGGAGGGAAGTGTGTAATCATATTTCTCTTTGGGAGCTAAATTTGGTCAGTATAATTCCATAACATTTGGTTTTCATTGTTGTTTTTATTATTCCCATGTACATTGCTGTAATCATTGTGTATATTATTATCCTGGTCTTGCTAAATTCTCTTTACATCAATTCCTTTTTCTTCCCATGCTTCTCTGTATTCATAATGGGACCTTGTTGAGAGAAGGGATGATCTTGATTTTCTATTTGTATAGCCAGTATTTAGCAAAATGCTTTGTACATTATAAAGACTTAAGAAATGCTTTAAATAAATTCATTTATTCATTCATTATATCTTATAACAAGGGAATATACCATTACATTCATATGCTGCAACTTAAGTCCTAATCTGATCAGTAGGAATCTACTTTGTTTCCACTTCTTAGCCACTACACAAAAATACTGCCAGAAGTATTTTTGAATATAAGAAACCTTTCTTTTCCTCAGTGACCTCTATGCCTAACAATGAACTCTCTGGGTCAAAGGGTGTAAACATTTTAGTCATTTTCTTATCATAATTCAAAATTTCTTGCCAGAATGGCTCAACTAATTCTCAAGTCCTCCAAAAGCATGTTAGTGTGCATCTTTCTACAACCCTCCCAACATTAACTAGTTTAAGTATATATGATATCTTTCCCAATTTTCTAGATACAAAATGAAACCTTGGAGTTGTTTTAATTGTCATTGTTCCTATATTTAGTAATTTAGTAATGAATATAATAATTACCAGAATAATAGAGGGCAGTTAAGTTGTAGCGGGGACTGGAGGGTATCCAGGACTGAAGTGAGGACAACCCTTCTTTCTGAGTTCAAATCTGAACTCAGACACTTACTAGCTGTATGACCGTAGACAATTCACTTCACTCTCTTTGCCTCAGTTTCCTTATGAGTAAAATAAACTAGATAAAGAAATATCAAACCATTCTAGCATATGCCAAGAAAAATCCAAATGGGGTCACAAAGAGTCAGACACAACTGAAAATAACTGAACAACATAATAGCTAATAACTTGAAATTCTTATAACTTTGTTCATATCCTTTGACCATTTAGCTATTGATCAGTTGTCTTTGGTCATATATATGTTAGTTCCCTAAATAGTTGCCAATAAGTCCCTTATCATTGCTATTGGAAATAAATTTCTAGTCAACCACTTCTGTTCTTATAATAGGTGGATTAATTTTGTTTCTTCAAAGGTGTTTATTATTTCATTAAATGAAACTATTTTTTTTTCTTTTACAATTGCTTATTTCCTTTAGTTAACATCTCTTCATAGAACAACCTACCGAGTTTTGTTCTCAACTTTTTTCTTAATGGTATGTCCTTTAACATTCAGATCATGTTTTCCTTCATCTTCCTTTTGGGAAGGAACAGAATCACTTCAAATGGGTTTGGATGTCTCTAGTTAGGTGTTTCAATCTATATAAATTGACTTAGTTCTTTCTCCAAAGACTTGAATTCATTTATATTTGTTTAGAGGTAGGGGGTATAAAAGAAATTGTATTATTGTATTTAATGTAAAGTGTTTAAGACTAGCATTCTGCCTTGTTCAAACTATGTTCGAAATATCTTTTAAAATTGTTTAGTATTAGTTCCTTAACAAAGCAATTGCAGCTATAAGCCTTAGAGATCTCCTCCAGGCCCAGAGAAGGAAAAACTAGCTAATTCAACCCTATATGGATGAAATAAATACCACAGGGTAGTCATTTATTTTGTTTCTGTTTGTGTTGTTTTTACTGCCATGCTGATGTGACTCATGTCCAACCCTTAAGGAAAAGGCATATTAAAACAAAGGAGGAATTTATCTGTCTCATCTCCTTAGAATATAAGATACTCTAAAACAGACATTAGCTTTTTTTTGTACTCTTCATAGTATATAATACTTCTTTAAAAAAAAACAATAATGAAAAGTGTAGAAAACATGTTTTACTGTTGAAGTGATGGGGGAGATGAAAAATACTTAAATCCTGCTTATTATTAGGGGGTAGATTTGTTTCAAAAGATTGTACCTAATTATTAGCTACCCTCCATTTCCTTATTTCTTTTACTACATATATTAAATTTTTAAACTAATCTCAGTTTGCAAAAGCACTAAAAAATAAAAAAGGCTCACTAAATTGAAAAATAAGCATTTTCCCAAAATTTTGCTACTACATATTATTGATAGTTAAATGATGTTTGAAATGAAAATTTCCTGGGGAACCAAGATGGCAACGTAGTAGTACATTGCTCTCACTCTCCTTTACCTGGAAAAATCCAGAAAATACCACTCCAGGAAAATCCTAGAACAGTGGAGCCAGCAGAAAGATGGGGTGCAGCAGGTTTTAGCTCATGAGGATAGGGGAATTAATGTGAAAGATCCCTCTTGGTGTGGCTGAAAGTGACCAGTACAGGAAAAGAGGTGTCTCTGTAAGCCAGTGGCAAGTCTCACCTCAGCAAACGAGCAGGAGACCCTGAGCCCCAGTGTAGTGGATTGGGCAAGCACCAACACCAGGACATACAGGAAACTAATATATACAAGCATGGAGTGGAAATGTCTCTAAATATGCACATTTTGTGTAACAGAGTAGAAGTCATGGGAACCAGGGAGCTGCCTGCAGACCTATTTTTCCTAAGATTCCCAAGTTCCTGTTGTCTCAAATTTAAACCTGAAGGACCTTGTGAGACAAAGAAGTAGGAAATCACAGAAAGGAGGAAGATACTTGGGATATCATTGCAAAGCGTCTGTAAGAGCCATTAAGGATATTAGTATCTTGCTTGCATTACCAGAATAATTTCCCAAAGCCAGGAAAAATAAGGATGATATAAGCATGGACTATGAACTGGGAATACTCAGCATTGCTGATTGTGAACGAGTCAGGAGGAAATACAATTACACCCTCTTCCTTTCACCATCTCTTTCTCCAGGGGTTATGAACGAATAACTGAAAATGCATATATACATACATACACAGAGAGAGAGAGACATGTGTTATTTTTCAGTCATTTTCATTTGTATCTGATTCTTCATGACCCCATTTGTGGGTTTTTTTTTTTAATTTTTTTTTTGGAAGGCAATTGGCGTTAAGTAACTTGCCCAAGGTCACACAGCTAGGCTTTTTATTTGTGTGTGCATTAAGTGTCTGAGGTCACATCCAAACTCAGGTCCTTCTGACTCCAGGGCTGACGCTCTACTCACAGCGCCACCTAGCCGCCCCCTATTTGTGGTTTTCTTGGAAAAAATACTAGAGTGGTTTTCCATTTCCTTCTCCAACTCTTTTTATGGATGAGAAAACTGAGTGACTTTCCCAGGGTGACAAAACTAGTAAGTGTCTGAGGGAGATTTAAACTCAAGAAGGTGAGTGTTTCTCTCTCTCTCTCTCTCTCTCTCTCTCTCTCTCTCTCTCTCCCTCCCTCCCCCCTCCCTCTCTTTCTCCTTCACTCCCTCTCTCCTTATGTGTGTATATGTATAATACATATACTTATGTATACCCAGATATATGGACTTTCACATTCATCATTCTCTTTTCCTTTAATTGATAACACTTTCTCCATCTTCAGACTTTCTTCTATATATGTATTTGTTTGTCATTTGTATCATTCAATAGATTGCAAGCCCCTTGAGGGTAAGACCTGATTTTTTGTTTATTTTTTGTCTATTTCTCCAGTGTATAGAATATCACACATAGCAGTTGTTTAATAAATGTTTATCAAATTACTTTTTATATAATGGAATAATAATATACTATTTTTTTTACTTCATAATAACAATAGGACTCCTAGTAGCATAGCTGTGTAAGAAAGGGAATTATGTAATTGTGATATATTTCTGGGTTAAGTTTTCAGAGACTTTACTATACCTAATACATCCTAGATATAAGGCTCTTATTTGTAACTCTTCATAGGTTAAGTATACCTCAGTTTTCTCTTACTCCAATTTTAACTTTTAATCCTAATATTGAATTTGTTCAAAGAAAACTCAGTTCTTTTTTAACACATATTTGAAATCTTTCTAAGTTGTTCATATCAAAATACTTATCTAATTCTGATGATCCATTTGACAGTGATAAGGATTTTGTTGTCTAGAACTTTCTTTATTGGGTTTTCAGGACATATGTCTGCTGAGGAAAAGGAATCTATCACTTTCTGAGACTTTTCTGTGCCAAATTGCGCATCCACAAAGGTTATTTCCCTAGAAGACGATGATGAGATTGAGGCTGGGCTGAGTAAAAAAAAACAGCAATCCAGGGAGAAAGACAAAGAGTCAAACTATACAAAATATTATGTATTTTAGTGCCTAGAACAGTGCCTCACACATATCAGATATTTAATAAACACTTATTGAATTGAATTGTATTGAACTGCATAACAGTTACTATTTTCTCACCATTTCCCACATTGACTTAATATGAAGTTGGAAGAACCTAATTACTTAGAATTTCTAGTAATATATCTGACTGTATTAAGTGAAGTTTTTTTTCTAAAATAATACTACTTAGTTCTTGCTATATTGCCTCATCCCTTATTGCTAATCTTTTCTACCAGTTATTTAATATATAGATTGATATATATACTCATGTAACATAAATACAGCTGGTGTTGATTGTATGATTTTTGTATGTTTATCATTTGTCTATATAGATTTATAGTTACATATGTTTGATATATCTATTTAGCTACAGATTTATAATTTAAAATATGTGAGATATCTATGTCTATATCTATAGAAACACTCAACTCCATATATAATATATAAATATATTCACATGTGTTTGTCCCATATTCTCCAAAAATGAGACTTTAGTGGAAAGGATCATGTTTCCTCTATAACTATCCCAACTATCTGCTGGAAAATTCTAGTCTTATCAGGAAGCTGAACCAAGCAATTAAAATGGAAAGCTCTAATCTCTGAAATTGTTTTCCCTTTTTTTTAAATTGCCTGACCTATGGATCAACCCATGAAAATTGAATAAACAACTTAAAATCTATTACACAAGCACTTGGCTAAATTATGATCTATTTTAGCAAAGAAAGAAAGCATTATTTTTAAAGGATATCCCTTTAAATTAAATGTCCTTCCTGTATGCCAGGAAGACATAACTGAAAATCTTCCTTAATGTTGCATTGCCAGATGCGGTTAAGAATAGATTTATGTCCATTTCACTTCAGTATGTAAGAACAAAATTTGATTGTCCCTTACCACAGAAACATGAGTTTCAAGAGTGGTGAATACCTTCAAAATTGAATGATTAAATCCATTTATTTTCATTCTCATTGAGGGTAAGTCAATACCCTCTCAAGAATACATCCTTTAGTATGATTTTGACTAGATGATTCAGTAAAGGATATAAATTGACAAGAGACATAAATTCAATAGAGAAGAAACTTAGAAAATATTGAGAGTTCTAACATTTATCCAACGGAATTATGTGGAATAAAGTTTAATTTTTTCATATAGGAAACAGGCTTATAAAACTAGCTACATCTAAAATTGATATCAATTTGTATATATGAATGTACACCAAAAATTATAATATTGAAATTTCTAAAACCTCTCCTCCCTTCTCTATCAAACATTGAAAGATATGCACATTTTCTTCTTTTCAAAATGTATCTTAATATTATAGTGGTACCTTTAAAAAAAAAAGTAGTGACTCTTTCCTCTTCTACTTGGAAAGTAAACCTTTATAACAAAGATTACAATAGAAAAAAAAGCAGTTAAGCAAAACTAAATACATAACCATGTTTGATAGCACATATAATATTCCATATCGTTCTCAACCTCTGAAATGAATTGGGAAGAGTCACATTTTTATAAATCTTTTATCAAGGATGTTATAATTATATAACATTCACATATGTTTTACTGTTCTTTACATTTATATTTTTGCAATTATTGTGTATATTATTTTACTGGTACTGTTTGCTTCACTATGCACTAGTTCATATAAGTCTTCCTTTACTTCTTTGAGTTTTATGTTTGCATCATTTTTTACAACATAGAAATGTCCTGTTACACTCATAAGTATATGAGTTAATATACGTTAATAATATGTTAATCATTCTTCAAGAAATGGATGCTGAAATGGCAAGCAAACAAGTATTTAGTGCCTTGTTTCAGTTGAACCTTGCCTATGATTATATCAAGTTTTTGTTAAGAAACAGAACTTTTGAAAACCACAGTGGGAGGGACTTGCCAAAGACAGGAACAGGAAGGATGTAAGAAGTGGGCAGAATAGGGAGGAGCTAATGTCTGTATAAAAGAAGAAGCACAAGGTGGGAGAGAGCAGAACTGAGAAGGGGAATGGTTGTGGAGGCCAGCACTCTGTTTGTCTGTTCTGTTGTGTTTGTGATACTTTGTACAGAAGCCCTGGGACCTTACTGGAAGCTCTGAAAGAGGATTTTCTTGTTGTTTGTTTATAGAAGTCCTGAAGGAGGGTTTCAGGGGTCCTGGGACTATACTGATGATTTGTGTTGATTCCTCAGACCTTGTTTGTGGGTCTGTGTTGATTTCACAGTCTGTGCTCATTTCACAGGCAGATAGTGAAATGATGACAGTGCCAGCAATGTGTGTGAATGTTGTTTTGGCTCTGTTAAGCTTTGTCTTCCCAGAAACAGAAACTGTGAGGGACTTGAGGTGGACTGGACACTGTGAGCTTCAATATGGAATGGGAGCTGGATGAGGAGCTGAGAGCTGCCTGCCTGTGAAACTAGGTGACAGGTAGATCCATGGAACGGGACCCATGAAAGAAGAACCATGGGATTTGGGACCCAGCCTTGAGTCAAGATGAAAAGACCTCTCTTTGGGTACTTAGTGCTGACTGAGAAGATAATGATTTACTATGACCTATGGGTGGGAGAACATTGTACTCTGTGCCTGGTTCCCCTTAGGGATGATTGAGTTAAGGATGGTTGGAAACTAATCTCTAATTAAAAAGAAGAAAGAAGACTTTTTGACTGAGAGATTAAGACAATGTGACCTAGGGTTGGGAAAACTTTGACCTATTTTGTGTCCCTTAAGGATGATTGAGTTAAGGACTTACTGAATGATAACTTTTGTTTAAAACTATGTGGCTACTTTAGTGATAAGTTATGTTATACCATTGTGAATGCTGTACTTTGGTTTTTGTGAGTGTTTTGCTTTAGTTTTACTGCTGAATAGAGTACTATGTGATAAATAGATACTATGTGATCAGAACCTGAGAGCTATTCATAGCAGCAGTCCTCTGGAAAGCTGCTTGTGCTTGGCTTTATAGATGCCTATTTTATTTCTAGCTCTTTGCTACTACAGAAAGTACTGCTATGAATATTTTTTTTTGTTTGTGCTCTCTTCCTTTCTGTTTTTGATCTTTTTTTTTTTTTAAAGCAATTGGGGTTAAGTAACTTGCTCAAGGTTACACGGCTAGTCATTATTTATGCATGGGTGCTCATTTTCTGAGGCCGGATCTGATCTCAGGTCATCCCAACTCCGAGGCCGGCGCTCTTACTCACTGCGCCACCTAGCCGCCCCTTTAGGGCAATTGGGATTAAGTAACTTGCCCAAGGTTACAGGGCTAGGTTTTTGTTTGTGTGGATTAAGTGTCGGAGGCCGGCTCCGAACTCAGGTCCTTCTGATTCCAGGGCCGGCGCTCTATTCACTGCGCCACCTAGCTGCCCCTGTTTTTGATCTTTTTGACATATATGGCTAACATTGAGACTGGTCCAGACGATATGGACACTTTAGCCACTTTTTTACATAATTCTAAATTGCTTTCCAAAACGGTTATATTCATTCACAGCTCTAGTAACAGTGTATTTGTATTCCTATCTTCCTAAAACTTTTCCAACACTGATGATTTCTATCCTTTCTCATGTTTGACAATTTTCTAGGCATAAGGTAAAGATTGTTTGGATTTTCATCATTCTTATTATTCATAATAATAAATCTTTAATATGATAGTCAACCTAATTGTATAATACTATAGCTAGGTGGACTAGCACATTTTCATAAAGCATGAGAAGGATGCAAGAAAAGTATGAAATGAGGGTCAAGAGCCTTACTGAGGAAAACAACACCTTAAAAAATAGACTGACTCAAATGGCAAAGGAGGCCCAAAAGGGCAATGAGGAGAAGAATGCCTTAAAAAGTCAAATTTGCCAGATGGAAAAAGAATCTCAAAAGTTCACTGAGGAGATTCATTCCTTCAGAGTTAGACTGGAGCAAATGGAAGCTAATGACTTTATGAGAAATCAAGATGCTGTTAAGCAGATCCAAACAAATGAAAGATTAGAAGGCAATGTGAAATATCTCATGGGAAAAATCACTGACCTGGAAAATAGATCCAGGAGAGACAATTTAAAAATTATTGGACTACCTGAAAGCCATGATCAAAGGAAGAACCTAGAAATCACCCTTCAAGAAATTCTCAAGGAAAACTGCCCTGATGTTTTAGATCCAGAGGGCAAAATAGAGGTTGAAAGAATCAACCAATCACCTCCTGAAAAAGATCCCAAAAAGAAAACTCCCAGGAATATTATAGCCAGGTTCCAGAATCCCCAGATCAAGGAGAAAATACTACAAGCAGCCAGGAAGAAACAATTTCAATATTGTGGAAACACAATCAGAATAGCCCAGGACCTGGCAGCTTCTACACTGAGGGATTGAAGGGCATGGAATATGATATTCCAGAGGGCAAAAGAACTGGGAATGAAGCCAACGGTCACCTACCCAGCAAAACTGAGTAATTTGTTTCAGGGGAAAATATGGTCATTCAGTGGAATAGAGGACTTTCAAGCATTCTTGAGGAAAAAACCAGAATTGAATAGAAAATTTGACATCCAAACACAAGAAGGAAGAGATGCCTGAGAAGGTAATCAGGGAAAAGAAATCAAAAGGAACTTAACAAAGTTGAACTATTTACATTCCTATATGGAAAAGCAATAACTGTGACTGATGATATCTTTCTCACTATGAAAATAATGGAAGAAGGGTGTGTGGTCATATGAATACATATGTGAATGTGTGTGTATGTGCTTACAGTTATATATGGATAGAGGGCATAGGTTGAATTTGTTGGGAAGGGAGAATACTCAAGGGATGAAATTATGAGGTGAGAGAGGAAAGTAGCAAGAGGAGATGGGGAGAGATAGGGTAGGGTAAACTATCCCATGTAGAAGAAGCAAGGGGAAGTGGTTGCAAAGGAGGGGAAGAATAAGGAAGGCTAAAAAGGCAAAACCACATTCACATTGAATTTGGTTCAGGGAGAAAATGACATACATACTAAATGGGATATCTCAACCTGCAGCAGAATAGGGGAAGGGGGATGAGAGGAGGGATGATGGATGGGAGGGCATCCTTGGGGTGAGGGGAGGTTGGAAGTATCCACTATAGAAGAGGGACAGGATCAAGTAGGGAATGGACCAGGTGGGGGGTGGGATGAGTGGGAGGGAATTATAAGCAGCCTTGTACAATATATCTACTATGATAATGTTTTGCATAGCTAGACATGTACAACATATACTGAATTACTTATCTCCCCAGAGGGAATGGGTGACAAGGGAGGAAGGAAATGGATCTGAAATTCGAGGTCTTAACATTAAATGTTTCAAATATATATAAATACTATTATTAATACTCTTTTGCGTATAATTGGGAGATAAGATGTGCAGGCATTAGGACACAAAAATTCACCTTCCTCTAATGGAAAAGTCAAAGGGGGTATGGGAGAAGGTATGGGAGAGAGCAGATTGGAGGAAGCGATATCTTGTGGGACTGCTATTCTGGGAGGTTGGGTAGGGGAATAACAGTGGGGAAATGATTGTAACTCAAAATCTGGTGGAAATGAATGATGTAAAACAGAAGTTAAAAAAGCATTTGTTTAAAAAAATTGGGGGGAAAAGAAAATAATAAACTTTTTTTTAATGACTGAAGAATCTCAGAGCCTATCTGTCTGATTGTGCTGCCCTACTAGAATATGGAAACTAAGTGGGGAAGATGTACTAAGGTATTAGAAATTAGTCTCTCTCTCTCTCTCTCTCTCTCTCTCTCTCTCTCTCTCTCTCTCTCTCTCTCTGGTGTTTATTAAGTTTTTGCAGGGATAGTGTTCTTGGTGTCTGAGCCTGTGTATATAGATGCAATTACCTGAGGGTTAAGTAGTTTAGTTGCATATGAAAAGGACCACAAGAGGTAAAACCGGGGTAAAAGGCACTGATTCCATTCACACCTTTCTCTTAAGCTATTCATGAAAATAAGATTTCACAATATGAGAGGTAGAAAGGACTGAATTGGAAATGATATGGACTGAATAGGAAATGATCTGGACCCTTTTACTGAGAAAAGGGGCTTTCGGGCTAGGATGGATTGTCTGATAGAAGGCAGAACTTCTCTAGCCTCCTGCCTAGAGGTGACAAGTAATCTCAGAGTAAATCAAGTGGGAAGAGGTATGAGTCAATCCTAAATTAAGGATCACTGAGCATTGTTTATATACAGCTGAAAGGCATACCATAACATTCCAGCTGAAGAGATTATAGCAATACTCAGGCAATTAGTGGAAAGTAGATGAAGGTAACAAAAAAAAAAAAAGAGGTTACCACTTCATGTCCTCACTGGTTGTACTCCCATGGACTTCCTTATGCTCCACTGAAAGTCAACCCTGGAAGACCACATCAACCTTGAAACTCATAACTTGTCACTACCCCCTTACCCTGGCATCCCTTTCTCCCTCTGATTGGAAAGAGTGAAGATAAGGAGGGAATAAACATTTTAAGCACCTAAGTGGGAGGCACTGTGCTTAGTGTTTTACAAATGTTATCACATTTGATCCTTACAAAAGCCCTGAGATAATTGAATTTTACAGTTTTACATAGTACAATTGAAGAAATTGAAGTAAACAAAGGTTAAGTTACTTGACCAGGGTTACACAATTATGTATCTGAGATTAGATTTGAAGCCAGATCTTGACTTCAGGCCCAGTGCTCTCTCCATCACACCATCTAGCTTCAGAGAGTTCCTCCCAGATCTTCTTTATATGGAGGCTTCCCAGAGTAGCCATGACTTCATTTCTCAGCAAACCATACCCCTCTGGACTTGATCATGCTGCTATGCCAGGTACTTTCCCTTAATTCTAAGGGTTTTTAAGAATGTATTGTCTTCCCCAATTAGACTGTAAGTTCCTCTTGAGCAGCAACTACTTTTTATCTTTTTTTTTTTTAATCTGGCCTTTGGCGCAGTGGCTAGGTACATAGTTGGCACTTAATAAATGTGTATTAATTGAATGACTGAAAGATAGCAGCTGTTTTTTCAAAGAGTGAGCCTACAGGATCAATCCATCCTGTAAAATAACCTGAGATTAGTCTAGCAGCTGTCATAGAAGTAACATTCCAGGGGCACAGTGGCTTGCCTGGCACCATCTAAGGATATATGAGCTGTTCAAGGAGGATTATAATTTTGGTGTGAGGGCTTACCAAGCCCTTTTTAAGGCTGTTCATCCACCTTTGGTGTCCACCTATCACCCAACTCTCACGCATGGCTCCAAGAATCTATTGCATATGCAGCAGCCATAGCCTAGTAAAACCATCTCAGCAGATGAGTCAAACCAGATTGAGGGTAACCAGAAAGCCTCAAATCAGTTGGTGAGTTAGGGGGATATCTACCCCAAACATGTGAAGACTTCCCTCATCAGGGGAGAACAATTAGTCCAAAACTCATGAAGGCAGCTGTAGCAAGCATTGTAGAGTGCATATAGCTTGGTCAGACATCAAAAATGCCAAGATCATCCACTGCATCCTGGGCTATCACCAGTTCTATTGATTTTTGTCCTGCCACTGGAATTTGATGACTCTGGAAGAGATAATGAGGTGACTACTTTTCACAGTTTTGCCTCACTCAAGCCTAATTCATGCATAAGTTAAGACATCATCCATCATCCACTATTTTACCCTAACTCTGTAATGTCACTGGTTCTCTTTGAAAATGAAGTATTCTGGGAACCAAATGGCAGAGTAAGCAGTAAATCACTCTAACTCTCCCATATTCACCTCCAAAAGGCAATAAACTAGCTCCCCCAAACAAATTGTGGAACAGTAGAACCAGTAAAAAGATGGTGTGAAACAATATTTTAGCCCAAGAAACTTGGAAGATTGGCAGGAAAGTTCTGCTAAAAGGTACCATAGACAATGAAGTAATATTCATGCTAAACATATATGGACCAAGTGGTATAGCATCCAAATTTTTAAAGCAGTTAAATGAGTTACTGGGAGAAAAAGACAGCAAAACTATACTAATGGGAAACCTGAACTGTGTCTCTTGGAACTTAATAAAACTAGCTAAAAACATAAAGAAGAAACTAAGGAGGTGAATAGAATATTAGAAAAGTTAGATATTACCATCCTTTGAAGAAAATTGAATGGCAACAAAAATACTAGCAAAGTGATTACAGCAATGTATCACAAGGATTATACACTGTGATCATGTGGAATTTATACTAGGAATGCAGGGTTGGTTCAATATTAGGGAAATTATCAACATAATTGGCTGTATCAATAAGTAAACCAATAGAAATCATATGATTATCTGAATAGATGCTGAAAATTATTTTTTTTACAAAATACAGCACGCATTCTTATGAGCAATACTAGAGGGACAGCTACATGGTGCAGTGAATAGTGCACCAGCCCTGGAGTCAGGAGGAGACATTTAATACTTACTAGCCATGTGACCTTGGGCAAATCACTTAACCCCAATTGCCCTGCCTTTCCCCCTCCAAAATAGAAAAAATAAAAAGAAAACAATACTAGAAAGCATAGGAATAAAGGGAGTATTCCCTTAAATGACAAGCAGTATCTACCTAAAACCATTAACAACCATTATCTGTAATGGAGATAAGCTAGACGAATTCCCAATAAGATCAGGGGTAAAGCAAAGATGCCTTATGTCACCACTGTTATTCAATATAGTACTAAAAATGTTAGCCATAGCAATAAGAGGGGGAAATTTTGAAGGAATTAGAATAGGCACTGAGGAAACAAAACTATTACTCTTTGCAGATGATACGATGGTATTTTTAGAATATCCTAGAGAATCAGCTAAAAACTTACTTGAAATAATTAACAAGTTTAGCAAAGTTGTAGGATACAAGATAAACTCACATAAATCATTGGCCTTTCTTTATAAGACCAATAAAGTCGAGCAGTAAGAGAGAAAGAGAAATTCCATATAAAATAACTGTAGACAAAATAAAATACTTAGGAGTGTACATGCCAACACAAACCCAGGAGCTATATGAACACAGTTACAAAACACTTTTTAAACAAATAAAGTCAGGTCAAACAATTGGAAAATTATCAGTTGCTCATGTTTGGCCAAGCTAATGTAATAAAAATGACAATTCTGCCTAATCCATTATTCAGTGCCATTATACCAATCAAGCTACCAAAAAAAGTATTTGATAGAGCTAAAAAAAATAACAAAATTTATCTGGAAGTACAAAAGATCTAGAGTATCAAGGGAATTCATAGGGGGGGAAATACAAAGAAAGGTGGTATAATAAAACCAGATCACAAACTGTATTATAAAATCATTCAAATTATTTGGTACTGGCTAAGCAATAGAGGGATAGTTCAGTGAAATAAGTTAAGTCCCCAAGACACAGTAGTAAATGGCCATAGTAAACTAGTGTATGATAAATTCAAAGACCCCAACCTTTGCAACAAGAACTCACTATTTGACAAAAACTGCTAGGAAATCTGTGCAATACAATAGGGCACAAACTAGGTATAGACCAAGATCTCATATCAGATACCAAAATAAGGTCAAAATTGGTATATGATTTAGACATAAAGTGTAACACCGTAAGCAAATTAGAAGAGAAAGGAATAGTCTACCTTTCAGTTCTATTGAGGAGTAAAGAATTCATGACCAAACAATAGATAGAGAGTATTATAAAATATAAAATAGATAATTTTGATTACATTAAATTAAAAAGCTTTTGCACAAACAAAACCACTTCAACCAAGATTAGAATGAAAGCAGAAAGCTGGGAAATAATCTCTACATCAACTGTCTATATGATAAAAGCCTCATTTCTCAAATCTATGGAGAACTCAGTCAAATTTATAAGAAAAAAAAGCTATTCCTCAATTGATAAATAGCCAAAGGATATGAATAATCAATTTTCTGATGAAGAAATCAAAGTTATCTATAGTCATATGAAGAAATGCTCTAAATCACTTTTGATTAGAAACATGAAAATTAAAATAACTGAGGTACCATCTCCACCTATCAAATTGACTAATATGACAGAAAAGGAAAATGATAAGTGTTGGAGAGGATGTGGGAAAATTTAGACACTAATGCACTGTTATTGGAGTTGTGAATTGATCTAACCATTCCGGAGAGCAATTTGGAACTATGTCCATAGGGCAACCAAACTGCACATCTTTTTTGATCCAGCAATACCTTCTCAGTCTGTTTTCCAAAGAGATCATGCAAAAGGGGGAAATTACCTACATGTGCAAAAATATATATATATATTTTGCTTTTTTGGAGGGCAGTTGGGGTTAAGTAACTTGCCCAAGGTCACACAGCTAGGTTTTCGTTTGTGTGTGCGTTAAGTGTCTGAGGCCAGATCCGAACTCAGGTCCTTCTGACTCCAGGGCCGATGCTCTACTCACTGTGCAGAAATATTTTTAGCAGCCTTTTTTGTGGTGTAAAAATACAGGAGAATGGGATGCCCACCAATTTGGGAATGTCTGAACAAGTTGTTTCATATGAATATAATGGAATACTGTTGTTCAATAAGACATGATAATGAGGCAGATTTAAGAAAAATCTGGGGATACTTGTATGAATTTATGCAAAGTGAAATGAGGAGAACCAGGAAAACATTATACACAGTATCAGCAACATTGTGTGATGATTAACTATGAATGATTCAGTTCTCAGCAACACACTGATCCAAGACAAGTACAAAGGACTTGTGAAGGAAAATGTTATCTATATCTAGATAAAGAACTAATATACTCCAAATGAAAATCAAAACATACTTTTTTTACTTATTCTTTGTCACGTTTTTTTCCCCATTTGATCTGTTTCTTCTTTCACAACCATGATTAATATGAAAATATATCTTACACAATAGTACTTGTATAACCTATATCAAAATGCCTACCATTTTCAGAAGACGGAAAGGGAAGGATAGAGAAAACTTTGGAACTCAAAATCTTATAAAAAATGAATATTAGAGGGGCGGCTAGGTGGCACAGTGAGTAGAGCGTCGGCCCTGGAGTCAGAAGGACCTGAGTTTGGATCCGGCCTCAGACACTTAACGCACACCCAAACGAAAAAACCTAGCCGTGTGACCTTGGGCAAGTTGCTTAACCCCAATTGCCCTCCAAAAATTGCAAAAAAAAAAAAGAATATTAGATATAACATGTAATTATTATATATATATTTTTAGGTATATATAACATATATTAGATATATAATTATATCCAATATGATATATATATTAGATAGATGGATATATTAGATATAACATGTAATTGGGGAAAAATAAATACATTTAAAAAAAAGAAAATGAAGGAAAAATAACACCAAATAGTAGCCTGTACTGCCAGTCATTCTGACTATGACAGAGCATTCTTAGTAACCCAGTCAAACAGGATTGGACCCTGATCCGGAGTTATCACATCTTTAAGGAACTTGCTTAACCTAGCTTAGTATTAGTTTGTCCAGGCCAGATAAGACACTGTACCATCTGAAGAACAAGTCCATGGGAATGGTCTAACAGTGAAACAGCAAAGCAAGGGAGCAAGTATTCCATTTCTAATGCTGTGCTCCACAGTGAATGTCCTAAGAACTCTCTAACAAAGAAAGGTGTTACAGAGATGTGGGTTATCTTGGTCACATGTGTGTACTAATCTTATTATCATTATACTTTAATTTTCTGCCCAGTGCCTACCCCGCACTGACTCTCCAAATATTTGCGGTGGAGTGTGCCCCTGGTGTTGGGAGTAGGAGGGGCAAAGACTTTTCTTGATATGCCATTTGAGTAAATATCTTTGCTAAAGAACTGAATCTAACTGCAGGAAGGGCTCATGAGCCTGGATTAAGAAGTCGACTTTCTACAAATTACCACTAGAAGGCTAAAGGTTCCTTCTGTGTACCCTATCTGCCAGTGCAAATGTAAATTGGAAGAATGAGACAAATTGAATAGCTTATTATTTTTTTTCTTAATAGAATGCCTCAAATGCCTCTCTTTTGTTGAATTTCTATCTTTTTGGTTGATTATTACATTTAGTTCTACAGGTTATGGTATGTAATCTTGAGGTAAAGTTTTAGATTCGTTGTTTTCTATTTTTATATTCTGTTCTATTTATTCTCCTGACTTCTTGTGACTGTGTAATTAGAGTTAACATTCATTTATATTCAGAGGTTTTTCTTCTGGTTGCTTGTAAAATGTGTTGCTTGTGAAATTGTGAAAAAATAACCACTAATGGGTTAGAAATGTCAGCATTTTTTTTATCTTGGTGGAGGATGTGATTAATCAATAATTTTTTGTCTATATTAAAAAGTCTTGGATTGTTTTCTTACATTATACCTGAAGTATTTCCTTCATTTTTTTTTCATTTGTCAGTCTCTTCTGGAATACCATATAGAATACTCATGTTCTTTTGGCTTTTTTTTTCTTTGTTTTTTGCTTCTCTTCTACCAAATTGTCTTCCAATTTTTGTATTTTTCTGGCTCAACCCCATTTTCCTCTCTCCTAGCCTCTACTTCTTTAGAGAAATTCTCCATTATATAGTCATTTTGTTTTCCTGCTTTGCTGTAGCTTTGTTTCATTTTTCATAGTTTTGAATTGAGAGCTCTTATTTCTGATTTAAATGAATTCCTACTATCTTCTTTTATTAGTTTCATTTCTCTTTTGAGTGATTAGCTGTGGAGTGATCTCTATGGAGTTTTGTTTCCATGGGACTTTTTGTTTCTGAATTTTTTGTTTTCATCAGGGAATGTTTTTTCTTTCATCATATAATGCTTGTTAATTTTGCTCTGGTGTTTTTTTTTTTGTCTTTTTAATTTTTCTGTTTCATCATGAGTTTCTTTTGATTTATCTGCTTGTGAAACTAGGCTTTGTTTAAATTTTCTCCCTTGGTCTTTTGGTTTATGGCATTTCTCTTATATTCTCAGTTACTTTCCTCTGGTTTCTCTCCTCACTATTTGGTCAATACTAATTTTAGTAGGTTCCCAAAAACAGTTGTCCTTAGCCTCCTCACATTAGTAGTTGTAGAGAACAGGGTCAGGTCCTATCTCATAGTAAACTCCAGTGGGAGAGATCTGGCCAAGTATAAACTTCTAGTCTGATTGACATCAGGCACAGAAATGCTTTTTCCTCTCCTGCCTGTGCTGCAGTGGCTGCTTAATTCCTCCACCTCAGCTCCCCCAGTTGTTTTCTTTTTTCCTTCAGCTGGGTAGGTTGAAGCAGTTTCTATTAAGACTTCTGGGTTGTAGAGGGGGTTCAGGCATCTCCATAGCTCAACCTTGAAAAATAAGATAACTGCACCTGACAAGCAAAGGATTAGAGAAATGTAAGTTGGAGCTTTTTTTTTTTTTTCAGAAAGCAGCTAGGTGTCTCAGTGAATAGAGCACTGAGCCTGGAGTCAAGAAGACTGGCAAAGGACATGATCAACCACTCCAGTATGTTTGCCAAAATAAAAATCCAATGGTCAGTATGGTCCACACAGTCAGGAAGAGTCAAAAATGACTGAATAACAATGGCAAGAAGTAGGTGCTTTTAGGAACTTCATTGCAAAGTTATTTCTTGACTTTTTTACACAGTGCAGATATTTCTGCCTTTTCACTTTATAAATTCAAGTTTAATTACTTAATATATAGAACATATTGAGTTTTTTTTAGCATAGAGTATTTTTCTGAGTTTTTTTGTTTGTTGTGTTTATGTTGTAAAAATTCTCAAAGAACCTTTCAAACTCCAGCATCTTGTCTATTACATGATCATTTTTTTCAAATATATGTAGTTGGTGACTTGGTTGGAATATTTGTGTGAAAATTAAGAGATATTTTATATGAATCCAAGAGAGTTTATAGGTAGTCTACTTTTTACTATCTTCCACACACTATCAGATTTTAACAACTGTCTTATTCATTATTTTTGCATGAAGTACATGCTTTAGTTAATCTTGTCCTTTTAATTTACACAAAATACAAAGGAGAAGCTAAACATGAATTTAAAAGAGTCAGATTTTCATGAGAAATCCACAAAGGAAATTAAGACCAACCTACACTATGGTTTAGACAAAAATCTAAATCCCTTCAGAGAAAATGAGATGGTAAGAGTTTAAAGAGAACACTTAGATTCAGATACTTGAGGGAGAATAGTAAGACAGTGATATAGTATCCTTTGTACTTTTGTGATGAATGCTAACTTAAGGCTAAAACATTTTGCCCAGGATAATACTGCAATTATACCTCCATTGGAACTATTGAAAAGTGTGTGTGTGTGTGTGTGTGTGTGTGTGTGTGTGTGTGTGTGTGTATTCCTAAATTTTTTAAACTGAATCTTCTTTGCCCAATAAGTAACTAAATGTTTTAAATTTTTACCTGTTCTGTTGAAGCTATGCATTGCTTTCCAATAGAGCCTATCATTAGAGGTATTTACTGAAAGAAATTGGCAGCACAATCTTAAGAAAAATATCTCCCATCAGGCTTCCACAAATGCAGATCGGAAATCTATTTTTGTATTCACAGGAGAGGATTACATCAGAGTCCCAATTGGAAAACTTTCCTGCTGTGGTTCTGCCTGATGTTACTCAAGAAGTGGTATGAATGTTAAAAGGATAAATTTACTTTATAAATGATTTCAATTTTTCCTGATGCTTCACTAAGGTCTCAGTTCTGAACCCAAGTAAATACCCTCATTCCAGAGGGGGGAAAGGTGTAAATTTAAACTACTTTGGATTTTCTTCAAAAGAAGAGAAACACTAAATTTTGATTAAAATTTTAAGCTCTAGAAAAATTCTGTCCGTACATCTTTGAATGGAGATTATAATGGTACTCTTTGATGGGATAACAAATAGATCAAGGATGAAACAAATTATTATCTCCTTTCCATTCCACTAAGGCAAACTTCTTGAAAATGATCTTACTGAGGAACCCTGTGTTCACATCTATTTTGGTTTTGGTTTTGTCCATACTTCTGATTGCATAGATGTAAGCAACTCTCTGTGAGGAAATTTATTCTACCAACAAAGGTTATCACATTCTCTGCAACTTAGAGCCTTACAAAACTGAAGCAAAATGGTATTCCTCATATCACACAGCCAGGATCTGTCAGAAATGCAACTTGAACACATGTCTTCAAAATTCTGAGGCCAGGTCTTTATCCTCTATGCAATAATATCTTGCATTCTACTTCTTTTTAATTTTTTTAGTTGCCAAACATTTATTTGTTTTATCCCTCCACCACCACCACCACCAAGAAGGAAGGAAGAAAGGGGAGAGAGAGAGAGAGAGAGAGAGAGAGAGAGAGAGAGAGAGAGAGAGAGAGAGAGAGAAGAGAGGAGAGAGACCCTATGTATCAATCTATGGTGTATCCCCATGTAACTGAGTCATCAGTGTAAGTGCAAAGCCAGAAAGTGTGACTAGTTCTCACTAAATAAAAGACAATAATTGCTGCCTGTGAAAGACTTGTTCAAATATGCCCCCCAAAATAGTAGCCATCAAAGGAAATTGTTTTCTTTTAAATACATTCTCTGCTATTCTAGCACATTTTCATTAAGCTACTTTTGAATTTTGGGTTACCATACATTCAATCCTGGAAAAGGAAATGGCAAATGACTCCAGTATCTTTGCCAAGAAAACTTCAAATGGGGTCATGAAGTTTTGAACACTGAAATGACTGATCAACAAATACATCCAGTCACTGAGACATACTACCTATATATTTACAAGTATTTACAAGTCTCCTTACCTCTGTTTTGAAAAGGCATATCATCTCATCCCCCAGGTTCAAGGTCTCACACACACACACACACACACACACACACACACACACACACACACACCAAAATAAGAAACTGCAATACATACCATTAGGAAAAGACAATCTTTGCTAATTACCTATAATAGTTCAACATTCTTTTCAACCTTTTCCTCTATTAATCTGAATGTCATGTTTCTAACTTTAATAATAAGTTCAGTTACCTCATTTGCAAATGCATCTCTTCAGATTCAGATAATTTTTCATGCCTATTTGACTTATTACTGTCTGCCTCTTCCACTAAAGATAGACCATGTTTAATGGCAATATTATGTAAAATACTGCCCGGCAGGAATTTCTTGCCTACTTTAGAAGGGCAGTGTAATAATGTTCCACCAGATTTGTCTAGACATCAAAATCTCATTTTTTTAGATCCCCAAAGTTCCTTCAATAACTGCTCTGGCAAAAATGTGATACTCATTATATTCTATTTCTTCAGCATTCAGGGATAATAAAAGTATCACCCAGAGGAAGTTAGATTTTTTGACAACTAGCTAACCTTAAAACAAGAAATGCTGTAATTTTGTAATTTTATTTCTAGAAATTAAGAGATATTAACAGCAGCACATGATAGAATTACTCAAAAGCCAAATTTCCCCAATTTCGAAGAAGCTGTGCATTTCTATAGCAGATTGTCTTAAAATGAATGAATCATGACATGATCTTGGGTACTTAGCTACGACATCTGTTATGTGGTAAATTGCATTGCACACCACATGCATAATGAAGGAGAGAATGGCTTTTAGTTGCTAGAGTATGCCTCATTATGTGGAGTCGAACAGATACAGGCAGTAGCACTCAGGACAGATGGAAAGGATGGGATGCCTTAGACTACACAGAGCTTGTTGTCAATGCTACGTATCTTCTAGAAAATTTATAAACTGATAAACACCCTAGAGAAAAGGAAAAACTGCTCAGTATGCTGGCTGGGAGCAAAGAGATATACTCTGAGTAACTCCTTTGCTACTGCTTCAAAGACTTGCTTTCCAAAGCAGACCACCCACATAAGGAGGCATACCCCCTCTGACTCATTAAATCCCTTTTCATTTCACACTATTAAGCATACAGAAAACATTTCAAAAGATAATATGAAAACAATAAAGAATGCAGCTGTGGATGAGGAAAAATTAATTAACAAAGCAAGCTACTTTCAAAGATCAAGGGATGGAGGGAGTATTTTCAAAACATGCAAATACTTTGGCAAATACCGTGCACCTTAATTAGTTTAAATAAATAGCGATTGAGGGATTTGATATGTGTGTGCTAAAAAACTCAAAACATACCACATCTCTTTTAAAAAAATCTAAACATTACTCTTATGAAACACTCAAAATATGCTAATTCAGGTAAACCCACAAGAATTAAGAACAAGAGGTATATCCCATTATGCAATTTTACTTTACAGATGGCCCTTAAATTTCATTATTTTACATGTGAGGAAATTGTGTCTGAAAGAAGTTGAATGGCTTGCTCAAAGCCATAATAGTCAGTGTGAGACAGGGCCAGGACTAGGACTAGTATTAGTTCTCTTAGTAGTCTACTGCTCATTCTACCATACCCAGAGGTAGTAATGAATGAAATTCAATGAACCATGTGAAGTAAACCAGTTTGGATGAAATATAGGGTGTAAGAAAGGGAATATTATAAAATAAAAGTAAAAAATACAGATATCTGCTAAGCCAGAAGTATTCAATATGCAGCCCACGGGCCCCATACAACTCACAGCACTCCCAAATACAACCCAAACCAGATTAAAATATTGTTTCTGTCTCATTTTAATGTGTTGATGTATTGATTTAAAAGAAATATATGGACATGTAATTTTCCTAGTAAATATGTAACTTGCAAGGATCATTATGTATGAGTTAGTGGCCCCCATTTCTTTTTGAGTTTGATACCACTGGGTTAAACCATACAAAACCCTGAATCCCTTAGGTAACAGGTATCCAGGGACAGATTTTGAGGAGGAAAGTGACATAATAGAACCTACATATTTATAATATTATTCTGTTAATAAGATGAAGAATGAATTGGAATATGGGGTGACCAAAGGAAGGGATATTAATTAGGAGGCTATTCCAATAAATTCAGTATGAAGTAGTGAGGGCCTAAATTAAAGTGGTCAGAGTGAATGGAGAGGATTACAAAGATACCAGAGATATTGCTAAAGCAACATTATGACAGGAAATATAACATATTTCAACTTTTTTAATCTTTATCCCTATGAAAGACAGTGCTCTACACATAATAGGAAGCTAAAAATACCATTTGGATTGATTTTTAGGTAGAATGAAGAGAACTTAAAAAATTGTTGAATGTAGCAGATACAGTAAAGCAAAGAATCAATGACACCTCCACATTTTTTAGCTAAACTGGGAGTAAAACAGTGATGGTAAGCTAAGGAGAAAATTATGTGGGAGGAGAAAGATAGTGTGTTCAGTGTTAGACAAATTGGATTTTGGTTGTCATCAAGTGAAGGTGTCTAAGAGGCATTTAGAAATGCTAGATTGTTACTTAGAGGAAAGGTTGGGAATAAAGATAAAGTCTGAGGAGTCATATATGCACAGAGGTGAAATGAGATGGCCAAGACAGAAGGTGTAGATAGAGACAGATGCAAAAATGCCTGAGAAAGGAGCCTTGAAGGATACCAGGCTTAATTAATGAGAGATCAAGTAAAAGTACTCTGACAGTCAGATGGAATGAGTGTGATGTACTTAAAAGAGTTAGATTCAGAGTTAGAGGACTTTAATTTATATTCTTTCTCTGCTATTTACTACCTAGGTGGTATAGTAGATAGCACACTAGTCTACAGTCATGAAGAACTTCTATCTCATTTACTAGCCATGTGACTCTGAGAAAAATCATTTGATTTCTGTCTGCTTCAGTTTTCCTTATCTGTAAACTAGGAGGGAAAGAAGTGGAAATAATAGCACCTATCACCCAGGCTATGAACAGATTAACATTTATAAAAGGCTTTGCAAACCTTAAATTGATATACAAATAGTAGCTATTATTATTATTATTATTACCTCTACTACTACTACTTGTGTATCTTTGGGTAAGTCATTTATCTTTTCTGGGCTTTTTTCTTCATCTATAAAATGAATGGGTTGGGTAAGATGATCTGTGTGGTCCCATTCAGTTCTAAATCCATAATCTTATGATCCTATAATGCAGCACATTAGATCAGTGTCAAAGAAGAGAGAGGTGAAGGCATCAAGAAGGGGGTGGAAAATGTTTAAAAAACTAGTATTTAAAAAATGCTCAAGGAGGGACTTAATAAAGATGGAATTGAGCAGCATGGCATGGTAGAAAAATAATTGTGTCTGCAGTCAGAGGACCTATGTAACTTTGACTATAGCAGTTGTTTCTGGGTCTCATTTTCTAAATCTTTAAAATAAGGGGGTTGAACCTCCATATTTTCTTCTATTTCTAAATACTGATTCAAATGAAATAAAATGAAGGGTGAGAACTAAGAAAGGTCGTTGTATTTGATAATTAAAAGGTGATTAGAAAACTTGGAAAGAGTAGTGATGATGGGGAGGGAAACCAAGTTATAGTGTAGTCATGCAATACAGGCATTCAAATTACCTTGATTCAACTAGGAGAGACCATGTGATACAGTGTTAGCCTCAGAGTAAAAGAAAAGGGGTTTAAGTCCTGATTCTGACACATCCAGTGTCAGATCCTGGTATGATCCTGGTCAAGTCACTTAAATCTCTTAGTTTAAGCCTAAATAAATGTCTAAGATTGCAAGCTGCAGAGAAGGTGTTGATCAGCATTGGTAAAGGAAGTACCATATACCAATGAATTCACAAGACTGGCAATACCTCCTTCCCAAAACTAACTATACTTAACTGGAAGGAGAAAGAAGACAAATAAACAGTTCTATTTCATTCATTAAGCATGTACCCCAAATTAAGCATGAGTTTAAAGACTTGAATCTAGTCAGACCCCTTTCCTCCAGCATATGTCCCACTACAAGCCAGGTAGGGGGCTGGGAGAGAGAGCAGAGAGGAAAGAGGCAACTCTCTTGCTCACTGAACCATTCACTGATATTCAGCTGGACTTTGTACTATGGTCTCAATCAACTCACTGCTTAGAGCCAATTCTTATTACAAAGTTGTAGATTCCCCTGATCTACTTCCCTTAACTATACTGTGCCAACATGATAGTGCATATTTCCCTTGGACATCTGCTCTGAAAAGAGGGTAATTTTGACGTGGGGAGATGGAGGTTTTCACTGGTCAAAAATACAGCATCAAAGCCTTGCTCCTGACATATGCATAATAAAGATAGGAATTCTGGCTAGGCATGTTAAGGATAATGATCTTGCCTCCTTAGCCTACATTTAGCTCTGGCTTAAATCCATTTACAGCTAAGCCAAAGAAGATCTTTGGCACAATCAGATTATTTGGACCCTAAACTAAATAGTAGTCCATAACAGAAGGCTTTGATATCCATCCCAGTCATAAAGGTAACCATTATTCTGGTCTTTGTTAGCTGGGTGTCAGCCTACCCTTCCCAGGGGTAAGACTTTAGATACTATATCCTTACAAACTCAAGTTGAGAGAGAATAGAACCCAGTGGAGCAATGCACCAAGGGAAGAAAACCAGTGAGTGAGTGGAGCAGCATATCCCATTAAGATGCCATGACCAACAAGGAGCAACTTGGGGGCAGATACTAGTGAATAATAGTCCTAGCAATATCAGTATGATGATATCACCAGAATCATCAAGAGTCCTAAAGCAACGTGATATTAATAGACCCTCTACACATATTTCTCACATATAGGACCCTCCCTGTGACTATTCACTCTCTATTTTGGAGGCATGTATATCTGTGGGAAAGCATGCCTTGGATTTATGGGGGTGATATTCTATTGCAAATATTTATATGTTATTTCATTAAATGAAATTGTTTTGAAATAATTATATTTTCTATCTTATTGAGGGAAAAAAAAGACACATTAGTGGAAGGGAGGGGTCATTTATAAACTATCATTTTGAATGGATATGAGCCCATGGAGGACCTCAACCTCGAAGTACCCACTGTGAAAATCTCATGTGTGAAAGGAGGGTATTACAGTAGCTATACTGATTAAACTTAATTTTCTACTTCCCCTCCCTCAAAAAAAAAAATAACGTAGGGGTAGCTATGTGGCACAGTGAGTAAGAGTGCCGGCCCCAGAGTCAGGAGGACCCAGGATCAGTTCTGGCCTCAGATACTTAACACACACACACACACACACACACACACACACACACACACACACACACACAAACTGGCCGTGTAACCTTGGGCAAGTTAATTAACCCCAAACGTTTAAAAAAAATATAACCCCACAGACAGAATTTTTGGAGGTAGTTCAGATCATTCTTTCCAATAATTGGATAATAATGGGGAAGGGAGAGTTAATAAAATAACTTGAGGGAGTAGAAGACTTCAGGAAAGTTTTGTAAGTCTTTTTATTTGTTGTGGAGAAAGATGTGTTAAGGATAGGAGAAGCCTAAGTTTGATTCTAGGCAAATAGAAGTAGACAATAGAGAAGGAAAATGAATATGAGAGAAGAAAAGGAGAGGGAGAGAGACAAAGAGAGAGATACTGAGAAAGAGACTGGGGTGGGGAGAGAGAAAGAGACGGAGACAGACAGGCAAGCAGAAAAGCAAACATACAGAATATGATCCTAGAAGAGTCTGTAGGGTAGATGGAAGGTGCAAGTAGCCTTACACAGTTTAGTTTCAGCAGAGGAAAGCTTCATCCTGAACCCCTGAGACTAAAGAGAAACAAAAGATTATTGAAGTCAGAAAGCTATTCCTGTATGGTGTGGTGGAGCAAAGATAGAAAAACTTCTGCTTGATGGTCCTAATCTTGGAAAAATAAAAGGTAAGGTCATTTGCTGTTCAAAAGAATTGCGCCTGTGGAAAAGACAGAAGGACATTGACATTTAGGAAATGGTGTGCTGGTAAATGTTTAACAACTAGCTGGGGTGGGGGTGTGGAATATATGTGCAAAGCACTTGTAAATTTAATCTGTCTCATTAACATTTTCTCTATAAGTTTCTTAAGTCTAGACTATGAACAAAACAATAAATCAAGCTTTGTTTTGTAAATTTGCTCATTTCTAAGATGTAAATACTCATAATGAAAAATTTATCTATTGTCATTTGTAAGTCAGTTCAAGCTTCAATACACCATTTAAGACTAGAATTCATATTTATCTCTAACTCCACCAAGTCCTTCTCTAATGACTCATCATGGCATGCAGATAACCTTAAGTTCTCAAAGGATATGCCAGGGAAGTGAAAACTGTTAGGTTCTACCATGTTGGCAAAGCTTCAATCTTGAGCCTGGGAGCAGACTATGTTACTAAGGGAAAAAAGAAAGAAGAGCCTCAAATAATTCAACTTAATTATGTAAGAATTAGGGGAGTATAAAGGAGGAATTTGAAGAAATGTTTGAAAGTGGAGGGCTCTATATATGTGCTTGTAATATTTTTTACATATCTGCTATTTTCAACAAATGATGTAGTCATAGTATATTGAGTATGTGTGCCCTATAAATATGTGGGTGGTTTGACCAAGCTAAGAGATTCTAGACACAGGGGTAGGGGTTTTAGCCAGAGGTATCCTATTTTTTTAAATATTCTTAGAAATATTCCTTATCATCCTATACCTGAATTTCAAACCCATGCCAACCTGCTACAAGAAACCACATACCTCAATAATATGAAGAGTGGAATGGAGAGAAGCCTAAGCATTTGTAGGCTTATCACCCTCTGGCAACCAAAAGAGACTACAATATTTTTAGAGACAGTATTTCCTAACAACTAAAGTTGTACAAAAGTGAAATGGGCTACTTCTAGCAGCAATTGGTCTCTTGGCATTAGAAGTCTTTAAATTGAAACTGTGCAATTATTTATTGGGAATATTCATGTATGAGCTAACCTCTGCCATTCCTTCTATCTCTGAAAGCCTATATTCTATGTACATGATAGAGGCAGGACTCTAAGCTTAAAACTATAAGCCTGCACAAAATGTCATGATAAAAAGAACACTACAGTTTTTTATTTGGTCACTCTGGTTATATATGACCAACCTCCTCAATTCTATTCCTTCCATTTCCATAAGCTTTTGAGGGACCATGAAAAGGAGAAGAATCCTTGTGGAGGTACCCCATCTGTGGGAAGTCAAAAGAAACTAAAATGGAGACATATGAAATGTTTTTTTTTTCCCCAAATTTAGCCAAAATGTGTGTCTCTGTGCTTCCCACTCACTAGGAGTAGCCAAGCCAAGGGGAAAAAAATGTTAGGGAGAGACATTTTTCTGCCTAAGACAATTTAAGATGTTACAGGAGAAGTCAGTGATGTGGGGATTAGGGACTGCCCACAGCATAAGCAACAGCAGCACCAGCACTAACAGTGATCTTTAAAGGCAGCTGCAATAGTGGTAGCAGTGTCTTTAGGAGCTCTCAGTCCATAGATGGCAAGGGGGTTAAACAACTGGTCAGAAAGATATCACAGGAGACTATTTGCAGGTACTAGGTGCAACTGGAATTTATTGGAAACTCTATTGTCCATACACAGTTCCATGGCAGAAAGTAGCACTAGCACTTGGAGTTGCAAAGGAACAGGGGACCTTTCTGAGTAAACACCAGAGTACAGACCAGGAGAGCAGTGACAACACATCTCCCCAGATCACACGACCTTGCAAACACTGAAAAATTGCAGAACCCCAGAACTAGCTCTGAAAACAGCAGCACAAAATAATCTGAAGTTGGGGACAGTGCCTCCCCACCCCAGGGTGAGCAGAACCCAACATAAATGCAAAGTTCAAATTTTTTTAAAAAGGCTGGAAAAATGGTCAAATAACAAACAAGGAAACAAACAAGTTAAAAAAAAAATATACTACTACAGTGTCTACTACAGTTTCAGGAAAGACCAGGACAAAATCTCAGAAGAAAACAACAATGTGAAAACATCTATAACCAAAGACTCAAAGAAAAATTATTAATCTAATCCAAGACCCAGAAGGATTCCTGGAAGAACTAAACAAAGAGATAGGAATGGTAGAGGAAAATTGGGAAAGGAAATTAGAGTGATGCAAGAAAATTATGAAAAGAGAGTCAACAGCTTGATAAAAGAAACACAAAAAATGCTGAAGAAAATAATACCTTAAAAAGTTTTTGGCATAATGGTAAATAAATCATAAAAATTCACTGAAGGAAAGAACCCCTTAGAAAGCAGAACTGGTCAAGTGGAAAAAGTGGTAAAAAAAATGCACTGAAGAAAATAATTCCTAAAAATTAAGATTGGGCAACTAGAAGCTAATGACTCCATAAAGCATCAAGAAACAATAAAATAAAGTGAACAGAATGAAAAAAAATAGAAAAAAATGTGAAACATCTCGATGAACAAACAACCAGCCTGAAAAATAGATCTAAGAGAAATAATTTAATAATTATTGGACTACCTGAAAGTCAGGATCAAAAAAAGAGCCTAGAGACCATATTTCAAGAAATTATACAGGAAAACTGCTGCAGTATCCAGAGAGTAAAATCAAAATTGAAAGAACCCACTGATCACTTACTGAAAGAAATTACAAAATTAACACTTAAAGAAATATTATGGTCAAATTCTAGAGCCCCCAAGTCAAGGAGCAAACACTGAAAGCAGTCAGAAAGAAACAATTCAAATATCATGAAGCCATAGTCAGGATTATATAAAATATAACTTCTTCCATCTTGAAGGAACCAAAGAGATTCCAGAATATGATATTCTGGAAGGCAAAGGAGTTAGAATTACCATCAAGTATAACCTACCCAGCAAATCTGAGTGTAATCCTCAGGAGGTCAGGAGGAAAAGGGGAATGGATATTCAATGAAATAGTGGACTTTCAAGCATTCCTGATGAAAAAATAAGAGCTGAAAAAAACCTGACATTCAAATACAAGACTCAAAAGAAGCATAAGAAGGTAAACAAGAAAGGGAAATCAGAGACTCCAAGATAAAAAGAAATAAACTGTTCATATTCTTTTATGGGAAGAGGATACATGTAACTCCTAAGAACTTTAACATTATTAGGACATTTAGAAACAGTCTACGTAAACAGACAGTGCATGAGTGTGAATGAATTATGTGGGGTGATCTAAAAACATGAATAGGTGAGAGAGGGATGCAGTAAGAGAATGGGGAAGGGAGAGGTGGATTAGGGGAAATTATCTTACATAAAAATGTCATATGGGGTGGCTAGATGGACAAGTGAATAGAGCACTGTCCCTGGAGTCAGGAGACCTGAGTTCAAATCTGACTTCAGACACTTAACAGAAAACTAGTCATGTGACCCTGGGCAAGTCACTTAACCCCAACTGCCCTACCTTGCCCCCTCCAAAAAGAAAAAAAAAAGTCATGCAAGGAAGAACTTTTACAGTGGAGGAAGTAACGGTGGGGGTATGGCAAGCAATGCTGGAATTTAACTCATCTAAATTGATTCAAAGAGGGAAGGAGAGAGAGAAAGAGAGAGACAGATAGACAGAGACACAGAGACAGAGAGAGTTGGGTAAAATCTATCTTACCAAATAGGGAAATAGAAGGTGAAGCATAGAAAGGAAGGGGGAGAGGGGTGGATGATACAAGTAAAGGCAGATTAAAGGAGGCAGTGGTCAGAAGTAAAACAGATTTTTGAAGATAGATAAAAAGGGAGGAAGTATAAACAGAAGAAAATAGGATAGAGGGAAATACACAGTTAGTAATCACAACTGTGAATGTAAATTATGATGAGTTCACCCATAAAACAGAAGCAAATAGCAAAGTGGATTAGAAAGTGGAATCCAATGATATGTTGTTTACAAGAGACAAGCTTGAAACAGAAAGGCATACAGAGTTAAAGAGAGAGAGACAGAGAGAGAGAGACAGAGAGAGAGAGACAGAGAGAGAGAGAGAGAGACAGAGACAGAGACAGAGACAGAGACAGAGACAGAGAGACAGAGACAGAGAGAGAGAGAAACAGAGAGAGACAGAGACAGAGAGAGAGACAGAGAGACAGAGAAGAATCTATTATGTTTCAGCCGAACCAAAAAAAAAAAAAAAGGCAGGAGTAGCAATCATGATCTCAAACAAATAAAAAGCAAATATAGACCTAATTAAATGAAATAATCAGGGAAACTATATTTTGATAAATATATCATAGACATTGGATACAGATTGAGAAAGGAGTATGGCAAGCCTGTATGCTGTCATCTTATTGATTTAACTTTTATTCAGAATACATCATGTGAAATGTCAGACTGGACAAATCAAAAGCTAGAATTAAGGTTTCCAGAAGAAATATCAACAATCTTAGATCTATAGACAATATCACCCTGATGGCAGAAGGTAAAGAAGAATTAAGAAACCTCTTGATGAAGGTAAAAGAAGAAAGTATAAAAGCTGGTTTGAAGCTTAATATGGGGGGAGAGGAGGGACCAAGATCCTGCAACTGAGTCTATCACTTCCTGCAAAATAGAGGGAGAAGAAATAGAAGCAGGGTCAGACTTTACACTCTTGGGCTCAAAGATCATTGCAGTTGGGGACTGCAGTCATAAAATTAAAATTACTCCTTGGAAGGAATCTATGGCAAATCTGAACAACACCTGAAGCACTTCTTCCATATGACACTTTTCTTGATTTGCCACAATTGCTAGTTCCTTTCCTCCCTAATTACCTTGTATTAATTTTGGACTTATTCTGTATATACTTATACATAGACTTGTTGTGTACTCCAATAGAAAATAAACTCTTTGTAAACAGAAACTATTTGATTTTTTTTTTATTTGTATCCTTGGTACCTAGGAATATAGTGGCACTGAATAAATGCTTGTTAACTGATTGATTCATTAACTGAGTGTTAGCACTTGCTTTGCTTGCTATTAAAGCTCAAAAAAAAATTACTGGGAGTGAAGGAAAACTTCTAGAACTGCCCCAAAGTGGAAGAAGCCACCAGGAGTTTTAAGGTTCTTTCCAGGAGAAGTTTTAAATTGGAGGTTGGGTGACCAATTGTTGGGATATCATAAGTGGTGCTCCTTGTCATGTGTATATTGGGCTAGATGCCCTCTTATGTTTCTCTGGTTTTGAGATTCTGCAACTCTTTAATCATGGTTAGCTAGAAGAAGAGATATTTTGAATAAGGTCTTATAATGTCTCCTTAAATCATGAAGTAATAGTCTGTCCTTGAAACCATAATGTTTAAAGCTTGCTATCATTAATAACATATGGCTGTAAGGTTTGTTTTCACTCTTTATTGAGACATATTTCATACTCACTATTTTACATTTTAAATCATTAGCAATGCACATTAAATACT
This sequence comes from Gymnobelideus leadbeateri, assembly GCA_011680675.1. Taxonomy (NCBI): domain Eukaryota; kingdom Metazoa; phylum Chordata; class Mammalia; order Diprotodontia; family Petauridae; genus Gymnobelideus; species Gymnobelideus leadbeateri. The sequence goes on along the minus strand of WOXC01009520.1, from coordinate 283,309 downwards.
GGTTATTACAGAGGAAATATCTTGAATCTAATAGGTGCCTTCATGGATATAAAGTTTTCATTTTAATTGTCTTCTAACACTTAAAGAAATTTTGGTGCCAATTCCCATTCCACAAACATACAAATCAGGTAAATCCAGATAGAGTCTTTTTTGTTAATTACAGGATTGACAGCCCAGTCAAAGTCAGTAAGTAAATGCTTTGTTATTAATAGGCACAGAGATGGTTTTCAGATGCTTGTACAAAGTAAAAATCCATCCCAAGGAGAAAAAAGTATCTATTGAACCAGACCTTTTTAGTGTCTGTTCCATAATATCTATAAATTAGCTAGCTCTGGAAACTGCATTAATTCTTTCAAAACACACAGGTCCTACTCAGTGAATGGGACATGAAGTTAAAAAAACACAACAACAAATTCAAGAGGTCTGCATGACCTCAGGAAATAATGCACACTAACAGGAAATTGAGGTCCAAATGGGTCTAAAGCAGTCATGCGCTCCACTCTCCAATGTGACTACAAGATGTGATTATACCAGATACATCACATTAAGTTTTTTGAATATTTTCATCTTTGTCACCCAGATGTCCTACTGAATGTTAAATGGTGAGAAAGTATCACTGATACCAATGTCCTAGAATGTATGCAGACTACTATCCTCAAAGCAATGCTTATTTGAAGACTACTTGTCTACAACAGAAAGCTTGATTCCCTTTTAACTTCAACCAATATTTATTAAGCACTTATTCATAGCTTGGGAGTCAGAAGAGTCTTAGTTTAAGTCCTGCCTGTGCCATTTGTATGAGTGTATTTAAACCCTCAGTGACCCAGGCAATGCCCTAAAACTACAGATTACAAATGAAGTGCAGATCTGCATTGATGGAGGTAGTTTCCACACCAGACGTTTCCTGTATTGACATAAAAAATCAAACTTCTCCCCTCCCCAAACAAAACTATGCATAGCACTTTCATTGGCTCTAGAAGTGATGCAAAGATTAAATATGGCATGCATTATATATTGCATCTGCTACTGAAAGAGCTTTCTAAATGTTCTTGAGGCTCTTTCCTCTTCAATCTACTCTTTTTGCAACTGCCCAAATGACATTCTTAATGGGGAGTTTTATAGTCCCATGATTCGAAAAAAATATCAAGGGCTCTTCCTTTATAAGATAAAATTATAAACCATCACTTAAGGGCATCCATAACCTGTGCCAACTTGTTCTTTTGGGCTTGTCTCACATTCCTCTCCACATACTGGGTTGGTATATAGATATCATCAACACTGAATTACTACTCACTTTCACCTATATCTCTTCTTGCTCTCTCCTACCTTCATACTCTCTAAGTAGGAATTAATGAAGTTATATAACATATTGAACATTTCTGCCTCTTGAAATCTTTCTTTTCCTTCATCTCTTCTGATGCATCTTTTGCTGATGCACCTAACTAAATTTTATTCTCTCTCTCTCTCTCTCTCTCTCTCTCTCTCTCTCTCTCTCTCTCTCTCTCTCTCTCCCTCTCTCTCTCCTCTTCCCTCCCTCTCTCTTCCTCCCATAATATTTTGTTGGATTTCGATTTCAATCAATTAAAAATGTTTACTAATTGCCTATGTTCTAGGCACTGAGAATATAAATACAGAAAATTGAACAATTCCTACTCTCAAGCAATTTCTTCTATTGCAGATAGAACAAATGTATCTAAGTATATACAAAATAAATATAAAGAGTAAATGAAAAAAATAAAATAAATACAACCTATTTAAATGCAAGATAGTAGCAGCAGCATTTAGGTAGAACACAAAGATTTCACACAGAACTGAGTGTGTAAGTTATGTTTTGAAGGAACAGAAGAATCCTCTGAGGTTTAGTGAGGAAAGCATGCATGATGGACCTGGGGGACAGTCAGTGCAAAGGCATGATTGTCCCAGTAAAAGAAACACAGATAAGGTCAGTTTGACTGGATTGCAAAGTGCTAACTGGGGAGACTGGAAAGATAGGCTAGGGCTCATCTGTGAACATCTAAAAAGAGGAATTTCTGTTTATTCAATAGGTAAAAGAGAAGCCCTAAAGTCTATTGAGTAGGGAAGTGACATGGTCAGCTCTGGGCTTAAGGAAAATCACTGTGGCAGCTGAATGGAAAATAGACTGAAATGGGGAAAGATTTGGTTTTTAACCCCATCACATTCTACCATGAATCATGCCACTTGTATGCACATTCTTTCTTCTCACCTCTGCCTCTTTGTTTGACTTCCTCCAAGATTCAGTTCAAATTTGACTTTCTTCAGGAAGTTTCTCCTACTCCTCCCAGTCAGTTACTAATACCTTCCACAATGAAATGATCTACTCTTCCCCTATCTTAAATGAATTTTATATGATGCATTATACAAATATTTTGTATTCACATTCTCTCCCCAGAGCAGAGATTGTTTTTGTCTCTATTTGTACCTCCATGCTTAACCCAGTGCCTGATGCCTGGTACCTGGTTGTTGGTTGTTGATTATTGTTCTTTGCTCTTGAAGAGGACCAAAATGATATCACTATGCTACAGTCAAGTTACAGTGTGTCCAACTGTGACTGATCAGTCCAGTCCAGTATATGCTCGGAATGTTCTACCACAGGTTGGGCACAAACAGTCCATGTGAACATTTAGGGCAGATTCTCTGAATTTGAACATCTCACATTTCTTTTGAGCTACTTCAATTCTTCTTTGCTCATAGAACACAGCACCTTATCTGATGTGGGCATGCCATGCTGAGTGGATCTATGCTACTATCTCCCATGTTATACAATCCATTCTGAAGTTCTTAAGAGAGACCTTGAGAGAATCCCATATCACTTCTTCTGACCACCATGTGAACAATTGCCCTGTGTAAATTCTCCATAAAATAGTCTTTTTGGCCAGTGTACATTTTAATTCTTGGTGACTGACTGACCTTACACCATTCCATTCTACCCTATATGACCTTGATGATGGATAGATAGATAGATACAGATATATAAATGTAGACATAAAAAGCTGTGATTTTTTCATTATAGGAAATTCCTAGTGTTAGAACTCTTTTAGCAGTACAGATTGCAATACAACAATGTTTTAGTGGGAAAATCCTAGGAAATCGCCTGAGGTATGTAGACATTATATGAGATAGTGGGGGATTTCAGAGGCCATCTAGTCCAATTCCCTCACTTTGCGGATAAGGAAACTGAGGCTGAGAGAATTTAAAATGAATTGTCCAAGAACATTCGGATAGTAAGTATCAGATAATGTATTTGAACCCAAGTCTTCAGTGTCCAGGGCACTTTTCATTGACAGGCTCAGACAATAAGAGGCAGAGATTATATTTGAACAAATGGCCCCTAGGCCATGTTGCTCACTTTACTTAGATTGCAAATTCTTTTTTAGTCATACATTATTTCTGATTTTTTTTGTTTTTTAATGTATGTAAGTATTTGGTAAATTCAAGTGGCTACTATTAATGTAAGGAAGAATTATGGAGTGAGAGAAAGCATTTAGGATCAGCAGACTGGCTTCAAATCCTGACTCTAAGATTTTTCATAAAATTTAGACATAGAGTTGTAAATAATCCTTAGTGCCTAACCCCCATCCTCCTACTAGTAGTGTGATAGCTAACGTGACTAGCTCTGTGATGTAGCCATATTCCCTAACCTCAGGGAACCTGTTTCCTCATCTACAATGGGCATAATAGTAACTTGTACTACCAATCTCATGGGGATTCTATGAGGAAATACTTGTAAATTTAAAATACTTGTAATGCTTGTAAATACTACATGAATGTCCACTATCATTATTGTTGTTGTTAGTGGGGATAGCCAATGATTGAAAAACAGGAAACTGGACAAAAAGAGAGGGGGGTTGCAGCTAGGTGGTGCAGTGGCCCTAGAGTCAGGAGGACCTAGATTCAAATCTAGATTCTGACACTTGACACTTACTTTAGTAACTATATGACCATGGGCAAGTCCCTTAACCCTTTTTAACTCATCGGGAAAAAAAAAGAATTAAAAAAGGAAAGAGAGAGAGAGAGAGAGACTTTCAAAATTCAGTGAAGGCTTAAGTACTATATCATGATGGTGAAAAAATGGCAACTGAGAGGCAGAGCTGGCATGTGACTTTAAGGGAGAAAAAAGCAATCTAATTATGACTCTGAGAGGTAGTGTCAAAAAATAACGACAGGTATTACAGTTAAGGATTCTGATCACTGAGCAAAGGAGAATATTCACATGTACTCAGAATGGAAAGAAAGACTATTAGCCTTTCATCTCACTATTTCTTCCCATTATTGCCACAAAGTTCACTGTCAGTACCATCTTCAAAAATTAAAGACAATCTGTCAACAAGTTGTGACTTTACAGGAATTATCTAAGTCAATTTTTTTTAAGTACAAGATAGTTCAAAATCCAATTAGTGAGAAATCTAAAATTTAGGGCAAGAACATATTAAAATATGTTTTATCTACTTGTTTCTATATCAGGGGGTAGGGATGGGGGTTGTTTGTTTTCTGCTTTAATAGTAATGTTTTCAGGCACTTTTCTAGTATTTAAACATAATAAATTATCGTGTAAATCCTTTTCAAAGGATAGATTTCATGATCTATCACTGTGAGTTGTGTGGTTATGGAATACCCTGCAAGGGGTAGGGACACCTAAAGGAGAAATATAATACTGTTTGCCTGCCAAAGAAGAGGCCAAGTTACTTCCTGGAAAAAATAACAATGTGTTTGGGAAAATATCAGGTGAACTCTGAAACATAAGGCTTTGAATTCTTTCACTGCCCCTTATGGTTTTTAGTCAGAGTTTGTCTGAAGGTCAGTGGGACCTATGAAGCAACTCTATTTTCCAACAAAACAGAGCCTGTTCTGGCATAGAGAGAATGAATGTATAAATGGTCCTGTGCATAAATGTGGCAAAAGTGTAATAACAAATGGACCAAAATTCAAACTATAGTCAAGATTTTCTGTGTGTGTGTATTCCAACTTAATTCAATTCCGTTCAATTCAACAACCATAATGTGAGGGCCGTAGCCAGGTACTAATGATACAAAACTAAAAAAAAAAGTGCTTGCCCTCAAAAAGTTTACATTCTACTGAAAAGGAACAGCAAAGAATATATTACATAAATACAGTGCCATTTGGTAGGGGATAAAGAAAGTCATCTTAATGGAAGTCACCTAATAGAACTTTGAACAAAACTTAATCCAAGAGGAGAAGTGAAGAGGAAATGGTGATCCATGGGGCAAAGAATCAAAGGAGGGAAATCAAATGCTGTACTAAGGGAACAGCAAATAAGAAAGTTTACTGGAACATAAAACTCAAATGGGACTAATGTACAGTAAGTTTGGAAAAATAATTTGGATTCTAATTATAAAGGGCTTCAAAAGATTTTAAAGGCCAAATAAATACCTCACCACCCCCAAGAAACTCAAGATCATTTCTTTACTTCCATCAATATTTCACTGTTTTAAAATGATAACATCTATTTTATTAACTTAATATGCTTTCATCTCTTTTTACACATTTCCCCCAGCCTTCCCACATTTCTATTACTGTGACCTTCCAGGCTTTTAAAAATATGTAATGTGTGTGTTTTCACATCACACTGCCAGTGAATAAACCACTACAACATAAGCAAATTATCCCAAAAGTCTTTTTTCAGTCTGTCTCCTTGGCTAAAAACCATGTGTATAACAGTTTTTATAAAAACACATACCACTTACTCAATAGAATAGGGGAGCACCATCTGTGTCATTCTACTTAACTATTGTACAGTATGAGAGCACATATTTGTGAATCATTTGTCCAACAGACCCTATCAGATCCTGAAAAAATGCTGGGCAACACACGTCTCCAGGCATATGATGGAAATGTTTTGTTGTCAAAGAATTTTTTGTAAAACAACCTCTTTTTAAGTTTGTCATAATCTTTTTTTTTATATTTGGTTAAAACATATATCAACTTCTGAACCAAGACCAGTAAAAAAAATGACACTATGAAAATAAAGAAATTTGACTTGTTCACAAAGGCTACCATAGAATGTCCCCTGCTGCTTACACATTCTATAAGAATCAACCACTCATAAGTCTGCTTATATAGCTCCCTCTGACATCTACTCTCCAGATAAATTTAAAATTCATGTATATAGTTTTAATCAAAGTGTATCACATTTTCCTTGTGTCCCAAGTAAACCCCTTCCCAAACTTAAAAACTCTTTTCAGTGACATTCCAGTATATAACATATGAATTGCAGCCAATAAATCTTACATTGCTTGTGGTGAGTTAGACAGTTGCAGGTGATCCCCCACAAAGAACAAGTGCTTCATTTGCAGTCAAAACTTTCACAGTGTTAAACCAATGCAATGAAATGCTGCTTCCACACTATTCTCCTTCTAAGTCAAGTTATGCTTTTTAAAATTTACTTTTCCATTTTTCTCATCTCATAATCACAATTCTGTCTACCTGTCATAAGAGTAAACAATCAGTTTAGTCAGTTCATATCATTTGTCTATGTAAATGCCAAAAATAGGCTTCATCAGTTTTTCCATGGAAGTTACCAGGCATTCTCTTCACCTTATTACTGCCTGTATTCTCCATTATAATTCTCCTTAATCTTAATCTCACCTCTTAGAGGAAAAAAAACTTGTTTGCAAGTTTTTGGTTATTATTACTTTTCCCCAACTGGGTATCAAGGTAATTTATCATGAGTAGGTCAACAATAAAGACGATCATGGTGGTCAGAGATCTCCCTCACAAAATAAAATCAGATATATAGGGGCACAATAGTCATACAAAAAAAACTCCCCAAACTAATTTGACAGTGCTTATCTTAACTTTCACTGGCCCAAGGCCTCAATCCAAGGGATAAAAAGCCAAGAGCAATGAAATGTGACAAATAAATTCTACTCACCAGCAATGTATCACTGAGAAAAGAAATCCATCATGTGCCTAATTCTCCTTTCCATCTGCAGTGGTAGTAAAGGGAGGAGAGTACACACACATTATTGTGAGAGTACTCATGCCTTCTTGGGTCGGAATGAATAAATTGGTCTTTCCCTACTGAAGGAATCCTGAATCAATATCTGTATATAAAAAAGATCCCAAGAATATGAGAAACAGCATCGGTGAGTTATTCATTTTGTCACTCCCACACTTAGCACCCACAGAAGATATAACACTGACTAGGACCATACATTTATCTCTTTCCCTATCTTTCACTTGTTATAGCTCTAGTGGTGGTTATCTAAGTTCTTGAAATCTTTTTTTTTTCTCTCTTGAAATAGTTCTGTTCTCTGTTATCATCTATACGTGAATTACAGGCTCAAGAAAGGAGAAAAATTTGAATGACCTGCCCAGCAGATAGCTACATAAAAGAAGCTTCATAAAGACTCTAAAAAAAAAAGAGAAAGGACTTCCAAAGTAGTGACATACCCTATGCAAAGAACTTAGATATGATGCTACTGTAGCCATGTACTGTGTGGTGTCATTCATATAAGGTAAAAATATTCTACTGGGATGCTGCAGAATATTAGGATTCTTATTCCACCTTCTGATGATCTCTAGCCTTTGGATTGTGGGTATAACCAATCTTTTCCAGACTCTTCCTTTTGCAGCTCACTAGAAGTGACTTTCTCACACTAATCTCCTGGGACTCCAATCCTACAAAGGAGTCTCCTTAAGAATTCAGAGACTATAACAATGGGGAAGGTCATATGGTCTCTTGGAGTAGCTCAAAAATTCCACCATCACCACCACAAAGACACAACCAAACCAAACAGAAATTGCTATCCAGTTTACTTTTTGCCTAGAGGAAAACCAAATTTGTCACAAAGAAGTGCTCTGGAAAGTTGTGGAATATAAAACAATAATATTCTCTTTTATTTAGTTCCTGAATGCCCACTCAGAAAGATTTCTAGTACTTTTTTAATCTTTTTTTTTCTACTTCTCATTCTATATGTGCTTTTACATGTTTAATATGTCAGTCACTGACCTTATTTCTTGCATCCCATATCCAATAATGAAACATGCATATCAGAAATTACTGTTGGGCTACATTTTTATCTTTTCCTGGCTGTTGATACTAATTGAACTGAAATGTAAATATACTTTAAAGAAGTAAAATTTTGATTTAACATATGGTCTCCTGGACAAGGAAGAAAGAGGAGAGGAAGAATAGGGAAAACTGACCATCTGGTATCAGTTCTTTCAAATGGAAAGTTTAACAATGACCAGCCTTTCCAACCATGCTTCTCACCCCAGTCTCAGGTTATTCTCTAGGCCACAAAAGGCAGCACAATCAAAGGAAGAACTCCCATAAATATTCGAATGTCAGCAATGCTATTTGTCTACACACTCATATCAACTCCTTTGAAACTCACTTAAATGGTATTTAAGCTCATGCCTTCACAAAGTTCACTACTTACAAGACAAGAGGAAGATAGTGCTACCTCTTTAAGGCACAGCACTTCTTTCATTAGAAGACCAAGAACCATGAAAAGATTTCCATCATATTCACCAGATTTCACCCCAGCTGCTCTAAATATTTTTGGTTAAGGGAATGTTAAATACACTACACAGGCACATTTAACTTTTAAAATTAAAACTACTCTTCTCTCCCTCCCCCGCACATTTCCAATTCCCACTGAAAAAGTAAAAGAAAACTTTATATAATTGGCTTCTCCAACCTGTTCTTTCCTTTAGTCTAATTCCTTGCCTTTTTTTGCACAGAAAGCTCAGAGATGTCACAGAGGGTCAGGATCAAGTATAATTTTAAGGAACAATATAAAGTAATATCAAGGTAGTTTTTACTTCCAGATTTCTACAATCAATTCTGCTGCTAGTCTTACAACCACATGTCATTCTGGTTTTGGGGCTCTTATAAAAACTATACATGCCTACCTGAGAAAACAGTAGAGTTATACTTTAAAAAATGAAATTATTAAATTAGAAATTATTCATCTTCATCCTACGAATAATGATGATGATGATGATGATGATGATGATGATGATGATGATGATGGTAGCAGTGATAGTAGTAGTGAAATGAATCTATGATTTTATTCATACTGAGAACTCTTGGAAAAGAAAGTCCCTGCACAGCTAGAGATAAGTGCTTTGATATATGTGTATAACATGTAGACCTAAAGAATTTCCTGGGCAAGTGAGGGATTAAATGACTTGTCTATGGTCATACAATTAGTATATGTCACAGTCAGGACTTGGACCCTGATGTTTCTGATTCCAAGATTGTAACCCACTATGACATACAAATTCTCAACAAATTATATTACTTTAAAAAGGAAGGTGGAGGAGAATCCCACCCCCTCCACTTGAATTAATGGAATCACAAGGTGTTAAGTATAAGGGAAGGTTGTTATGGGCTCCTCCTCCCTTAGGTAATGTAGTCACACATGACACACAATTATCTATTAAAGTGTAAATGAAATGCATGAACATTTTTTTATTTCTTTATGAGGAAAATTTTTAAATGGATAAAAAGGAATTAGAGAAACAAATTGGAATTGAAAAAAGAATTGGAGAAAGAAATAGTGCAGAAAGAAAAGAAAACAATGTGATAAAGAAAATCAATCACTCACCTTGGATCTATAAGTAAAAACAGCAAGCAATTCTAGAACTAAAAAGTTACAGAGCATTTTATGAAGGAAGACTGTTTTCCCTATGCCACAAGGCAATAAAGATGGGGAGAAAATAATCTCTTCTCTCACCTTCACCAGCCTCATCAGAGTTACTATACCAATAGGAAATAATTCATCTCACCAGAAACAGAGGGGCACACCAAAGATAATACAGCAAAACAGCTACCCAAGAATTTCAGAGAACTTTCTCACAATGGAAAGAAATGCCAGCTAAGGACACAAGAAAGGAGAAAAATTTGGTAGGTCAGTTGAATGGCCAGCCCAGTAGAGAGTTGCACAAAATATAAATTGCATGAAGACTCTACCTAATGAGAAAGGACTTCCTGTGTCAGAATTTGTGAGTTACCTTTTGCCACACATGTATCCATCATGCTTGCCTCAATATCATTGTACTCTAATATTGAGTTCACTCATCTAATAGGTACAGTATGTATCTGTGGGAGAATATGCCCTTCAGTCTTGGGGAATTTTTTTATACTACATATTCTTACTATACCATCTTAGTAATGTCTTTCCTAAACAAATTATTCTACTGGGTCTTCGTTAATGGGAAGTACACTGGTGGGGACTGGACAGCTACAGGATTATATACACACACCTAAAAACAAATAATAATAGTCACTTTCTTTATGATCCAAATTTTAAGTGTGATTGCTAGTTGGGGAAGTATCCCAGAAGAGTGGTACCTCACTATTTCATAAATATAAAGTGAACATTACTGGTTTTTAATTATTTCAAAGAATGAGTATAACACTGAAATATTCAAGTTTTGAGGTAAAACAACTCTTTTTTCATGAGAGCAATCACAAACCATTAGAAATAAATTATAGAAAATATAGAAGATTTATGAATGGGGAAATTAAAGCAACAGATGAATGTAGACAGTCATAAGTGAACATGTTTAGGGAGAAATAATCAAAACCATATTATAAGACTCTGAGATAATAATTATAACTATAGATCTTTAAATCTAAGGTGGGTCCTAGAGATAACTTATGTTAACCCTTTCATTTTATAGATGAGGAAACAACCTAAGAAAGGTTATATTGTCCCAAGGTCATACAGCTCATTAACAGCACAGTAAAGGAGTAGGATTTAGCTCTCCTTACTCCAAATCATAAATACTTTTTTCTACTATCTATGACTTGTGTATTTTCCCTTGAACATATCAACTCATTGAAATCAGAACCCATTAGTGTGAAGCATCAAAAGTTGCCATGCAATGTGATTAAAGTTTTTGAAATGTTGAAGGTAATACAGACATATTGATCATTTTTCAGCTGCTTAGATTGAGTGTTCTTAAATAGGTGAAACTAAAAAAAAAAATAAAAGGAAATATAATTTTTATAATGAGTAGTAAATTTATAGCCCTAAGAGGGATATGTATTTAAATGTTTTGTTGGTGTGGTTGTTCTTATATTTACAAGTGAAGTTACAAATGGATTCCTACATTTTTGGATGACAGAGTCACAATGAATTACTTAAAAAAAGATATTTTAGGCATCTCTAACTAGTCCTTCAAGACTGACATCAGAGAATATAATTATGCCTTTTCACATAATGGCTTTTGGTTTCACTGAAGAAATAAAATATTGAACTTGATGGATCATCATCTGATGCAGCTTGACAATCTTTGTATGGGTTCTTTGATGTCACAATTTTTTTATGTCACAATAACTGACCAGTATGTCAGAATAGATAGTGTCAAGTACAACAAAGTTCAGGCAAAAATAAATAACATGATTTAGGAACATTGATCTAGAGAGAGAGAGAAAGAGAGAGCAAGAGTGAGAGAGAGAGCAAGAGTGAGAGCTAAAGGGGGGAGGAGGAGAAGGAGCACCAAAATGAATAAAGTAAAAGCAATACAAACAGGTTGTGTCAATTCCAAAATTGAGCATCTAAAGAGTTTAGTCCATGAAAGAGAACTCAAAACAAAGACAGAAAATTTGAGAAACCCAGTTTATATTTGTGAGAATGATGCCTGAAATATAGCCAAAGGCAATCTGCAATCTGCCTTGGAGTTCTGGGCAGCAATATTTAAAACTGGCCAGAGGCTTCTCTCTCAGCATTTGCACTTGACAAGCCCAGAGTCATTCCATTCACCAATGTATTATTTTACTCTTCTACCAACATAGTTCTTCCCCCTACCCCCACTATCTTTTTTTTCCCCACCTCACTTTTCCTTTATTGGGCAAATAAAAACAAAAGGAAGAATAAAGAAAATAAAATTACTGAAAAATTAAAAGATATAATTTTGGAAGCAAAGATTATTATGTAGCTCTTTGAAATACCCAAATTATGCAACTGAAAAATGAGAGAGAAAGGAAATTGCTTTATTCTATCTCCATAAACTTCCAAACATCATACTAAGGAAGATATGTGTTACTATATCTTTTGTAATTATGTTATAAATATACATTAAACATGTAGAAATGTTAGTATCTTTCATACAAAATATGTCTTTGTTTTTGCTACTGCCTTTGTTGTCATTTTTCTAATGCTGGATTTTTGAGAGTTGATATGACTCTTTTAGTATGTAGATATTTTAGTAGTTTGGGAATAGTTGTTGTGTAGTCATTTCAATTGTGTCTGACTCTTTGTGACCCCATTTGGAGTTTTCATGGCAAAGACACTGGAATGGTTTGCCATTTCTTTCTCAAGCCTATTTTACAGATGAGGGCATGAGGGAACCAGAATTAAGTGACTTGCCCTGGGTCACACAGCTTGTAAGTGTCTGAAGTCAGATTGGAGTAATTAGCAAACCTCACACATATAGAGTTTCTTTAACTCAGTTCATAGAAGCTGATTTCATTAGGGTCTATAGAATGGGGAAGTAGCAGAAACCTATTAGTAAGGTCCCTCAATCACAGCATAAGATTTAGATCTGGAAGAGATCTAAATATATAGATTAGTCAAATGACAGTGTGGCCTGCTGGATAGAGAGCTGACCTCAGTGCCATAAATACCTGGGTTCAAGTCCTAATTCCTATATATACTAACTGGGAAACGCTGATTTGATTTGATCTCAGTGCTCTGGCCATCTTTCAGAGAGAGCTGCAAAGAAGATAATGACATACAATGATAGAAGTTATTCACCTGGAGCTCTTCTAGTGCCTTCATTTTGAAAATATAAAAATTAGATCCCATCTCTGTTCATGATTGACTAAGGAAGGTTCAGTGTCAGAATACCTGGCAATCCAACTTATATCTTCTAATGTCAAATCAGATGCTTTATCTACTATACCATGTGTTTCCTTACTAGAAAAGGCAAAAACCAGTGATAATTTTGAAAGGAGAGAAAAAAAGAGAAAGTGCAAGCAACACTACCAGTCAATACTATATTTAATTACCAAAAATAAACAAGTTCTTGGGGCCGCTAGGTGGTGCAATGAATAGAGCACCAGCACTGGAGTCAGGAGGACCTGAGTTCAAATCAGGCCTCAGACATTTGACACTTGCTAGTCCCTGTGACTTTGAGCAAGTCATTTAACCCCAATTGCCCTCCAAAAAGAAAAAAAAAATGTTCTTGACATATATTAAAAGAAGACATCTAGAGACTCCATTGAATTGCAGAGCAAGCTGTACACTGAGGAAAGAAAAGGATATAGTTCACGTTCCCCATCCTTTAGCAAAGAATGATTTCAATTTCCAATTTGTTTTTTGAAATATATGAATTAGAGGGGCAGAGCCAAGATGGCAGAGTGAAAGCAGGTACTTATCTGAACTTCTCTGTAAATTCCATCAGTAACCTCTAAAAACAAAGCTGGATGGATTTTAAAGTGACAGAATCCATTGGGAGAGGGAGTGTGGCAGATTTCCAGTCCAGGAAAGCACACATAAAGGACTGGAGAGGGGGAGTGCAAAGCCCATGGGGGCTGCACCAGGGTGGACCTGAGACCAGACCACAGTGGAGAAAGAGTGAGCCCTGGCCAGTGGATTCACCCACCTCAAGGGGGATTCCCAAACCTCCTCACCACGGGAGGGAGGATCTGTCAGAGCTGGGTAAGGGACAAACACAGGGCCATGGCCACAATAGCAGCTTCTCCTGAGGCTATCAACCCACAGCCTGGATTTTTAAAAATCACCTACCTGAACTTCTGGTAGCCCTAGCTACTCTAATCCCCCACTCTGACCTTGAAAACCTGGAGATTATTGCCCCAGTGTAAAATCCTGAAAGTGTGGAACCAGCAGCAGGCTTGGGCATCCTAGAGGAAGGGTATGACTGAGGCTCTGCTGAGCCTGAAGTAAAGGACAGGAGGCATCCCAACAAGTAACATCTCAGTGGACCAGTGAGAGATCCCAAAACTCAGTGGGGTGGAGCCAATAATCAGTAACACCAGAAGCCCCACTGTGCCTTAGCACAACCAGGGGAATCTGCAGACACCAGCACTGCCAGCCACCAGTTGCTGAGCCTGCCTGAGCTCTAACCCAGGGGCACAGAGGCAGAAACTGAAGCAGACAGACTACCCCTCCCCCACACCTTCCTCTGTGAGCCTCAGTGTAACCCAGAGGAAATACTGAAAGTCCTAGCCTTGGACTCAGTCTAGACACCCAAAGGCTACAGCACACAAAGTCAACAATCAGGCCCCTAGCTCCCAGTTTGAAGAGTATGGGTCAGAGCCCTCTGTACTTCAGAAGCAGAAATCTACTTTATAAGCCAGGAACCAGGCAGTCACAATGGGCCAATACATAATGGAGCAACTTGGAAAAGCAAAACCAAAGACTATTGAATACTATTATTGTGAATGAGAAGAACCACTTTCAAAAGGGGTCACCATTGACTCTTTACCCATACCTAAGACCACAGAAAGAAATGGTCTCAAGTCCAAAAAGCATTCTTGGAAGAGCTCAAGAAGGATTTTAAAAGCCAAATTAGAGACATAGAAGATAAATTGAACAATTCTTTTAAAATCACATTGGCCAAAATGGAAAAAAAAATCTCACTGAAGAAAACAAATCCTTAAAAAGTAAAATTTGTGAACTGGGATGGGAGGTTCAAAATATAACTGGAGAAAATACCTCCCTAAAAATGAAATCTGAATTTATAGAAAAGGAGCTTCAAAAGCTAACCAAGGAAAATAATTCACTAAAAATTAGAATCAGTTAAATCAAAGCTAATGACTCTATGACACATCAAGAATAAGTCAAACAAAATATAAAGATTGAAAAATTAGAAGAAAATGTAAAATATCTCATTGGAAAAACAACTGACCAGGAGAAAAATATCTAAGAATTATTGTTCTACTGGAAAGCCATTATGAAAAAAGCTTCCTGGACAACATCCTTCAAGAAATTATTCAAGAAAACTGTCCTGAACTCTTAGAACCAGAGGGTAAAATGGTTGTCAAAAGAATTCACCACACACCTCCTGAAAGAGATCCCAAATTAAAACTCTAAAAAATATTTGTAGCCAAATTCCAGAATTATAAAGTCAAAGAAAAAATACTGCAAGCAGCCAGAAAGAAACAATTCAAATATTGTGGAACTATAGTCAGGATAACACAGGACCTCACAGTTTCTACATTAAAAGATTGGAAGGATTAGAATATGATATTTCATAAGGCAAAAGAGCTTGGACTGCAACAAAGGATCAAATATCCAGCAAAACTGAGAATAATCTTTCAGGCAAGGAGATGGTCATTTATTGAAATACCAGACTTCAAACCTTCCTGATGAAAAAGCTGGAACTCAATGGAAAATTTGATCTCCAAATACAAGACTCAAGACAGACATAAAAAAGCAAACAAAACAAACACATACACATGCACACACACACACACACACACACACACACACACACACATGCACACATACACACATAACTTGTGATTCAATAAGAGCAGGTTCTTTACATCCCTATGTGGGAAGCTGATACCTGTCAATATTGAGAACTGTATAATTATTGCAAGATATAAAAGGGATATACATAGATAGAGGATGTGGGTATAAATTAACTAATCTGATTATAAAAATAACTTATTAAGGGGTGCAAAGGGATTGTAATGGGAGAAAAGGAAAGGAGGCAGAAAAGAGTAAATTATGCCATACAAAAAGGCATAAAAACATACCATAGTAGAGGGAAAGATAGGAGGGAGATGAGCATTATATGAATTTTATTCTCATTGGTTTTGGTTCAAGGAGGGATTAACATAATCAGTTAAGTTTAGGATTCTAACATGAAAAGGCACAAAAACTCATTATAGTAGAGGGAAAGAAGGAAGAGAGAGGAGCACTGTATGGAATGTACTCTCATTGGTTTGGATTCAAGGAGGGAATAACATACTTCATTAAGTATAAAAATCTATTGGGCCCTACAGGCAGTGGGAGGAGAAGGGGGGAAAGGGAGGGGAGGTTAGAAGGGAGGAAAGAAATAGTAAGGGAGAAGCATAGGTAAAGAAAGGGGGTACATAGGGAGGGAATCCTGAGGGAAGAATACAAAAGGAAAACTTATGGAGGGGAAGAGAGAAGGAAAAATAAAAGCATAAACATGGGAGGGAATAGGATGGAGGGAAAGACACAGATAGTAATCATAACTGTGAATATGAATGGGATGAACCCTCCCACAAACAGAGATGGAGAGCATAATGGATTAAAAACCATAATCCTACAATATGTTATCTACAAGAAACACATTTGAAACAGGGGAATACACATGGGGTAAAGGTAAAAGGCTGGAGTGGAATATATTATGCTTCAGCTAAAATTTTAAAAAAAGCAGGGGTAGTAATCCTTATCTCAGCTAAAGCAAAAGCAAAAATAGATCAAATTAAAAGAGATAAGGAAGGAAACTATATCCTTCTAAAAGGCACCATCAGAAATGAAGCAATATCATTGCTAAACATATATGCACCAAGTGTTATAGCATCCAAATTTCTAGAGGAGAAGTTAAGGGAATTAGAGGGTAGATATGTTAGATCTCTGGAGAAAATTGAATGGGTATAAAAAGGAATATACCTTCTTCTCAGTGGTATGTGGCATATACACAAAAATTGACCATTTACTAGGGTGTAAAAACCTCACAATTCTGTGCAGAAAGGCAGAAATATTAAATGCATCCTTTTCAGATCATGATGAAAAAAATATTATATGTAATAAAGGGCCATGGAAAGATAGAATAAAAACTAATTGGAAACTAAATAATTTAACCCTAAAGAATGAGTGGGTCAAACAAGAAATTATAGAAACAATCAGTAACTTCATTCAAGAGAATGACAATAATGAGACAACGTACCAAAACTTGTGGGATGCAGTGAAAGCAGTTCTTAGGGGAAGTTTTATATCTCAGAATGCATACATGAATAAAATAGAGAAAATGGAGGTCAATAAATTGGGCATACAATGGAAAAACCTAGAAAAAAAATTGAAAATCCCAAACAAAATACTAAATTAGAAATACTGAAAACCAAAGGAGAGATTAATAAAATTGAAATTAAGAAAGCTGTTGAATTAATAAATAAAACTAAGAGCTGGTTTTATGAAAAAAAATATTAGTAGAAATACATGAATTAGAAGTATATTACTGGGTCAAAGTATATAAAATCAGCATAGTCTAACTTAAATTGTAAGCATTTAGAGAGAGGCAAGATGGCTATCTACAAAGCATGAACAGTGGATGGCAATTTGCATTAAGTGACCTAACATCTCTTTGAATTCTAAGATTCTTATTCTGTGATATTGACAAAAGAAACATAAAACATCATAGGTACTAAAAATGGCGTATATCTAAGGCATTTGAATGAAATAAAGAATGAAATGGAGAAATGTTGGTAAAAATGTGCAATCTGTCATTATAATCACTGTGTCAGAAAATTGATTTATTGCAGTTATGAATCCTATATGAGAAAATGTGTTCCAGAGAAAACTAGGGAAAAACTAGGGAAACTTCAAATCATTGAGTTTCATCTCCATACTGAGGGAACTAATAGAGCATATAATAATAGGCAGAATCACTGAATATTTAAATAAAAATCACTAATGAAGGAAACAACATGATTTCTGAAATCTTTTCTGACTTGTTTGAGTTAGTAAATAAGTATGTTGTAAAGGAATACCAGAGGATGTCAGCTTCTCAGACTTTCAGAAAGTCTTTGATAAATGTCTATATTAATGAAAATGAGTCACCAATAAAAATGAGAGGAGAGTGTGAAAAATTAGAAATCACAGACTGTGCTCTCAATAAGCAGATACCTAGGTGTATACTGTATTCAAAGGACTGAATAGTGGTAGAGATGATAAATATTATAATTCCTCAGAGGAAGGAATAATTTCCAATACCAAAGGACAAAAAAGGGTCCACTATGGTAGTATTTGACTTGGATCTTGAATGATGATACGGATTCAGAATAGGTAAAATAAAGACAGGGTATTTCAAGGGAAGGACACGTCAGGAATTCACAAAGAGTGGGGGCAGTGACATTAGAATTCAACGTGTAGTCAGAAGAACAATTTGGAAAAAGAGAAAAAGTTGGAAAGCTAGTTAGGTTTCAGTTTGGTACTGGGTTTTCCTTTCTGGGCTCCTTCATGGCCATCAGTCCACAGCCTTTGATATTTTAAAAATAAGTTAATATTGCTTTAGTGTTTTATGTTGTCTCATTTTATTCTCTCAATAATTTTGTGCTATTAAGAAGTGCTGGTGCAGTAGTGAGTAGAGCGTTGGCCCTGGAGTCAAGAAGGACCTGAGTTCGGATCCAGCCTCAGACACAACACACACATACAGACAAAAACCTAGCCGTGTGAACTTGGGCAAGTTACTTAACTCCAATTGCCCTCCAAAAAGCAAAAAAAAAAAAAAAAGTGCAAATATAATTATCCTTATTTGACAGAAAAGGAAATTCAGGGTCATCAAGAGAAAAACATTTGTGAGTTTTTTATGATTAATGTCTGAAAACAATTAAAAACCAGGCACCTCCTCCCTGAAAGTCCAGTACTCTTTCCACTACAACACTGCTTAATTTTGCCAGGGTCTTTGAGGATAATATATGTGCCTGCTAGATATAAAATAGGTTGTACCTACATTATAGAACTTTTTTTGCCTATATTTGAGGCTGTTACAAGAGATATTGACCATTCCATTCATGATTCTACATTATCCTTTATCTCTTTATTTCCTCACTACCTATAGCCCTGAAATGGATAAATTATTTTATAATTATTTTGACTTACCGATACCTATTTTAATCTACCCTATAATAAACCAATACATACAACTTTGATTTTAACCTCCATCAATTAATAATTGATTGATTGATTAATATAAAGCATATTATTAACTACTTCCTATGTGTCAGAAACTATACTAAACATTCCAAATATAAATACAAAAAGCAAGATAGTAACTGTACTCTCTTGTAGGGAAAAAGCAACATATATGGGGGAATAGTGAGCAAGGAGGGCTGGTATTGTGGTATAAAGAAAGGGCAGTCATAGAAATGGTAAGTGGAGTCACAGAGACTGATGCATCTTTTCTGCTCCTGACTCTACTTTTGACTTTCCATATTTTTCCACCATGCATCCTGTAACTTTCTTCAATATCTGTTACCTCCTCACACTCCTCACACCCATTCATCCCTTTGGCCTTCTCACCCTGTAATGTTCCTCTGCTATGCTGCCCCCTTTTCACCTATAAATTAGTTTGTCCTAATGTCTCCCAGGCCCAGATCAGTCAACTTTGATTACCCTCAAAAATCTGTTTCTCTCATGCCCCCAAGCAGGCACCCTTCCTTTTCCATTATTCCTCCCTCACACTTTTCAATTCTCTTATATTAACTATCTTCTCCTATTAAAATATGAGGGTACAAACTGTCTTTTTGCTTATATTTATAATGTCCATGATTAGTGTGGATTCATAGTAGTACTTATGATAAGAGTCCCTGGATCATAGAAGTTTTTTTACTTTATTTATTTACTTTATTTCCTCACTACCTATAGCCCTGAAATGGATAAATTATTTTATAATTCTTTTGACTTACCAATACCTATTTTAGTCTACCCTATAATACAACCAATAATACAACTTTGATTTTAACCTCCATCAATTAATAATTGATTGATTGATTAATATAAAGCATATTATTAACTACTTCCTATGTGTCAGAAACTATACTAAACATTCCAAATATAAATACAAAAAGCAAGATAGTAACTTTACCAAGTTTCCTTGGTGAGGCAAAGGTGTTATTTAGTTTAAAACCAGGTAAAGATATCACTAAAAAAGATATTTAGGGACCAAGTATGCTGATGAATACAGATTCAAAAGTATTAAATAGCCAAAGAATATACTAGTAGAGAAAAAAAACTTTTTTCCTCAAATCAAAGAAGTTTTAATCAATCATGCCAGGCTAGTTCAATAGAAAAATAAAAACTATCACTTATAATGAACCATATAAATTTAAAAATCAAGTCAGAAAATGTATATATATATATATATATATATATATATATATATATATATATACACACACACACAATCTAATATGAATTCATTATATAAATAGGTTAAAAAAACAAACTATTTTTTTTCTTGACCAAACAAAAGGACTTATGTTAAGCCAGGTGCCAAACTATAATAACAAAGATTAGAAGCACTTCTGATAACAGATACAAAGCAAGGAAACTTACTGCTTTTATTTGATGTTGTGCAGTAAATTCTAGAGAGCGCACTAGGACAGTAAAATGATATTAAATGAATTAACATTAAAAGTGAAGACATGAAAATATTGTTATTTGAAAATTACATTATAGCATACTTAGAAACTCTAAGCATGAAAACAAATGAGTTCAGTTAAGTCACAAGAGACCAAGTAAGACCACAAAATTCATTTGCACTTTTTTTTATTTGGAATATAAATTTAAAAATAAGGAATATGCTCCTCATTTGCAATAATAGCACTCATTACCTAGGAATATATGGTTTCTAAAAAAAGAAGAATTATACAACTATACTGATCAAAATAAAGACCTGTGACACAACTAAAACAACATTAATGCTCATGATTTGGTCATCAAATTAATTTACATATACTTTCACTTAATATGACATAAATCAAAATACAAAAGGGCTTTTTGTTATAACTAACCAAAATCATAATGAAATTAATACTGAAAAACAATTAGAATATTAGGACAATTGGGGAGAAAAGTTTTAAAAGGTATCTTGCACTAAATGACTTTAAAACATATACAGTAGTTACCAAAAGCTATCTAGTAATGAACAAGATAGATATACTTGGAAATAGATCAGTGGAGTAGAAAAAAATATATACATACACATATATGTGTGTATGTATATATGTGTGTATAGACACATATATGTATATATGTATACATACCAGCTGTCCAATAGAATGTATATAAAAGATTAGTGTTTAATAAGCTTTTAGAAGATATTTTTTAACTGAGTAAAGGATTTCTTTTTGTTAATAAGTGTACTAGGGATAGCTATCAAGTTAGTGGGAAAGTGAATTAGACTCACATTTTATACCACATACCCACAATGAATACTGTCTTGATAGAATCCAAGAGACTTGGATTCCAAATAAAAATTGAAGAAAATGGAATTAAGCATTTAGCTCAGGTATAGGGGAAACTGATGATTTTGTTTTTAATTTAAAATGGAAGAAAAGATTAGGAATAAAAAAAGCTGTATTTGACTACTGTGAGATAAAAAAAAAATCTCAAAACAAAAACCACATAATTAAGATAAAAATAGCAGATTAGATAAAATATCCATAGAAAAATATCACAGATTTTAAAATTTATGTCTAAGACATAGAAGGTGCTATTAAAAATGTAATAGCGTAATAACACCCTATCTTTAGTGGATAATGGTCAAAAGATACAAACAGATAGTTTTCAAAGGAGGAAAAATAAATTGTCAATAGTTACTTGAAAAAGCTCAGCTTTACATATGATCAAAGTACAAACTCCAAAAATTTTAAAGTACTCACTGATACTGATATTAGAAAAATATTTTTAAATGAAATTCAGTATCAGTGGGGTAGTAGAGAAGCGAGTACTTTTACTCACTGCTGGTAGAATTGGAACCTTACAGTTGTTTTTTGTTAATTATTTGCAGGAGGACCCAATAATTCAATTGTTGAGAATATATTCTTGAGAATATTATCAAAAGAACTTGAATGATTTCCCTAGCAACATTATACATAATAAAATTAAATGTCCTATAATGTCCAATAATAAAGGAATGGTTTAATAAATTAAAATAAATTCAATTACTGAATTACAATTAAGATGGAAAAAAGTAAGAAATTGATGAAAAAAATTTAGAAAGACCTAAAGGTGTAAAGGAAATAATACAAGCTGAAAAAAAGCAGAAATAAATGGATGGGTTACACACTAAATATGTAAATATTATGAAAATGAATTAGAATGAATGAAAAAAGAATCCTGATGGGGACTTAGAAGAAGGAACTGAAAAGGTATCTCTGATACTCTATGTTTTGAAATTAATTAGTTTAAATGTAAATTTTTAGCAAGGAAGTTTTGGGTTTTTTCCATTAATGTTCAATGTTTAATTCAGTCAATAAACATTTATCAAGTGACAAAAACTGTGTGCCAGTTACTTTGCTAAAAAATATGGATACAGAATGAGGCAAAAGACAGTCCCTAACCTCAAGGAGCTTACAATTTTAAGGTGGACAATAAGCAAATATGTTCAAACCAGCTATATGTAGGATAGATAGAGAATAATTAACATAGTGAAAGCAATAGAATTGAGGTGTTAGAAAAGGCTTCCTATAGAAGATCAAATTTTAGCTGAGACTTAAAGAAACCTAGAGAAGGTCAGTAGTCAGAAAGGAGTAGGAAAAACATTCCAGGCAAGTGGGATAGCCAGAGAAAATGCCCAGGGGTTAGAATGTCTGCTTTTCCAAATAGCCAAGAGGCCAGTATCATTCAAGCAAAGAGTTATTGTAGGGGAGTAACATGTGAAAAAAAGTGTAAAGGTAGGAGAGAATTAGGTTAAATTTTAAAATAAATGAGTGTTAAGGGAGATTTAAAGATCCCTAGTCCTCACAGCTTGCCTCAGATACAAAAATAATAATGATGATGATAATTATCACATGGAATATTTGATGGACCTTGGTCCTTTTTTTAAATTATGCTTCTATACCTACAATGGTCTTATCCACGTTTTGATACTTGAGATGAATTGAAAACCCTGAAAGACAGTTTCTAAGTAAGTAATAACCAATTCATTAATTAGGCTGACTGTCGATAAATAAATTTGTAGTCAGTGATTTTTCTCAATAACTAAAGTTGCCAAGGGAGAATCCAAAATGACCTAAATCCTTTGAGAAAGGGAACTCCCCTGACAAACAAAACTCAACCCAGATTGGTGAACATTTGATGAGGAGAAAGGCTAAAATTCCCTAAAAGCTCCTCCCTCTGAGAACCAGCTTGATCATGAGATCAAGGTATCTGGGCAATAAAGCCATATCCATCTGGACCTCTCTAATTTAGCTGAGTTATCTAAACTCTAATGGAAGGGACTAAGAATAGGAGATTTCTCCTCCAGGAAAAGATTCACTCTCACTGGATTCTGTTTATACTCTAAACAGAAATTAAGTCTCCCAGTTGAGTGCTGTCCCACCCAAGTTAAGTGCCTTAAGGGGTAGGGGCAAATCTCAACATTCAGCAAATCCCAACACTCAGGAGATAGGTTGCAACAGAAATAAGAGGGGAAAGGGTGGATCATGAATTAATAACTAGTTATTAATAGAATAGTAAATATTAATTTCTCTCATGCTTCAATGCAGACGTGATCTAATCAGAGATTCTCCCACTAAAAGTTGCAGATGAAAATCTCTCCATGTCTTCTCATCATGTGTGATTTTTTTCCATATCTTTTCATAAATTCTCCAGAGATTCAGAATGAAGGCAACTTTTTTTCTGTTTCTTTAAATATTTTTTGTGTATAATATCTCACCATGTCCATTTCTTATTCCTGCTTCTGTCTACCTGACCAGCCAATTTCCTTTTTTGTATTTATATCTTTAATAGTGTCTTTTATTCCATATATTATATGAAAATCATTGTTCATCTTCCCATTACCTTTTGATTTTTCTGAGATGGTGTTGATTCCTGCCATTTTGATTCTTCTGAGAATGTAGTGTTCCATACATTTGTCACATAAGATTACTTGGACAATATCATTGTTTGCTGTTGTTTGTCCTTCATTCTTGAAGAAGACCAGTGACATCAGCAGGGTAAGGTCTTGACTTAAAAGTGAATTGGATTTAAGTGAGGGATAACAGTGCCAAGTCACTAGCCTTACTCTGTCCTCCAAAGCCATCTGTGTCCAGTGGCAATATTGTGGTCTAGAGGTGCTGGGAACCCCAAAATGCAAGGGTAGAAGGCATGCGTCTGCTTCAAAAGAATTCAAACCCCCAAACCTTCCAGTCAAAGTAGCAAGTTTATTTGTGATGCCAATACAAACATGCCAGATTTTAAGAATCTGAGACACTGAAAAGGATAAGATGGATATTTGTATACAGAAAGACTGTGGGAAGATCTAGATGAAATCTAAGAGTCGCAAGTACCCTGGGGTGGTCCAGAGGTAACAGAGAAAGTGTCTAGATGTCATTAAGGAGTTTAAGCATTAAGTAAGTTAATTAAGTAATCAAAGTGGACTGGGGTGAGGGACATAAGTCAGGAGAACTGGAGATGGCCCTGGATGCAGTGGGAGACTGACTTTTTTAAGCTAAGATCTTTCCCAGGCCTCAGTTGCCTCAGTCTGATTCAACATCTATTCAGTGATTAAAGGCTAGGTAAGAACTGAGGCAAAAAAAATGACTTAGTTTGCCTTCACAAAAGAATCAATCAGGGGAAGACCCTCAGAATTTCTGGCCAGAACAGAAACAACTTCTATTTACACTCAGTCTGAACCATCAAAACCCAAACAATAAGCAAGTGAGGTCTGGCCTGAACTTATTCCTGGCCAAGCAACAAAAGGCAGAGTGACAATATCAATGACTGGACAAAAGGAAAAAGATGGATTGGTCACATACTGAATTATTGCTGTTCATCCTTTGTTTTCTAAGTGGACCAATGACATCAACAGGGTGGACTTAACTTGCAAGTAATTTGGATTTAAGTGAGGTAGAACTGTGCAAAGTCATCAACCTCATTCTCTCCTCCAGAGTCACTGGGGTCCAGTAGCAAGACATACACCAGGAGGCCCTAATGATGATGTTGGATGCAGTAGGAGATGCTGACTTTTTTATGCTATAATCTTTCCCAGGTCTCACTTTGTCTGAGACAACACCCATTCGTAGCAGCAAGCACCCCAGCATTCCTAGGGTGGCTGCCAACTCAGGTTCTTAGATTTGCTTTTCTAAAGGAAAGCAACTCAAAATGGGTTAACAATCTTGTTTTAATCAATCAAACATATCATTTACCTAGTTCAGGGGGAAAGTTCTGCACCCCTAACTTCAGAGTATACAGACAGGTTACAAGCAATAGTTACAAGACAGAGAAACATTCCAAGCAGACAGGCTTCCAACTGTCCAGCCATTATAGCCATACCTAGTCAGTTACCAGAGAGGGAAGCATCAACATCTGGGTTTTTTCCAAAGCCAGGGGGCTCTCAACAGCTCTCCAGAGTCTCGTCTGATCAAATCACACAAGACTTCTCAAAGTGAGCCCCAAAACAAAGTCTCACATTAAAGTTTATATAGTCTTCTCCAGGCTCAGAGAATGTAATAACCCTCTTGATCCACTGCCCAATCACAAAGTATCACCTGAAAAACAAGCCTCCTGCCACAGGCTCCAGGTGCACATAAGCCCATCAAAGGGACTAGGGGCAGGGAAGATCTTACACAATACAATCTTAGAAAGATGGCAACAACATAAATTTACATTCCCATTACACCATTCAGGGATTAAAAGTTGAGGTAAAAAATGACCTCCTTTGACTTCCCAAAAGAATAAGTCATGGTGAGGAAGACCCTCAGAGTTTCATACTGAATGGAAAATGAGTGAATAGTCAGCATGCCCCACTGACATCCATTCAGTGTAAAAAAAATCTAGAATAAAGCCCCAGTACATTAGGTAGGCCTACTATTGTCAGTTTAGGGGAGGAAAGAAAATGCTTAGCAGGGGAAATAAGAATCCAATAGGATGGACAGATATGAAAAGATTGCAATCTGCATCTTTGAAAGGAAAGCACAATGGTGACCACCATGATAAGGGAGATACTTTTTTGTAAGAGAGGCTTGAGGTCTATTTTTCTGCTCATTTGTTTTATTTTTTTGTTCTGCAAGCAAATATAATTCACCTAGCAAAATTAGGTACTTGAGGTGGAAGACTCCAAATATAGTAGCCATCATTGCCACCAATGAAAATTTGCCTTTGTAGAAATGCTAGGAAAATTGTTTAGTTTAATGTCTATTTGCTGTTCTCCTTTCTAGCTTAGCTTGATCTTGTACCATTTTTCTTAAAATTCTTTCCCCTGTCCACTACTTTTCATTGTTTTATAAGGTTTTACTGCTTTCTTTCATCATCATTGTCCTAGATCATTTGCAAGGAGTGTTTTAAAGAAAAAAGAAAGTTAATAATTTAGGTAAATGGAAGATAGTGTTGGTGATGAGAAGGTCATGAGACACACAAGTCTTCAGTAGTAAGTGACCACTACAGTTGCTATTTCCCTAGGACTCCCTGCCAAGTCTGAACCCACTCTAGCATTAAAGTCACCCAGAATTATAAGCTTATTCTCTTTCAACACATTGATGATAAGGGTCTCTAGTTCTTCATAAAATTTTTCTTTGATCTCATCAGGATTCACCATGGAAGGAGCATAGGCACTGATAATGGTGGCATGATGTTTTCCTGCAAGTGGCAATCACATTGTCAAGAGGTCGTCATTCACTTCTTTTGGCAGGCACACCAACTTGTTAACTTGATTAGTTTTGATTGCAAAACCTATGTCAGCTTCAGGGCATACCTCTTCACTTCGGCCACTCCAGAATAACCTGTATCCAGTCATCAGTAGGCTGGTCTTCATTTGCCAGTCTTGTTTCACTAGGGGCTGCTTTTTGGATGAGATACCTGCTGAGTTCTCTTACAAGAGCTGTTCATCTTTCATGTCTACTGGATTTTGTTATCTATAAGTGTGCGCACATTCTGCATGCCAATGGTGAGTGGAATCATCTTTGTAAATGTTTTTGTTCATTTTTGTGCTTGTGTGTTTCAACCACAGAGTGGGATTCCCCACCTGCCTTGGTAATCAGGCCAGGGTTGGATAAGCAGACACTTTTTAAGGCACCTTTTCTGGCCCCTTCATCACACCAAGAGGTGAGCAGTGCAATCTTTAAAAGGCTGCTCAGACACTCAGGGGGCTGCTGAATCCCACTGCTGCTTCCAGTGAGAAGAGAAACTTATGGCCTGGGTTGCCCATGTGCAGGGTTGTGACTACAACTCCCACTGTGTCCACAGCTACTGCTTCATCACTTGCCTCTTGCCACAAGACTTTGAGATAGGTATAATGGTAAAATGGTATGGGTGTTATCTTTTGATTCATGCATAAATTGGATTTAAGTGAGGTAGAGTTGCACAAAGTCATCAGCCTCACTCTGTCCTCCAGAATCATCACAGTTCAGTGGCAGGACAGAATCAATGCCTGGGGATGGCCCAGGATGCAGTGGATGACCTTGACATCTTCAATATCTAACCAAGTTCTAAGTGCTCGGCAAGACTTGCTTCAGCTGCCTTCATGACCTTGGAACAAATTGTTCTCATCAATCCATTCCACCAGGGGAAGTCTTGGAGTAGACATCCCCCAACTCACCAATGGGTTTGAGACTCCTTGATTACCCTCAACCTGGTTTAGCCTCTCTGCCAAAATGCTTTACCAGGGTGTGGCCACTGCACATGCTACAGGTGAAAGTTGGGTAAAACAGGTGGGAAACAAAAGGTGAAAAGCAACCCTGAAAAGGACTCAGCATCCATCACACCAGGGGTACCAGTCCTCCCTAAATATACCCTACACCCCAACTCTTCCAATAAGAACTCAACAGAACATCAAAAAATAAGGCAGTGGACTGAGAGGAGGGAGAGATTGTTGAAAATTTTAGTCATTTGACCTATTTCCTGTACTGAGAAGTTAACATTTTATTCCTTCCTCCAGTACCATGTGCTGTTAGGTAGATACAGTCTTATGTTAAAAACTGAAAGAAAACATATTATTTCTTTTAAGTTGGCATTCATTTCCATTAAAAGTGCTTTGCAATGCATTTCCATCTTGCTTTCCCAAAGAACTCTGAAAATGCCTGAATAACACAATTTATCTTTGATTCATTTGCAGTGAAATTATGCATACTGAATAAAATGAAGTGAATTAGTCCTGAATATACAAATCAAAATATATGCATTATTAGTAAATATAATAAAGTGGCTGAGCTCCTGAGCTTTACTCATCAGATAAACTTATGGATCTATCTATTTTAGTTATCTTGCCTGCCTTAAAGAAGGAAAATAGAAGAAAACACTCATGCGTGTGTGCACACACTCACTCATACACACACTATATATATATAATGTTTCTGGCCAAATTCCTTCTTGATCCCTATTCATGATTTACACTGTGAAGCATAAATTTTGCTTATCCTCAGTATTATCTCTGCTTCATAATTTATAGTCACTGTTTTATATTCACAGATTAAGGATATGCCATTAAATAAATCTCCTAATGCCGGGGGTTTCCCCTCCAAATCCAATTTCAATGCAACATTTGTTCCTTATTGTTTCTATCATATGTATTTCTCACACCAGAAATACAGCATATTGAGCACTGCTTGGTTCTAGGTCTAGAAAAGAACAAGGGGCTGTAAGGTGTTTCTAGATGAGATGATGAAGGTGCCACATAAAATAATTGATAATTTGTAAATTTTGGGTTCAGCCATTGCAATCTGAGGACAAGTCTATATGCTTAAAGAAAAAAAAATTTTAAAAGATAGAATAATCATTATAATTCAGGGGTAGGGATGGCAGAATCCACCTGGGATTTGCCAAAATTAATTCAAGTCCAAACTTCTTTTAGCATAATCTTCTAAACCAATTTCTTCCTCTACAAAATGAGAGTGTTGGACTAAATAATTTCTTAGATTTCTTTCATCACTAAATCTGGCAATTCTGGTCTATGAGCCTAGAGAAACCAATTGATAATTAGTTTGATAATAGTTTGTACTGGTTTTTAAAAATAATTTTTTTTATATTTTTGTACTTAGGTTTTGAGTGATCCTGTTGTTCTGTCTTTTGTTCTCTGGGAGAAGTGAAGTATTCTGCCTCTCCCAAGCTCACATCTCCTAGGTCTGAGGATGGTAATTACCTGGGCAAGGCTTCATAGATAACTATACTTTTCTTCTCCAGAAACCCAAATCCAATCTTTGATTTCTCTCCTTGCTCAGTCACATATGTCCTGCTCCCTTTACAGGTCAGTATCTCAAATTCCTTTCATACTGCCTATTTGCAACTTCTTGTTACAATCAAATAAACTCTGAGGGCCAAGACACAACTAATCATCCCCAATTTCATGGATCAATTTTATGTCAAAAATAACTTCTTAATAATTTGAGTTATTCAAAAATACAACAGGCTGCCTTATGAGATAGTGGGCTCCACCTCTTAAAGTTTTTCAAGCAGAAGCTGGTTGATGATATGTATACTATAGTTGAAATACCTGTGGTATATTGGTTTGACTTCCAATACTCAAAACTATTTAATTCTGGGTTATTAACATTACCATAACCAATTCCATTGGTTTGGCAAACAAGTGAAATCTGACCTAGACCTTCAGAAAATTAAGACTACTTCCATAAAGATCTTTAGGATTTAAAACATTGTGACAAGGTCACAAAGAGTCAGACACAGCCAAAAAAGTGAACAACAAAGAAAGAAGCATATCTCTTGTATTTATATCAGGCAGCTGTTTAAAACCTTGTGTGGTATCTAGACCCTGGTGAAGTCACCCCATAATTCTAATGTATAGTCCTCACATTTGCAGTTTCAAAAACTTTTTTTTCATTTTATCCAAAGATGATCAAGGATCTACTTTGTAACTTGTA
Organism: Gymnobelideus leadbeateri; assembly: GCA_011680675.1. Lineage (NCBI taxonomy): Eukaryota > Metazoa > Chordata > Mammalia > Diprotodontia > Petauridae > Gymnobelideus > Gymnobelideus leadbeateri. The sequence goes on along the minus strand of WOXC01009520.1, from coordinate 253,578 downwards.
GATGCCTATTTATGTATATGTTATTATTCCTTTTCTTTCCTAGCCCATTCTCATCCACCACCACCCTCATACACACACACACACACACACACACACACACACACACACACACACTAAAATATAAGTTTCTTAAAGACAACAGCTGTTTTTACTTTCTCTTTTTATCCCTCTGGGTTTTGTGCCCATCATCTGACTTGATTCACATCAGATCATTAGGTCTTAGATTTAGAGCTGGAAGGTAAAAATGTTAGAAGAGGTCACCTTTTTAGAAGAGGTCTTTTTTTGATCATTCCTTTCAAGGAGTCCAATAATTTTTAAATTATCTCTCCTGGATCTATTTTCCAGGTCAGTTGTTTTTCCAATAAGATATTTCACATTGTCTTCTATTTTTTTCCATTATTTTGGTTCTGTTTTATAATTTCTTTATTTCTCATAAAGTCATTAACTTCCATTTGCTCCATTCTACTTTTGAAGGAATTATTTTCTTCAGTGACCTTTTGGACGTTCTTTTCCATTTGACCAATTCTGCTTTTTAAGACATTCTTCTCCTCACTGACTTTTTGGACCTTTTTTCCCATTTGGGTTAATCTACTTTTTAAAGTGTTATTTTCTTCAGTTTTTTCGGTGGGTAGGGGGTCTCCTTTAGCAAGTTGTTGACTCGTTTTTCATGATTTTCTTGTATCACTCTCATTTCTCTTCCCAATTTTTCTTCTACTTCTCTTACTTGATTTTCAAAATCATTTTTGAGCTCTTCCATGGCCTGTAACTAATTCATATTTTCCTTGGAGCTTTTTGATACAGGAGTTTTGGCTTTGTTATCTTCTTCTAGTTTTATGTTTTGATTTCCTTTGTCACCAAAGTAAGCTTCTATAGTTTGCCATTTTTTATGCTGTTCACTCATCTTTGCAGTCAAATACCTGACTTTCTAACTCTTTCATAAGGTAGGACTCTGCTTCCAGTAGGGGTGGGGGTGGGTGTACTGTCCCAGGCTTCAGGGGTTTTGTAGCAACCACTTGATCCACCACCATCTGTGGGCCCAGAGCTTTGGAAGCAGCCACTGCTGCTATTGCTGCTTCCACCCCCACCACCCAGAGGCTCCTCTTTCACCCAGGTCCCACAGAGTTCCCTCACTGACCTTCCACTCTGACCTGGGTCTTTGTGGTTTGAGAAGTCTGGAAACTACCACAACTGCTAGTGATTCAGACTCCTGAGGCCTGCTCCAGCCCCATCTGTGCATGCATGGCCTACACCAGACTGCACTTGGCTCCCAGCCCGGTGCAAAATACCCTTCCTGTCAACCTCCTAGGCTGTCTTGGGTTGGAAATGTGTTTCACTCTGTCATTTTGTGGGTTCTGCAGCTCTAGAATTTGTTTAGAGTCCTTTTTTTACAGGTATTTGCAGGAGAGCTCAAGCAAATTACTGCTTTAATTCCACCATTTTGGCTCTACCCCACCCCCACCAATCCCCATTTTGTAAGTGAGAGGACTGAAGTCAAGAAATGCTAAGTTACCTGCCCAACATCACAAGGGTAGCATATGACAGAACTAGAATGAACTCTCAAGTGCACCAAATCTTGATTTGGTGCTTTTTCCAATGAATCATAGTATCCATTGATAAGTAAAATAAATTCACCAATTTATAAACCAGAATATTCACTAACCAATTTACAAATAGAAATATTTCTTTGTATCTCTAGCATTTAGCATAGTACCTGACACATAATAAACACTTAATAAATGTTTGATGAATGCCTAACTTTCCAATGAATAGAGTGTTTCAGTTGACTATCTAGAATAATATATTTTTGTATCTGTGAAGCCAAATTAATTTTTCTATTTCACTGTCCTAGAGCAAGATTGGCTATATCTACTTCCTCAAAGTTCTAAGACTAAACCCAACAATGGATGTCTTCCTCATATTCCATCAGCTCATGCCACCATTTCAACTATGTCCCTTCCACTTTTACCCACCTTCTACTGAAGCCCTAGTTCCATTTAACTACCAATCAATCAACTTTTACAAAAGGATATTCACCTTGAACATATTACACTGACAAAAGTACAAGAATTTCCTCCTTACACATCAAGAGTACATTCTCCCAATGCCACCTCAGACTGGGCATGAACTCAAACTTAGACTAGTTCCTACATAGTCTGAGTCCCACAAAGTTCATTTGCACATTGGGCATAAGTTTTTCATCTCAGTTACTGCTGGGATGTTTTCAAAAGGTTAGTCCTCATTCCTCAGGGAATCCATTTTATTCTGGCTACAAAACCTGGTATAGAGTCTACTCTCCAACTCTCAGACTGCTTAACTCTCAAAGGTTCTTTCTTGCTTTTTTGATATTCACAAAGTTATTGCTTCAATTTAATCTCCTTCACCTAAAATAAAATATTAAACATGGAGGCAAAGCACTAAGCCCCATATTTATTGGCCAGATTTTGAACCATGAAGGTCGTTTATCCTTTTACAGTATTGTCTAATACTGGCAAACAACTTAAACCAAGAGAGAGACAAAGCCTTTTGAAGGCATATCCATTTTAATTCTGCAACTGCAACTGATCAAAAAGTTTGCTATTTTGCAATCAGAATATGGCAGAACAGAATCAATTACAAAATGTCTGCTCATGCTCCAAAGTCTTCCTAAGGCATTTGAAATACATGTCATCACAACACTGTAAGAAGAGAACTTCCCAGGCTCTTTCACATAAAAATTTTTTATCAGGAAAGCACACTCATGTACTTTATGTAGATCTATAAGGTCTAGGTGTATTGGCCAATCGTTATTATAATAACAATAATAGAGTTCCCAGAGTTTTACACATTTTAAGTATTTCCTTCACAATAACACTGTGAGGCTGGTTATGCAGAGTGTTATTACTTCCATTTTATAGATGAAGAAACAGACTCATAGGGGTCAAGTGATTTACCCAAGTATGTACAGATAATAAGTGTCAGACTTAGGACTGAATCCCAGGTTTTCAAACATGAGTTCTAGAGAAAATAATCAGAATATCCCATTTAAAAGTGGTGGAATTGTCTCATGGGATATTTGATACAATCATCAATACAGCCTTGGAGAACTCTTATCTATTCTACTGAAAGAGTCCCCTTTCTACGGATCAGAAGACAGATACAGATATCCATAGATACATAATTTCTCCTTTTGATTGCACTTCATAACTACTGACACCTTCTTTTCTGCTCCAAGCTATGGCTAAGACAAAATGAGACACATGAATCATTCAAAACTTAGCCAAAGGAGGAGAAGGATGTTCAGCAAATCTAGGCACTGAGAACACCTCAAGTTGATTCAGCTGAAGAAAACTCCTTTTCCTGAGTTTCCCATGGTGGTTCACTTGCCTATCATCACAGTATTCATGGAACTCCTCAAGGCTGCTTTTCACTCAGGCAAAAAGAAAATGCTGTCAACACTCTGAACCTTTAGTCCCCAGAGGAAGTCAAGTCAGGAGTAATGACAATATCTTTTAAGGAAAAATTAGTCTAGTTTGCAAGAGGGAAGGAAATGGATATGTTAAGGTATGGTTCCCACCATTTTTACTATTCAATTCTTCTCTTTTTCCTCTGTCTCTATAAGTTTCCATCATGACTAAATTATATCATGAAGGATAAGTTAGAAGAAATTAAAGTGAAGCTTAATCACTTTGATGTCACTCTATACTTGGGAAGACTTGACATTGAAGGAGAGCTATATTAGGCCTATATTTAATGCTTTTCTAGCTTAAAGGAATATGCCCAGATCTTGATTGCAATGACAGTCATGCCTCCTAAAAATCAGGGGTTTCTTCCATGCTATAATGAGGAATCAGAGTAGAAACTTTTACATTAAAAAAAATTCTTAGGGGGAGTTATTTCCTCAGAAGATTTGAACAGGTAAGTATACAAACATTTTTTTTGTCCATTCTTCTTAGTTTCAATGTCAGACAATGGTTTTTTTTTTTACTTTGTCCCTAAATTCTAATGACATACCTTATTTTGCTTTTGTATCCTCCTATATATTTCTAATTTAATTTTTCTCTTAACAAAAATTACATTTTCTCTCACTCTTACTCCCCTTCTCCTCCCTATTGAAAATTGGGGGAGGGGGGAACCTTGTAACAAATATACAAAGTCAAGCAAAACAAATTTTCCACATTGTCCATTTGCAAAAATATGTGTCAACTTGAAGCCTGGGTCCTTCACATTGCTATCATAATGTGAATAGCATATTTCATCATTAGTCCTCTGGAATGTTATTGGTCATTGCATTGATATGTATCCAACTACATATTGGCTATAGTATTGATGGGATAAATCAGAAGAGAGTCTTGAAAAAAGATTAAGAAGATTTAGATGAAGTAAAGTCTATCTCTTAAGATGTCCAAATTTAACTGAAATTGGTAACATCCAGTTTAACTGGTGGCAAGTTCATTGCATATAAAGAAACTGGATAGATAATGAAATTGGCTCCAAGACAGAGTAAATGGAGAGTTTTGTTCCTCTTCACCAATGTAAATAAGATCCCCAAAGGAATATGAGAGGTGAAACTGACTGAACTGAAACTAATCGCCTTAAGCTGAGCTGAAGTTATTTATTGAGAGAAGGAAATTTTGTACCAGAAAGGATTGTCCTAGAAGAGGCTCTCTTCTGACTAGTGTGGATCTCTAACAGAGAGAAAAGACTCATTGACCAACAAATTCTAATGACCCATATTTCCATTATTTATTCAGTGGCAAATAGCTTTCATAATTATTATTTTTATGTCGTTTGAAAAAAGGGAGAACAATTCACCTTCACCTTTCTCATAATTTAGTTTAGTTTTTTTTGCTCTTCCATATGAATTTTGTTACTATTTTGTTTAGTTATAGTTTTTGAAGCACATAATTGGTATTTTATCAGTGTAGGATTAAATTTCCAAATTATTTTGGGAATTTTGTTAATCTTTTCCTAACTGTGAACATTAAAATCTCTCCAAAATTTTAGTTCTTCATTTATTTCTCTAAAACTTGTCATATAGTTGACATCATCTTATATGTATTAAGAAGTTAATTCTCATATAATTAATATTATTTCCCTTTATTTTATTTGTGTTAGATTTATTGCTAACATTTAGAAACGCTTTTGGGCTTTGTGTATTTCTTAATTCCTACTATGTTGCTGAAGTTGCCTATAATTTCAGTTAATGCTTTTTTTTTTTTTTTTGAGAGGGGAGGGCAGGGCAATTAGGTTTAAGTGATTTGCCCAGGGTCACATGGCTAGTTAAGTGTTTAGTGTCTGAGACCAGATTTGAACTCAGGTTGTCCTGACCCCAGGGCTGGTGCTCTATTCACTGCACCACCTAGCCACCTATCAGTTAATGTTTTTGTTGATCTTTTGTTTGACATCCACAGCTATAGATATTTTTAAAGCCGCTTAACCAATGCTTATTCCTCTAATTTGTTTTCCTTGTCTTAGATTAGCACCTGTGGGGGGGTGGGGGTGGGGCGTGGAGCCAAGATGGTGGAGTAGAAACAGCATTCCCAATGTGCTCTGCCCCACACAAATTTCAAACAATGTGAAAGGGGACTCTGAACAACTTCTGGAGCCCCAGAACCCACAGAATGGCATAGAGAAGCTAACCTCCTGCTGAGGACAGCCCAGCAGCCCTGCAGGGAGTGGCCAGCACAGCACTTTGAGAGCAGGCAGCACATCGAGCTGGGAACCAACAGCACAGCATGCAGAGATGAGCCCAGGTCCGAAGTTTTAGCCCCAGGGTGGTCGAGCCTTCAGCCAGCTGGAGGGACCCCAGAACACCAGCAATTGTGGGGATTCCAGATTTATCAGCACAGATATGCCTAGGACAAAATGAGAGGTTAGTTCCCTATGGACTTTGGGACCAGTATTTGGGGAATGTGTGGTTTCCTCCCCTGGGAGCAAAAAGCTGCTGAAGAAACAGCTGCACAGAAGCCATTTTGCAGTGTCTATAGTGGCTCTAGCTCCTGGTCTGGAACTGTAGGGAGATCTAGCAATCAGTCCGGGGGTTAATCGCTCTTGCTTTAAACTGCCTGGATCTGGATTGTGGTCTGGGGGGGAAGTTTGGGGTGGGTATCCAATTTGCCAGAGTGGGTGGAGGCTTTACAGAGGCCACCCAACTGGCGGAAGTTGTGAAGACCCCACATTTGGGCGGAAGCTCCCCTGTCTGGTGGCAGAGTCCTACTGTGGCAACAAGCCCAAAAATCAAGTAATTAAGTGGCAACATGCCTAGGCAAATGAAAGAAAATAAACAGAAAAGTTAAACATTGGACTCCTATTTTAGGGGCAAAGAGGTTCAAAGCATGGAGGAGGACTGTGAGGTCAGAACTCCTGCACCAAAAGCCCCAAATGAAAATACAAGCTGGCTACAGGCCATAGAGGACCTTAAGAAGCAGATAAGAGAAGTGGGGGAAAATTTGGGAAGAGAAATGAAAAAGATGCAAGAAAAGTATGAAATGACAGTCAACAACCTGACTGAGGAAAATAACACCTTAAAAAATAGACTAACTCAAATGGCAAAAGAGGCTCAGAAAGGCAATGAGGAGAAGAATGCCTTAAAAAGACAAATTTGCCAGATGGAAAAAGAATCTCAAAAGCTCACTGAGGAGATTCATTCCTTCAGAGTTAGACTGGAGCAAATGGAAGCTAGTGACTTTATGAGAAATCAAGATACTATTAAACAGATCCAAACAAATGAAAGAATAGAAGGCAATGTGAAATATCTCATGGGAAAAACCACTGACCTGGAAAATAGACCCAGGAGAGACAATTTAAAAATTATTGGACTACCTGAAAGCCATGATCAAAGAAAGAACCTAGAAATCACCCTTCAAGAAATTCTCAAGGAAAATTGCCCTGATGTTTTAGATCCAGAGGGCAAAATAGAGGTTGAAAGAATCCACCGATCACCTCCTGAAAAAGATCCCAAAAAGAAAACTCCCAGGAATATTATAGCCAGGTTCCAGAATCCCCAGATCAAGGAGAAAATACTACAAGCAGCCAGGAAGAAACAATTTCAATATTGTGGAAACACAATCAGAATAGCCCAGGACCTGGCAGCTTCTACACTGAGGGATCGAAGGGCATGGAATATGATATTCCAGAGGGCAAAAGAGCTGGGATTGAACCCAAGGGTCACCTACCCAGCAAAACTGAGTATTTTGTTTCAGGGGAAAATATGGTCATTCAGTGGAATAGAGGACTTTCAAGCATTCTTGATGAAAAAACCAGAGTTGAATAGAAAATTTGACATTCAGATGCAAGAAGCAAGAGATGCTTGAGAAGGTAATCAAGGAAAAGAAATCAAAAGGAACTTATCAAATTTGGACTATTTACATTCCTACATGGAAACATGGAAAAACAATAACTGTGTTTGATGTTTCTCATTATGAAAATAATTGAAGAAGGGTACATGGCATATGTTCACAGGTATACATAGATGGAGGGCATAGGTTGAATTTGATGGGAAGGGGTTATTTTTTTTTGGAGGGCAATTGGGGTTGAGTAACTTGCCTAGGGTCACGAGGCTCGGTTTTTGTTTGTGTGTTGGGTGTCTGGGGCCAGATCCGAGCTCGGGTCCTTCTGGCTCCAGGGCCCATGCTCTGCTCGCTGTGCCACCTAGCTGCCCCAAGGAAGGGATGATTCTTAAGGGGTGAAGTCAAGAGGTGAGAGAGGAAAGTGGCAAGAGGAGATGGAGAGAGACAGGGTAGGGTAAACTATCTCATGTAGAAGAGGCAAGGGAAAGTAGTTGCAGGGGAGGGGAAGAACAGGAAGGCAAAAAGGCAAAAGCATATTCTCATTGAAGTTGGCTCAAGGAGAGAATCACATACATACTAAATGGAATATCCTACCCTCACTCACTCTCCTGAGTAGGGGAAAGGGGGATGAGAGGGGGGATGATGAAGGGGAGGGCATTCTGGGGGGAGGGGAGGTTGGAAGTACCCACTATCAAAGAGGGACAGGATCAAAGTAGGGAATGGACCTGGTGGGAGGTGAGACGGGTGGGAGGGAAATATAAGCAGTCTTTTACAATATATCTGCTATGGTAATGTTTTGCATAGCTATACATGTACAACACATACTGGATTGCTTATCTTCTCAGAGGGAGTGGGTGACAAGGGAGGAAGGGAATGAATCTGAAAATCAAAGTTTTAAAATTAAATGTTTCATAAGATGTCCAGGCCTTGGGGCTCAGAGATTCACCTTGCCCTAATGGCAAAATCGAAGGGGATGTGGGAGAAGATATGGGAGAGCGCAGATTGGATGAGGGGATATCTAGTGGGACTGCTATTCTGGGGTGGTGGGTAGAGAGAAAAAGGGGGAAAAATGTAACTCATAATCTGGTGGAAATGAATGATGTAAACCAGAAGTTAATAAAGCATTTGTTTAATTAAAAAAAAAGATTAGCACCTGCCATTAGATTAGTACTTCCAGTACTGTCAAAAATAATGGTGAGAACAGGCAGCCCTACTTAAACTGAATGAAAAAAGTTCTAAGGCTTCCTCATTATTTATAATACAGGTTCTTAGATTCAAGTAAATTCTTCAATTGTCTTAAATAAAAAAACCTTTGGGGTGGCTAGGTGGCACAGTGAATAGAGCACCGGCTCTGGAGTCAGGAGGACCTGAGTTTAAATCCAGCCTTACACATTCAATACTTAAATAGCTGTGTGACCTTGGGCAAGTCACTAAACTCCAATTGCCCTGCCTTCCCCCCTAAAAAATGCAAAAAGAAATATCCCTTCATTTTCTACACCTTTTGATGTTTTTCACATAAAGCAGTATTATATTTCAAAAGAGGCTTTTTCTTTATCTATTCAATCATATTTAACATTTGTATAGTTTAGTGTGCAAATTGTTTCCCTGCACTTGAATACTACTTCCGTTCCTAATATCAATCCAAATTAATATCAATTAACAATTTTTCATAGACATTCTATTTACCAATATCAGTATTCATAAGTGAAAGGAATAGGTATTAAATTATCAAGTAAACAACACCAGTACTAGATGGATTAATTAATAAATTCCATTAAGTATAGGCTTATATAATATAGGAAAATATAATTGCATTTTTTTCTTAGGCATAATTCTTATAGGTAGTAGTTTGTAGAATCTTTCTTATATTTTAATATTAATTTTATATTATACAATGTATAAAGTAAACATGGGGTATATCAAAGACTGATTTAATTTATGTTCCCAATACAAAAACCCTTGCCTATGAAATATATAAATGTATAAAACAATATACACATTAAATTATAGAAGTACACATAACAGTTTTCTCCCATTGCTTGAGACCTGAACAACCCTCGGGATTACATCTTGAGTAATATTTGTAACATGAAGGAATGAATAAAATATTTATCAAGTTTAATTATTTATCAAGCTTACTATGTGCAAAGCACTGTGCTGAGTGTTGGGGACACAAACAGTGCTTTTTCTCAAGGAGCTCACAAGGAGGAAACAACACATATGGAAGGTTTCAGCTGCAAATAAGACAGAAAAGTCCTTAGGGTGCTACAATAAAGCAGATGTTAATGTCATTTCCACTGATAAAATGATATTAGTTTCTGATGTAGAGACATTTGACAGTGCCAAAGGCTTTGCTGGCAAGAATTTTCTCTTCTGGATCTTCAATAGCTATGGTTTTAGCACTTGCAGGAGCAGTTGCCAAGATGGACTTCCACAGGGGTTTGTTCCCAGTATGATATCTGAGGCCACAAAGGTGTTGCTTTTCTAAAGACTCTGGGGTTAAAGGACTTGGGTTCTTTGCATCAGGATGTCAGAGAAGATGGTGGTCGAGTTGGTGTAGTAGTCCCTCTTGCCTAGTTTACTGGTTTCTTCACTTCCTTTTCCTTATCCAATAAACTATTTTTGAAGTTCTTTGTTTATTTTCCTACTTATATCTAGGAAGGAATGGGTAAGTAAAATATGAGAAGACTACTTGAAGGAAGTCAGACATGAGCTGAATTTCAATGAATAGATAGAATTTTCTTTGTCAGTATTGGGAGTGGCATGGGAGGAAGGGAAGTGCAACAGAAGAATATATAGGCACAGGGATCATTAGAATCATCAAAGACAGGGTGACTAGAAAGTGCTAAACATGCTCAGAGAATGGCAAATTTATTTGTTAGGAGAATAATATGATGGAAAGATGAAAAGAAGGCTTGTATAGAGGGAAGCAATACAGATAGTAAACATTTTAGAAGGGGGCTAATGGTCCACAATATGTACAGCACTCAGCATTGTTTATTACTTGAGAATCAACCAAGATGTATTCAGCTGAACCTTCTCCAATTAGAAGTTAAGCAGACTACTCAGTACTTCTCAACTTGGACGGAGACTATGGCTAAAAAGAGAAATGTGATGAATTCAATGAGACTCAAAGAGCAAATCAAAATGATCAGTGTGATTAAAAGTTGTAGGGAGGGGTTTTTAATGCATTTCATTTATTCTTTTGTCATTCCATCACAGTCAATTCTATGTTGTTGGGTTGTTGTTTTTTTCTAAATCTCCCCCTTCCTAACTAAACTCACTTGCAATTCATCAATAACACTGAATAAATGCTATGACTATGTCTGATAATGTATACCACATTTTGCTCTATTAATCTCCCATCTCTCTGCAGGGTGGGGGGGGGTAGAGAAAAATGTTTCATTCCAGTTTGTTGTCCTTTTTAATGATATATTTATTTTTTACTATAGTAATAACATATAATGTTTTGGTTATATTTATTTCACTCTATCATTTACACAAATCTTCCCATGTTTCTTTGAATTTCTTTTATTTTCTATTTCCTTTTGCAATTGTTCCATTTGATTCATTATTCTATAGTTCTTTTCAACCATTCATCAAATCAACATGTATGCACTTTGTTTCTAACTCTTTACTATTCCCAAAAAAAAGATGCTATGAAGATTTATGTTTGTGTGTATACACTTTTTTTTCTGTTCTTGAACTCTTGAGTATGTTTGTGTAATGATAGGATCGCTGTATCTAAGGGTATAGATATTTTAATCATTTTTCTTGAATAAGTACAAATTTATTTTCAGAAAGATTAGACCAACTTTTATTTCCAATAACATCAACAACATAATATGCCTCCTGACTTTCAAAACCTCTACCACATTGATTTGGGGGATTTTATCTCTGATGATTTGTAGAATGTGAGGTAAAGCATCAGAGTTATTTGAATTCACATTACCCCCTTTAGCTTTTTGAAGGGTCTGAAAGTAAATAAAAGGAATCCAGTATCTTTAGTTTAATCCTAAGGAGGCTGAGGATCAGCAGTTCTAAATCTCCAAGTCAGAGAATCTTAGGCTTTGTTTTACTAAAAAAAAAAATTAAAGCCACTATAAATTGAACTGTGCTATCTAGTTGGCTGCATAGAATTTTGTGATTAAAACTTTTTTTTCCCTTTTGTGATTAGACTCCTACTTTTATAAAATATATAAGACCAAAAGTTTCATTAGTATAACATTAAAGCTACAGTTTTAAAAATATATAAAAGTACAAAAACCCTGAAAGTTAACATTCGCATCATACAGCAATTCATACACATCTTTTTGATTATTAAACTGTGAAATGTGATAAACAGGTGAAATGTGTATATATCAATAGTATCATGATGACTTTAAACATTTATATTTGCTGATAATTGGATGTTGAAATATATGTGAATATTACAGTATGTAATTTTCCACCTTTAATTTCATTTTTTTTAAACAAATACTTTATTAACTTCTGTTTTACATCATTCATTTCCGCCAGATTTTGAGTTACAATCATTTTCCCCCCATTATTCCCCTACCCAGCCTCCCAGAATAGCAGTCCCACAAGATATCACTTCCTCCAATCTGCTCTCTCCCATACCTTCTCCCATGCCCCCATCGACTTTTCCATTAGAGGAAGATGAATCTTTGTGTCCCAATGCCTGCACATCTTATCTCCCAATTATAGGCAAAAGAGTATTAATAATAGTATTTATATATATATTTGAAACATTTAATGTTACGACCTTGAATTTCAGATCCATTTCCTTCCTCCCTTGTCACCCATTCCTTCTTGGATATAAGTAATTCAGTATATGTTGTACATGTCTAGCTATGCAAAACATTATCATAGTAGATATATTGTACAAGGCTGCTTATAATTCCCTCCCACTCATCCCACCCCCCACCTGGTCCATTCCCTACATGATCCTGTCCCTCTTCTATAGTGGGTACTTCCAACCTCCCCTCACCCCAAGGATGCCCTCCCATCCATCATCCCTCCTCTCATCCCCCTTCCCCCATCCTGCTGCAGGTTGAGATATCCCATTTAGTATGTATGTCATTTTCTCCCTGAACCAAATTCAATGTGAATGTGGTTTTGCCTTTTTAGCCTTCCTTATTCTCCCCCTCCTTTGCAACCACTTCCCCTTGCTTCTTCTACATGGGATAGTTTACCTACTGTCTCTCCCCATCTCCTCTTGCCACTTTCCTCTCTCACCTCATACTTTCATCCCTTGAGTATTCTCCCTTCCCAACAAATTCAACCTATGCCTCTATCCATATATAACTGTAACCATATACACACACATTCACATATGTATTCATATGACCACACCCCTTCTTCCATTATTTTCATAGTGAGAAAGATATCATCAGTCACAGATATTGCTTTTCCATATAGGAATGTAAATAGTTCAACTTTGATAAGTTCCTTTTGATTTCTTTTCCCTGATTACCTTCTCAGGCATCTCTTCTTCTTGTGTCTGGATGTCAAATTTTCTATTCAACTCTAGTTTTTTCCTCAAGAATGCTTGAAAGTCCTCTATTCCACTGAATGACCATATTTTCCCCTGAAACAAAATACTCAGTTTTGCTGGGTAGGTGACCCTTGGGTTCATTCCCAGTTCTTTTGCCCTCTGGAATATCATATTCCATGCCCTTCGATCCCTCAGTGTAGAAGCTGCCAGGTCCTGGCTATTCTGATTGTGTTTCCACAATATTGAAATTGTTTCTTCCTGGCTGCTTGTAGTATTTTCTCCTTGATCTGGGGATTCTGGAACCTGGCTATAATATTTCTGGTAGTTTTCTTTTTGGGATCTTTTTCAGGAGGTGATCGGTGGATTCTTTCAACCTCTATTTTGCCCTCTGGATCTAAAACATCAGGGCAGTTTTCCTTGAGAATTTCTTGAAGGGTGATTTCTAGGTTCTTTCTTGATCATGGCTTTCAGGTAGTCCAATAATTTTTAAATTGTCTCTCCTGGATCTATTTTCCAGGTCAGTGGTTTTTCCATGAGATATTTCACATTGCCTTCTAATCTTTCGTTTGTTTGGATCTGCTTAACAGCATCTTGATTTCTCATAAAGTCATTAGCTTCCATTTGCTCCAGTCTAACTCTGAAGGAATGAATCTCCTCAGTGAACTTTTGAGATTCTTTTCCATCTGGCAAATTCGACTTTTAAGGCATTCTTCCTCATTGCCCTTTTGGGCCTCCTTTGCCATTTGAGTTAGTCTATTTTTTAAGGTGTTGTTTTCCTCAGTCAGGCTGTTGACCCTCATTTCATACTTTTCCTGCATCCTTCTCATTTCTCTTTCTAATTTTTCCTCCACTTCTCTTATTTGATTTTTAAAGTCCTTCTTAAGGTCCTCTATGGCCTGCAACCCGCTCATGTTTTCCCCTGGGGCTTTTGGAGCAGGACTTCTGACCTCACAGTCCTTTTCCCGCTCTATGCCCCCAAAATAGGAGTCTAGGGTTGCATTTTTCTGTTTCCTTTGCCTTGGCATGTTGCCACTTAATTGCTTGACTTTTGGGCTTGTTGCCACACTATGGCTTTAAGGCCAGATAGAGGAATTTTCGTCCGGAACGTGTGGGGGCAACTTCCGTTTCTGGCAAGCTATAAACCCACCCACAACTTCCACCCTAGATCACAATCCAGATCCAGGGAGGTTAAAGCAAGAGCGATTACCCCCAAGACTGATCGCTGGATCTCCCCACGATTTGTAGGCTGGGAGCCGGAAATGCCTCTGAAAACTACAAAATGGCGTGTCTCCTCAGCAGCTTCTAGCCCCCAGGGGAGGGAGCTGACGCATTCCCCAAATACAGGTCCCAAAGTCCATAGGACACTAACCTCTTACTTTGTCCTAGGCAAGTCTATGTTGATAATTCTGGTCGCCACAGTTCCTGGTGTTCTGGGGTTCTCCAGCCGGCTGCTGGCCCTGCCGCCCTGGGGCTAAACCTCGGCTCACGTGGACCTGGGCTCGGCTCGGCTCCTGCGCCTGCGCGCTGCCGGCCCCAGACCACTGCGCTGGTCCTTCCTGCAGGGTGCTGGGCTGTCCTCAGCGGGAGGTTAGCTTCTCTGTGTCGTTCTGTGGGTGCTGGGGCTCCAGAAGATTTTCAGAGTCCTTTTTTACATAGTTTGTGGAGAATCTGGGGGCAGAGAGGCTTGGACGAGCTGTTTCTACTCCGCCATCTTGGCTCCGCCCCTTAATTTCATTTTTTAATCAAAAGGGGGGAAGAAGGAACTATACTAACTATACTAAAAAAGGAACTATTAAGACTACTTAATAAGGAGGCTAATTTGCAATGTGACTCCTAGACTTTGCACCTACAAAAAAAGAGGGGAACCTCAAAAGATGATCTTTTTCTTTGAAAAAGTAAGAGGAGCTATGATTAAAGTCAGCATTAATTAGTGAATTAAAATTTAAGGAATACTAAATTCATATGAAGGCCTTTTCTGCTACTAGTTCTCTCACATCATCTTTCCAATCAGAGATAAGGAGCTCCAAATGACCTGTGTGTTTTATAATAGTAGCATCATGAGTACAGAGTACATTTTGCCCGTTAAAATCATTACTACTGATTTGTTCTTGTTCTTTTATTGTAAATGTCTTGTATTGCTTTCAAGAACCATTCTGGTCTTCCAGATTTTGAAAGAGCCAAATACGGTGTATTGAATTTTTTTTTTCAGGAGTTGTAGAGTTAAAATTAATTAATGAACTTGTTCAATTGTATGTGTACTATCAGCATTTGTCATGTGGACATTAATGTGAAAAAATACTATATTTTAATACAGTAAATACTTACACACTTTTATTTTCATTTTGACCATGCCTGAAAGTTTATCTGTATGGGTAGCTCCCAGGAAAGGACATCCTCTACCAAAGCAAGCCAGTAGCATTTCAGCAATATATGGTCTTAGAGAGTTGTCCAGAGCACTGAGAAGTTAATGAATTTAACATCACACAGTCAGTATGCTTCAGAAGCATGATATAAGCTCATACCTTTCTGATATCAAGGTTGGTGGTCTAATGGTTATTATATGCATACTTCAAAACATATTTATTAAATTAACATTTGTAGGTTTATGATTAATTTAATATAATTAACATTGCATTTATACTTATTTATATGATCCACACTTGAAAACTGTTTTATCTTTGACTTTTCCCTTTCCTTTACCTCCGGTCAATTATTAGTTTCTATTATAGATTCTACCTTTTCATCTGTCCTTTCCTTTCATTCTCAAAGTCACCACCTAAATACAGTGTCTGGGAAGCCTAGGTGTCACAGTGAATAGAGTACCAGCCCTGGAGTCAGAAGGACCTGAGTTCAAATCCAGCCTTAGACACTTAACACAAAAACTATCCATGTGACCTTGGGCAAGTCACTTAACCCCAGTTGCCTGAGTTGTCCCCTCCAAAAAGCAAAAAAATAAAAATAAACATAGTGTCTTCATTACCTATAACTTTAACTATTGCAATAGTTTTGCTACCATTCTCACTATTCCTTTCTTTTTTTTTTTTTGATCCATTCTTCGCATCTCTGCCAGGATGACATACAGATACCCAATTGCCTATAAAATTTAAACCAAACTCCTTAGTCAGTTAAATACCACCAAATAAGCATTAGTCTACTTTGACAAGAGCACAGCTACAGCCCATCAAGGAGGGTTAATTTCACTACTCCATTCACCAGGATACAAAAGCTATAGATTACTCTAACCAGCCAAGTGAAACCAATTATCCTTTGACTTCAAATATTCTAGAATCACAGAGTGAGAGAATTTCAGAGCTAGAAGGTACCTCAGCAGTATCTAATATAAAACCTATAAGGGAATCTCAAACAGTCATCCAGATTCTGCCTAAAAACTTACACTGATAAGGAAACAACCACATACTAAAACAGCCCATTCCATTTTTGTACACTGCTAATTATTAGAAGTTTTTTTCCTGACATCAAACCTAAATTTGTGTCTTTGCAACTTTTTCATATTGGTCCTGGTTCTGTTCTCTGGGACCAATTAAAACAAGGCTAATCCCTTAGAAGAACCTTCAAGTGCTTAAATACACCTCCTGTTTTACTCCCTATCTCCTGTTTTCTCCAAAATAAACACTCTTAATTCCTTCAACTGATTTTCATATGCCATAGTCTCAAGACAAATTCTGGTGGGGCCTCCATTGGATGCTTTCCAATTTATGGAGAGTGTCCTTTTTCAATTCTTTTTTTACTGTGGTATCCAGAATACAATACTCCATATGAGGTGTGATAAAAGCACAGTACAGTGAGAATATCTCCCCCTTATTTCCAGAACCTATTCCTCATAATAAAGCCCAAGACCACGTAAGTTGTTTTTTGTTTTTTTGTTTTTTCTGGATGATATGTTACACTGCTAACTCATATGGATTCTGTAATCTAGAAGCTCAAGATTTTTTCAAATAAACAGCTGTCTAAACAACCCCACCCCATCTTTTATCCCATGAAGCTGATATTTTGAACCAAAGTGTAAGGCTTTACGTTTACCCCTACTGAATTTCATTTTAATAGATCCAGACCAATGCTCTAGCCTGTCAAGATCTTTTTGGCTCCTAACTAACTCTATCACCTTCTGTTTTAACTTTCTCTCCCACTTAGTCCCATGTAAAAATTTAATAAACTTGTTATTTATGCTTTTATCCAAATCATTCTAAAAAATGACAAGAAAAAAATAGAACTCAGTCCAGTTTCCTAGGACATTCTACTGGAGACCTCCTGCCCCTTGGACATTGGACAAGGCTGTTAGTTGAAACTGACTCAACTATTCTGAATCCAGTTGCTCTATCCACATCTCCCAACCTTTTCCAGAAGAATGCTACATTTGAGACATACTTAGAATTATGGAGAGATATGTTGTTATTAATTACTTCTCAATCAGCTTTTGTGGTGCCCATCATTTTTCTCCATTCTTTTGGTATCTTCCTGCCCTGAAATATCTTGTAAAGTGATGCCTTAATGTTTTCAATATTGTGTTGCACCTCTAACATTGATTTCCCCTCTATATGTTTATTCTGGTCCTAATACAATATCCAACCTTACCTCAAGGACAATTTCTGTTCTCTTGTATAGATCTTGAAGGATTGAGACTTTAGGGTCTATTGGCTATCACTGATAATAAAAATAGATAGTTATTACATCCCTCTAAAAATCAACGGATGAACTAAGGAATGCTGAAACTGTAACTGCTATTTCTTGTCCTGTTTTCCTGGAGTCTCTGAACCTACATTGCCTCACAGGTATATTACCCCTTCTTTGTCATACATGTTGGTCCCCTCACCTATTTCCCTATTAGTATGGGTTGAGGGGTTGAAATTTTGAGAGTTGTTTCCCACTTATAGAGGCCTATATGCAGACCTTGAAGAAGACTGACCAGACTTATGACTTAAACTTTCAGGTAGTTCCCAGGCATGAGAGAACCTCCAGATTCCTGATGCAGTAACACAGCCAAGTTAAGTGCAATGCACTCTGACTTGACCAAAGACTGGGGAATTCATAGCCTTCCTTGTTAACTCTTTACAACCCAAAATAATGAAGTTCATTCAACAGTCCCATTCTCTACTCTTCTCATTCTAAAACTGGTAAGGCTGAAAACTACAGTTTCTCTGTAGTTTTTAATCAGTATGCTCCCCACTAAAGCAGCTCTGGAGCCCTCCTCAATGTAGTAAGAGACAAATTATTTTACATCCCTCACCAAAACACCCCCACCCTCAGGAAAACTGAGAGAGATTTCAGAATTATTCTGGGCCATACACTCCCTATGGCAGATGACCCACCAGTCTATACTTCTGTAAGTCTACCCAATTTACACAGGATGCTCTATTAGGACCTTCTAGACTTTTTCTCCAACTTTAGCAAAATTTCCTGAGGCTAAGAAATATCCAAGCCTCCTCAACCCTAATGCATTCAGCAATTTTTTGTTTGGTTGGTTGTTTTATGTTTTGTTTTGTTTTTATACTGTGGTTTATAAATATAAAATATTCATATTTTATATTTTTATATTGAATTTAACTAATACCAAATAAAATTAGCATTTCCTCACACAAATTAGAATAGTAAAATAGAATTGAATATGAAAATGTGAATACTACATATTCCAATTAAGTATAAGTTAAACATCTAGCTTTCAATGTCTTTTTTGTACTTCTTTCTGATATTCTTTCTCTATTCTGTATATTTAAAATATATATATGTATGTGTGTGTGTGTGTACATATATTAATTTCTTTCCTTTCCTTTCTTGTCTTTTTTGGGGAGGGAACACTTTTGCTATGCCCTTTTCTCAACTGAAAAAAGAAAAGGAAAAGGAAATCCTTAGGACAAAAACGAATTGTCAAGCAAAATAAATTTCTACATCACTCATATCCAAAAATGTATGTCTTCTAGGACAAAAGTACAACAGCTGTGACAGGGATGACTAGAATGTTTCATTATTAGTTCTCAGAAACAGTAGTGGGTCATTGTATAACTTAGTGTTCTTTTTTTTTTTTTTTGCAATTTTTGGAGGGCAATTGGGGTTAAGTAACTTGCCCAAGGTCACACGGCTAGGTTTTTTCATTGGGGTGTGCGTTAAGTGTCTGAGGCCGGATCCGAACTCAGGTCCTTCTGACTCCAGGACACTCTACTCAATGCGCTACCTAGCTGCCCCCATAACTTAGTGTTCTTGAGACTTTCAGAGTGCTTTTTAAAACGTTGAAGTTACTATATAAATAGTTCCCCTAGTTCTTCTTTTTTTTTAAACAAATGCTTTATTAACTTCTGTTTTACATCATTCATTTCTGCCAGATTTTGAGTTACAATCATTTTCCCCCTGTTTTTCCCCTACCCACCCTCCCAGAATAGCAGTCCCACTAGATATCTCTTCCTCCAATCTGCTCTCTCCCATACCTTCTCCCATACCCCCATAGACTTTTCCATTAGAGGAAGGTGAGTCTTTGTGTCCCAATGCCTGCACATCTTATCTCCCTATTACAAGCAAAAGAGTATTAATAATAGTATTTATATATATTTGAAACATATAATGTTACGACCTCAAATTTCAGATCCATTTCCTTCCTCCCTTGTCACCCATTCCCTCTTGGGAGATAAGTAATTCAGTATATGTTGTACATGTCTAGCTATGCAAAACATTATCATAGTAGATATATTGTACAAGGCTGCTTATAATTCCCTCCCACTCATCCCACCCCCCACCTGGTCCATTCGCTACATGATCCTGTCCCTCTTCTATAGTGGGTACTTCCAACCTCCTCTCACCCCCAGGATGCCCTCCCATCCATCATCCCTCCTCTCATCCACCTTCCCCCTATCCTGCTGAAGGTTGAGATATCCCACTTAGTATGTATGTCATTTTCTCCCTGAACCAAATTCAATGTGAATGTGGTTTTGCTTTTTTAGCCTTCCTTATTCTCCCCCTCCTTTGCAACCACTTCCCCTTGCTTGTTCTACATGGGATAGTTTACCCTACCCTGTCTCTCCCCATCTCCTCTTGCCACTTTCCTCTCTCACCTCATAATTTCATCCCTTGAGTATTCTCCCTTCCCAACAAATTCAACCTATGCCCTCTATCCATATATAACTGTAACCATATACACACACATTCACATATGTATTCATATGACCACAGCCCCTTCTTCCATTATTTTCATAGTGAGAAAGATATCATGTCACAGTTATTGCTTTTCCATATAGGAATGTAAATAGTTCAACTTTGATAAGTTCCTTTTGATTTCTTTTCCCTGATTACCTTCTCAGGCATCTCTTCCTTCTTGTGTCTGGATGTCAAATTTTCTATTCAATTCTGGTTTTTTCCTCAAGAATGCTTGAAAGTCGTCTATTCCACTGAATGACCAGATTTTCCCCTGAAACAAAATACTCAGTTTTGCTGGGTAGGTGACCCTTGGGTTCAGTCCCAGCTCTTTTGCCCTCTGGAATATCATATTCCATGCCCTTCTATCCCTCAGTGTAGAAGCTTCCAGGTCCTGGGCTATTCTGATTGTGTTTCCACAATATTGAAATTGTTTCTTCCTGGCTGCTTGTAGTATTTTCTCCTTGATCTGGGGATTCTGGAACCTGGCTATAATATTCCTGGGAGTTTTCTTTTTGGGGTCTTTTTCAGGAGGTGATCGGTGGATTCTTTCAACCTCTATTTTGCCCTCTGGATCTAAAACATCAGGGCAGTTTTCCTTGAGAATTTCTTGAAGGGTGATTTCTAGGTTCTTTCCTTGATCATGGCTTTCAGGTAGTCCAATAATTTTTAAATTGTCTCTCCTGGATCTATTTTCCAGGTCAGTGGTTTTTCCCATGAGATATTTCACATTGCCTTCTAATCTTTCATTTGTTTGGATCTGCTTAACAGCATCTTGATTTCTCATAAAGTCATTAGCTTCCATTTGCTCCAGTCTAACTCTGAAGGAATGAATCTCCTCAGTGAACTTTTGAGATTCTTTTCCATCTGGCAAATTCGACTTTTTAAGGCATTCTTCTCCTCATTGCCCTTTTGGGCCTCCTTTGCCATTTGAGTTAGTCTATTTTTTAAGGTGTTGTTTTCCTCAGTCAGGCTGTTTACCCTCATTTCATACTTTTCCTGCATCCTTCTCATTTCTCTTTCTAATTTTTCCTCCACTTCTCTTATTTGATTTTTAAAGTCCTTCTTAAGGTCCTCTATGGCCTGCAACCTGCTCATGTTTTCCCCTGGGGCTTTTGGAGCAGGACTTCTGACCTCACAGTCCTTTTCCCACTCTATGCCCCCAAAATAGGAGTCTAGGGTTGCATTTTTCTGTTTCCTTTGCCTTGGCATGTTGCCACTTAATTTCTTGACTTTTGGGCTTGTTGCCACACTATGGCTTTAAGGCCAGATAGAGGAATTTTCGGCCAGAACCTGTGGGTGGCAACTTCCGTTTCTGGCAAGCTGTAAACCCACCCACAGCTTCCACCCTAGATCACAATCCAGATCCAGGGAGGTGAAAGCAAGAGTGATTACCCCCTAAGACTGATTGCTGGATCTTCCTACAATATGCAGGCCGGGACCCGGAGCCGCCTCTGAAAACTAAAAATGGTGTGTCTCCTCAGTGGCTTCTAGCCCCCAGGGGAGGGAGCTGATGCATTCCCCAAATACTGGTCCCAAAGTCCATAGGGCACTAACCTCTTACTTTGTCCTAGGCATGTCTATGTTGATAATTCTGGAGTCGCCACAGCTCCTGGTATTCTGGGGTTCCTCCAGCCAGCTGCTGGCCCTGCTGCCCTGGGGCTAAAACCTCGGCTCACGTGGACCTGGGCTCGGCTCAGCTCCTGCGTGCTCTTCGTGCTGCCAGGTCCCAAACCACTGCGCTGGTCCTTCCTGCAGGGCTGCTGGGCTGTCCTCAGTGGGAGGTTAGCTTCTCTGTGTCGTTCTGTGGGTGCTGGGGCTCCAGAAGTTGTTCAGAGTCCCCTTTTACATAGTTTTGGGGGAATCTGGGGGCAGAGTGGCTTGGACGAGCTGTTTCTACTCCGCCATCTTCGCCCTAGTTCTTCTTACTTCCCTCTATATCAATTCATACAAATCTATGGTTTTTCTGGAAACATCCCTTTTGTCATTTCTTACAGTATAGTAATATTCCATTATATTGCTATAATTTGCTCAGCAATTCCTTGATTGGTCTAGTTCTTTGCTATGAAGAGCTATTATAAATGTCTTCATACACATAAGTCCTTTCCTTCCTTTTTTGAACTCTTTGCCACTATTAGTGGCAAAAATGTGTCAAAGGATTTGTAATTTTTCAACTTTGGGGAAATGGTTACATAACACTTTCCAGGATGGTTGAACATAGGTCTCACAAACAGTTATTAGTGTGTCTATCCTCTTGCAGCTTTTTCAGTGATGGTCATTTTCTAGTTTTCCACCTTTTCCAAAATTCTAGGAATAAGATAATACCTTAATTTTTGTTTTTCTATTTTAGTACTTTGGAGTAATATGTATGTCTTCCTCTGATGATCTCTCCTCGATTTATTTTCCAGGTCAATTGCTTCTTTGATGAGATTTTTAACATTTTCTTCTTTTTTTTGTTTTTTGGATTTCGTTTTATTGTTTCTTGATATCTCATGGAGTCATTCACTTCCACTTGCCCAATTCTAATTTTTAAAGAATTAGTTTCTTCAGTGAGCTTTTGCACTTTCTTTTCCATTTGAACAATTCTGCTTTTTCATGGGTTAATTTTCCAGTCAATTTTTATAACTCTTACTCCATTTGGTCAATTCTGCTTTTCAAGGAGTTCTCTTAAGTGGATTTTTGTAAATCTTTTACCATTTGACCAATTCTGTTGTTTTGTTTTGTTTTTTTAAGGTGTTATTTTCTCAGTATTTTTGGTCCTGCTTTTACCAAGCTGTTGACTCCTTTTTCATTATTTTCTTGCTTCATTCTTTTTCAAATTTTTCTTCTTTTTCTCTTACTTGATTTATAAAATCCTTTTTGAGTTCTTCCAGGAAATCTTTTTTTGTTTGTTTATTTTGAAACCAGTTCACATTTTTCTTTGGGGTTTTGACTGTAGCAGTTTTGACTTAGTTGTCTTCTGAGTTTGTTTTTTGGTCTTCCCTGTCACCAGAGTAGCTTTCTATGGTCAGGCTCTCTTTTGTTATTTGCTCATTTTTCTAGCCTTTTTCTTGACTTTTAACTCTATGTTAAGTGGGGCTCTGTTTTTGTAGTAGAGTGGAGACTATCCTAAGTTTCAAGACTTTCTGTGTGTTACTCTTAATTTTTCGGCCCTTCATATGTGACATAATCTAAGGAGAGGTGTGGTCACTGCTCTCTTGGCCTGTGCTCTGGTATGTGAGCAATCATAAGCACTCTTTTCTACCATGGAACTATGACCAGGGTCCTTGCTTACCAGTTGTTGCAAGCTCTGGTGTGCTAGTGCTCCTCCTCACCTTTGGATTGCCTCCCAGGACTGAGACCTGGATTCCACACCCAGTGCCAACAAAGGAATCTTTGTAATTTCCTTTTAACCATTTTTCTGTCCTCTTTACTGTCTGTGGTCTAAGAGCTTGAAATCTGCTGCTCTAGCCATTGATTCAATTGCCCCTATGATGTGTTGCTTGTCTGTTGGGGTCTTACCTGCACTGGAGGGTATTCCACTTTCACCCCAGCGTGATCTCTTTCATGCTGACCTTCTAAGTTATCTTGAACTGGAAATTGTCTTACCCTATATTTTAGTGGGTCCTGCTTCTTCAGAATTCATTTTGAAGTGTTATTTAAAGTTTTTTGCAGGGAAAATTGGGAGAGCTCAAGCAAGTTCCTGCATTTTCTCCACCATCTTAGATCTGCCTCTTTGATTTTAATGTATTTCTAAAACAAACTTCTGGGTTTGGGTTAGCTCTTCTGGTGAACTGACTCAGGTTTCTTCTCTTTTCCTTGCATAGTTCCAAACTAAGAATTGTCTCCATCCTCTGCTGTGTCCCTGACAGATTCCAACTAGATTTTGATGTACTAGTCATAGACCTCTTGCAAGAGTCCAGGTATTTGCTTCCCTGCTGCTGTCCTTTAACTTTCAATAGCTTTGGCCCTTGCTGTGATTCAGACATGGACTGCCTGAGTGTTTAGGTTGGTCCATGGCCTACCACATTTCCATCCCCCAACATCCTCTTCAACCAGGGGAAGGGCAATAGGAAATGTACCCAACAAACTTGAGTTGAACATAGTCCCTGGCTTGGCAAATCAATGACCTCTGCCAATTAGGACTAACACTATCCACAATATCCTCAATCACCTCACAGGAACCACCTTGTGAAAGAACAAGAGCAGCTGGTCCTGGATACAGGCTGGGCCCAGACCCAAGGCCAGTCTTCCTCCCCCGCCACCACAATGCCCTTTAGAGTTTCTTTGTTTCCCTATTGATCTGTCACCATCATTACCCTTGTGTCTTCTCCTGTTTCTCTCCCTGTACCTATATTAATCAACCATTGGAAATTTAGGAGAAAACAACTTTAACCCCAAACTCCTATTCTCACATCCACATCCTGAACTTATTTCTCAATCATATTCTAATCTAACATCCAACTAAATATCTCCTCTACTTCCTTATACAATACCAATTAATTACTATACTTTTACTTCTTGAGTTTCATAGTCTATTTCAATTTATGTGACTTAGCTACCAGTTTACCTAAACAATTAAATTCTGTTGAATCATTTCAAACTAGCTTCAGTTCTACTTATTCTCTAGTAAGTGAAATCACCTTCTACTAGAATAATACATTTATAGCTCTCTAGCAGTGGGAGAGAGGCATGTGCTACTTGCCTTTAAACTTAATCCTAGCTATCAATCTCCAGAAAGAATCCACAAAGAATTTTAATAGTTTCAAAAACTTTAAACCATAATTTGGAAATTTGCAATAAATATATCACATTTCAGCTACATGTTTGGCCTCCAAGTAGTTTATAATCCCCCAAATTTCTACAAATCAGGAAAATATTTCCTCCTTTTTCTTATTTGACTTATTTCTGCAATATCCATGCTGGACAGGGAAAGAAGGAAAGAATATCATACTTTTCCTCCATGTCTCCCACTGAAAGTCTAATCAAAAAAATTAGGGAAAGTAAGTCCCTTCTTAATATTATTAATATTAAATTATTACTTAAACAAGTTCTTCAAGCTATAATAAGTGTTAGAATTCTTTAGCCTTTCCTAAGTGGCGCAGTGGTTAGAGGGTCAGCCCTGATGTCAAAAAGACCCATCTTCTGAGTTCAAGTCTGGCCTCAGACATATACTAGCCGTGTCTCCCTGGGTAAGGCACTTCACCCTGTTTGCCAGTAAAATGACCTAGAGAAGGAATAACAAACCATGACAATATCTTTCTAAGAAAACCCCAAATTGGGTCACAAAGAGTAAGAAATGATGAAAAAATGACTGAATAGACCTGCTAAGATCCCTTTTTGTTCTGTCTCACAGCAGTTTTTTGGGATGAGGTGTTCCCCTTCAAAGTTCTTCAAAATAAACAAGACCTTGTACATGCTAGAGAACTTGTGAAGTGGAAGCCTCATCAAAACCCACCTCTGGGCTGCCAAATGTCTGCCAAATATAGGTCTCACTTCCCAATGTAGGGTCATGTGAAATCTGGAGAGTCTACCAGAGCCATGACAGGAAACTGAATCACTTCCATTTGAACTGCCTTAGAAAGATTCTGAAGGTAACCTGAAAGAATAAGGTACAAGACATTGAGGACCCTTCTTTCATATATATTTGAAACATTTAATTTTAAAACTTCAAATCCCAGATCCATTCCCTTTGTCCCTTGTCACCCACTCCCACTGGGAAGATAAGCAAGTCAGTATGTGTTGTACATGTATAGCTATGCAAAACATTACCATAGTAGATATATTGTAAAAGACTGGCTATATTTCCCCTCCCACCCATTCCACCCCCCACCTGGTCCATTCCCTACTTTGATACTGTCCCTCTTCAAAAGTGGGTGCCTCCAACCTCCCCTTCCCCCAGCATGCCATCCCCTCCATCATCCCCCTACCCCCTACTCTCCTGCAGGGTGAGATATCCCATTTAGTATGTATGTCATTCTCTCCCTGAGCCAAATTCAATGAGAATATGGTTTTGCCTTTTTGCATTCCTGTTCTTCCCCTCCCCTGCAACTACTTCCCCTTACCTCTTCTACATGAGATAGTTTACCCAACCTGTCTCTCCCCATCTCCTCTTATCACATTCCTCTCTCACCTCTTAACTTCACCCCTTAAGTATCATCCCTTCCCACCAAATTCGACCTGTGCCCTCTATCCATGTATACCTGTAAACATATATGTACACATTCACATATGTATTCATATGTCCATATACCCTTCTTCCATTATTTTCATACGGAGAAAGGTTTCATCAGTCACAGTTATTGTTTTTCCATGTAGGAATGTAAATAGTTCAACTTTGGTAAGTTCCTTTTGAATTCTTTTCCTTACTTACCTTCTCAAGTATCTCTTGCTTCTTGTGTCTGTATATCAAATTTTCTATTCAATTCTGGTTTTTTCATCAAGAATGCTTGAAAGTCCACTATTCCACTGAATGACCATATTTTCCCCTGAAACAAGATATTCAGTTTTGCTGGGCAGGTAATTCTAAGTTTTAATCTCAGGTCCTTTGACCTGCAGAATATCATATTCCATGCCCTTAGATTCCTCAGTATAGAAGCTGCCAGGTCCTGGGCTATTTTGATTGTGTTTCCACAATATTGAAATTGTTTCTTCCTGGCTGCTTGTAGTATTTTCTCCTTGATCTGGGAATTCTGGAACCTGGCTATAATATTCCTAGGAGTTTCCTTTCTGGGATCTTTTTCAGGAGGCAATCGGTGGATTCTTTCAACCTCCATTTTGCCCTCTGGGTCTAAAACATCAGGGCAATTTTCCTTGAGAATTTCTTGAAGGGTGATTTCTAGGTTCTTTCATTGATCATGGCTTTCAGGTAGTCTGATAATTTTTAAATTATCTCTCCTGGATCTATTTTCCAGGTCAGTGGTTTTTCCCATGAGATATTTCACATTGCCTTCTATTCTTTCAATTGCTTGGATCTGTTTAACAGCATCTTGGTTTCTCATAAAGTCACTAGCTTCCATTTGCTCCAGTCTAATTCTGAAGTAATGAATCTCCTCAGTGATCTTTTGAGATTCTTTTTCCATCTGGCAAAGTCGGCTTTTTAAGGCATTCTTCTCCTCATTGCCTTTTTGAGCCTCTTTTGCCACTTGAGTTAGTCTATTTTTTAAAGACGTTATTTTCCTCAGTCAGGCTTTTGACTCTCATTTCATACTTTTCCTTCATCCTTCTCATTGATCTTCCCAATTTTTCCTCCACTTCTCTTATTTGGTTTTTAAAATCCTTCTTAAGGTCCTCTATGGCCTGTAACCTGCTCATATTTTCATTTGGGGCTTTTGGTGCAGGAGTTCTGACCTCACAGTCCTCTGACTGTTCCATGCTTTGATCCTCTTTGCTCCCAAAATAGGAGTCTAATGTTGCATTTTTCTGTTTAATTTATTTCCTTTGCCTAGGCATGTTGCCACTCAATTACTTGACTTTTGGGCTTGTTGCCACGGTAAGACTCTGCCACCAGACAGGGGAACTTCCATCCCACACATTGGGGTCTTCTCAACTGCTGGAGGTATTAGTTGGGTGCCTTCCCTGAAGCCCCCACACACTCTGGAACGCTGGACACACACCCCAAGACCTCCTCCCCAGATGGAAATCCAGATCCAGGGAGGTTAAAGCAAGAGTGACTACCTCCCGCCAGACTGATTGCTGAATTCCTCTACAGTCTGCAGACCAGGAGCTGAAGCTGCAACTGAAGCTGCAAAATGGCGGCTTGCCAAGTCTCCTCAGCCACTTCTAGCCCCAGGGGAAGAAGCTGATGCATTCCCAAATACTTGTCCCAAAGTCCATAGGGCACTAACCTCTCACTTTGTGTTGGAAATTCTGGAAAAGCCACAGATGCTGGTGTTCTGGGGTCCCTCCAGCCAACTGCTGGACTGGCCACCCTGGGGCTAAAACCTCCTACTCACGAGGTCCTAGGCTCAGCTCCCCGAGTGCTGTGCAGACCACTCCCTGCCAGGCTGCTGGGCTATCCTCAGAGAGAGGTTAGCTTCTCTGTCTCATTCTGTGGGTACTGGAGCTCCAAAGGTTGTTCAGAGTCCTCCTTTTACATAATTTTGAAGTGGTGTGGGCTGGATAGCTGTGGAATTACTATTTCTACTCCCAAGGTCCTTTCTTGAACTAAACTGGCAAACACTCAAACACTACTGCAGAGAGCACAACTCTAATGGACTGGCCCCACTGTTCAAATGTCAAATGTATGCTTGCCTAAAAGATTATTTTGTGGAGAATTCACACAAGGCAAGCACTCACATGGTATTCAGAAGGCAATATAAAGACATTCTCAAGGTCTTTCTGAAGAACTTTGGAATTGATTTCATGACATGGGAAATAGTGGCAAAATACTGCCCAATATGGTATTCCTGCATCAAAGAAAGTACTGTGTGCTATGAGCAACACAGAATTGCAGTAGCTCAAAAGAAACATGAGATGAGCAAATATAGAGAGTCTACCCCAAATGTTCACATGGACTATTTGTGCCTGACCTGTGGTAGACCTCATATTGGTCTGATTAGACAATTGGACATACTATGACTTGACTCTAACATAGTGAAGTCATTTTATTCCTTTTTGAGAACAAAGGACAATAATCAAACAGGGTCATCCTAAGTGAATGAGTTCATGTTCACCTAGCTATTGGCTAGTCACAGACCAGGTAACTAGGAAGAGTTGATGAAAAAAACAGGAAAAGAAAGAAAATGAGAAAAAGTAAAAGCTCTACTAAAGGACCACTAGTTTAATTTTAACCAGATTTTCATTTTTAGTAGTTTACCAGATACTTGCCTGATCAAGTCAAAGGGATTATTTATTGGCCTATTAGGGTGGCTCGGTGAGTTCTTTCCCTGAGCTGAGGCCAAACACAGTCTCTTAATTTTCTGTACACCTGGAATCAGGGATTGAACTGTGCTCAACCTGAATCTGAGGGGACTCAGCAGGTTCTCAGTGTTTGATGTCATCCTGTTTTGGTCAGTCCTATCCATGCTCAGTTCTGGAATCACAGAGGCTTCCTCAATTTCCATGGTCTCAAAGAGGTTTCAGGTTTATTTGGGTGACCACCAAGGAGTCCCATTTCTGACATAATATCATTGTTCACCAGAATAAACCCAAAAGTCTGAAAAATTTTTAGAAAGAAATTTACTAGGTTGCTTGATAGAAGAGACTGAGTTAGGAGATATGGTTCCTTCCCATTTAGGCTCTAGAAAAGTTTACATTAAATAAGATTTACACTAGGTTGCCCATATGAACCTCACATATAGAGTTAAGCAATTTTGCTAAGAGGACAACTTAAAAGCAAGGTGGATTGAGAAGGATATGAGCAAATGTAAATATTCAATGAAATTTGGGCCAAGCCAAAATACAATCTTGGGTGGACCCAAAACAAGACCTGGGTGTGGGGAACCAAAACAAAAATGTTTTGGGTGGATCCAGGCCCTGAGGGCAATCCAAAATTTATTCTTGCTGTCTCTTGGATTTCTAGAGAATTACTGGGGTCAGGTGACATTCTGCATGCAGATTGGTACAATCACATAAAGCTGGACCCAAAGAGTATAATTTTTCCAAACAATATAACAAATCATTTCCCCTATAATCACCAAGTAAAGTAGTAAAGCAGAAGACAGAACTCTTAGGAACAACTCCTGTTAGAGGGTATGATCTAGATGAGGAATCAGGCTTGTATTACCCCTCACACACAAACCTCTAGCTTCTCTGCTTCTAGGTATAAACTGTTAAAACAAAATGGAAGATGTGTCACAACCAGCCTATTCCAATATTTCTTTTCCCCTCTCAAACTTCTCACACTACCCCTTAACTTTTTTACCTTCAAGGACTTTTTCTCTCACTTTGCTGAGAAAACTGAGTCCATTTAATAGGAATTCCTTCTATTCTCTTCATATTAAAACTTGGTATTTCCCTTCTTTCCCACTCATCTCTTATAAAGGTGCAGCCCTTCTCCTCACCAGGGCCAACCCATCCACAAGCATGTATGTAGATTTCTCTAGTAGTTAGACAAGAAGGGGAGGAGAAATATAAGACAGTAATGAGCAGAAATAGCCTGATCAAATAAGCTTTTTTTTAATAGAACATGGAAGACATGGAAGTGTGTAAGAAGCAAAGAAAGAGAATAAATGTTGAAAATTAAAGGGAAAGAAAGTAGGTGTATAGGTTGGTAATTATTAATTTTCTCTTGGTTGCCTTTTCTTTGGTAATTACAATGTCTGAGATTTTATGAGAATAATCTACATATATATTGAAAATATCCTTAATCAGGTATTATAAGAGAACAGGCAGGTTTTTACAAGTTGCATTCCAGAGTAGACCACATCTTTTCTATCACATAATTGACTTAAAGTTGTAGGGAATAAAAGATCTCACTGTGTTCATTGTTGTTGACTAAGCAATCATTTTGGTAGAGTAAAATGTGGCCTTATAGGCTTTCCCAACATCATGTTCCTAATGTATATGCCAAATTTACCTAACTCCTTAAAGATACAGCAACAGAAATACACTTGCTCAGTTTTTCTTTTAACATTTGTATCTAGAAGGGGATAAAACAGTGGGACATGCACATGAAAGTTATTTGTCACTGACACGGAGGCAATCCAGTGCAGTATTCAGGTTGAAAAAGAATTCCCTAAAGACAATTTCCTCTATATAATCCTGTTTGTTAATGGTTTTATTTTTCTTTGGTAGAATTTAACTAATTACACAGAAAAAATTTAAAAAAACAAGGAGAAGAATTACTTTTTGCAATAGAATGGACAACCACCACATGTAGCTCTGAAGAGGCTACCCATAAAGAGGTTTAGGGTTGCTCTGGAGACCCCAAAATAACCAATACACCAGGTTCTGCCTAAGGAATTCAACTCAAGTCTTCTCTCAGCCAAACAAAAGCAAAGTTTATTAAAAGTTTGCTTCTATTAGACACAGAGTTAAGTCTGTGTTAGGTCATTCTATGGCACTCTCACCCACATGGAGGGAAGATGGGATCTTATAAACAGAAAGTTGTGGGAGGAATCTAGATGTCCATCTAAAGGAAGAGTTTGGGGAGGATCTTCAGGAGAAGTCAGATGAGGTCAATGACTTATTAAGGGTGGGAAGTTGCTGGAGGCTACCTGGAGACTACAGACAATGGGGGGCTAGGACAGTTCAAGGATATTGATATTTTGATAGGCTCAAGCTTGGGAAGTAGATGAACAATGGACGGCTAGGCTAGTAACAGAGGACTGGGCTCAGCCACAGTATAAGGCTTATGGCCACATGCAAATGCCTCATCAAATGGGATGATTTTATTAGAGTACAAGGGGTATTCCCAGAGCCTATACCTCAAGGACTCAAGGAGAGGTCAAGGGGACTCCCAGAGCCCATACCTCATCAGCTCTACCATATACATATATATACATATGTATGTATAAATACTGTACGTGTGTGTGTGCGTGTGTGTGTGTATAACATCATATATACAGATTTATAACAGGGAGAATAACAATCTGTAATACCTTTGGGAAATGTATAGTTCTTTTATGACACCAAATTTCAAAGACTCATCTTTGTATTACCAATATTCTTAAGGTATTCTTTATCTACAAATTACAGAACACTAGGGATGTTGCTGTTATTTGTACTTAATGTTCCCAATAACTGACCTATGTTCTCTCTAGAAAGCTCATCACCTCTTAGTCAGGAGTGGAGAGGAGCTTCTTGGTTCCAGCTTCCACTATCTATGATCAGGGCTTGTTGAGTTGTGAAGGAAGGGGTAGGGATCCAACCACCAGTCACTAGACACCCAACTCAACCCTGATTGACTCTCTTCCAGGTGTTCGATAATAAGTAGAGCTTCTTGTTCTGAAATCTAGTTGCTGACTTTCAGAAGCCTCAAAAACATAGGCCCAGAATTCCCAGTTTGATTTATCACCTTCTAATTAACTCTGATATACCATTGACTCTACCATAGAACATGCAACACAGTGTTGATGGGGTGATGGGATCTGGATGCCTAAAAGGAAAAGACCATGTCTTTAAAAGCAAGTTTTCCCAAACCTTCCAATAGCCCAGATTACTAGGCTTCACCTCCAACCAAGGCATCTGGCCTACCCTAGCCCACCTAGGTCATTGAATTAGCTTACTTGTCATTCTTTTCACTGTTGCTCTTGGCCTACCCTAAACTACTTGTATATACTGACCACTCCTTAATCCCAACTAGATCATTGTATTGCCAAAGCAATATTCACAGCACCCACAAAGACTATGAATATTCTGGCATAGTTCTGAATCACAAAATATAACAGACTCTCCATATATAAGACAGAAGGAAAACATTTATTCAGACACCAGAAATCCAAATCTCAACACCAGAAAACTGAATCCATCATAGCAATACAGAAGTTAATACATATTATCACTGCAGGAAGCAACACCATCCCAAAGTCTTCCCACAAAAAAAAAAATCATAAACCTAGGTGTCTCCTTGCCTGTATACTCTCCTCCCTCTGATCTAACTACTTGGACTCTCAGCTGCCTCTCACCTCTGCTCCACCCCTTCCTGCTCTACCCATTCAGCAAAGAAAACATCTTTCAGTCATCCATCACTGGATCCATGTGATTACATTCAGCCTATTAAGGGGCCAGGGAAGAGCTTCAAATTCCCTTAGGCCTATTAAGGGGAGGTGGAGGGGGGGAAGAGATTCAAATTCTCATTACCATTACAATCTCCTAATTAGACCACTTGATAGTACTTTCCCTGTTGTTCCTGGCTCACTGAAGGCCATTTACCACTCCTTAATGCCATCCAGATTCTTTCACTGTTCTTCTTGTATATAAGCATCAGTCTCACCTCCTCATTAAGTTGCAGATTCACTATGAACCCTGCCCCCTCCTATTGGCATTCCAATAAACTGTCCATTGACTGGAAGACCATTTGAGTGTGCGAATTCATTCCAGGTGGATGCTAAACCTGTACCCTGGCATTTCGGGGTTCCCAGCACTCCAAACCACATCAATGCTATATATGTATATTTAAACAGTTGCATATTACTTGAGCCCCTTTATATACCAACTAAAAAAATCTATGTGTCATAAACCCACAGAGGGAAGACATTGTGTCCTACATTTCACATAAGAAAACTGAAAATATCCTTATATATTTTTCTGAGTTGCCATGGAACTAAGTGTCAACATAACTGAATATCCCCTGCAGAAAACATAAAGCAGTCTATAAAAATTCATGGAAGAAGAAAATCAAACAAAATAAATATGAACCTTTGTTTCGAGGTAAAATTTGGTCTTATTTCCTGGTGAAACGTATTAAAGCATCTCGATGCACCATTTTGGCCTCAGCAAAAACACATATAATGAAGCTTTGAATGTGTCTGGCTCACCTGTAGATGCAGGAACCCATGTGGAAGAAAATAGCGTTTTACTTCTCAGAGAAGATAACCTGCATTCTTTAGCAACATGTATAGGAATAGCTTCTTCCCACTGGCTGAGCCACCAAGATAAGTTGTGACTTTAAAACTACCAACCTCAGTCATTTACACTTTCTTTCTAGCAGGGTCTAAGAGTATGAAAATCCTATTGATTTGCATTATGAGAACCATGAACTAAACTGAAGGTAGGAGGGGAGGTAGATCTTATTGACTA
Organism: Gymnobelideus leadbeateri; assembly: GCA_011680675.1. Lineage (NCBI taxonomy): Eukaryota > Metazoa > Chordata > Mammalia > Diprotodontia > Petauridae > Gymnobelideus > Gymnobelideus leadbeateri. Next base: position 220,014 of record WOXC01009520.1, on the reverse strand, counting down.
GAGACTCAGGCTTGGGATTTTGGTCTGTTTCATTTGTCCTCTTCCATTCTAAGCACAGGCAATCACCAGGTCCAACAGTTTGAGTCACCATGGTCTTGAAGGCAAGATTCCAGGCCAAATGATGCTAGCAGTCAAACAGGGAAGCCTTGAAAAGTCAGGGAGCTGAGATGCAAGTTTAGAGGAACTTTGGGCTTGGAACTTGGTGGAAACATATTATATGGGAATTTTGTTTAAACTGTAATCATAATGCCTCTCCTTTCCCAGAGACTGAGGGGTAGAAGAATAATTATGTCCCTTCTCCCATCAAGTTGGAGGGGAATGTTCATATGTTTGTTCTTGCTATACCTTTAAAGTAAATATTCCTCTGTAAGAATTAATCTGACTAGGGGGTCAGAGCCAAGACAGCAGAGTAAAAACAGGACCTCCATGCAGCTCTGGCTTTCAATACCTCCAATACATGTAAAAAAATTACTCTAAACAAATTTTAGAGCTATAGAATCCACAAAGTGACAGAGAGAAACAAATTTCCCACTGAAAGCAGGCCAGCAGGCCAACAGGAAGGGTCTATTGCCCCTGGCAGGGAACTCCTGCATCAAAAGCTGATGCATAATTCTTGCATCAAAAGCTTCCAAGAGAAATATGAACTGATTGCAGGCCATGGAGGAGGTCAAGAAGTATTTTGAAAATCAAGTAAGAGAAGTAGAGGAAAAACTGGGAAGAGAAATGAGAATGATACAAGAAAAACATGAAAAGTGACTCAACAGCCTGCTAAATGAGACCCAAAAAAATACTGAAGAAAATAACACCTTAAAAAATAGACTAACCCAAATGACAAAAGAGTCTCAAAAAGCCAATGAGAAGAAGAATGCCTTAAAAAAGTCAAATTTGCCAGATGGAAAAGGAATTCCAAAAACTCACTGAAGAGAATAATTCCTTCAAAATTAGATTGGAGCAAATGGAAACTAATGACTTTATGAGAAATCAAGATACTATAAAACAGATCCAAACAAATGAAAAACTAGAAGGCAATGTGAAATATCTTACTGGAAAAATCACTGACCTGGAAAATAGATCCAGGAGAGATAATTTAAAAATTATTGGACTACCTGGAAGCCATGATAAAAAAAAAGAGCCTAGAAAACATCTTTCAAGAAATTGTCAAGCAAAATTGCCCTGATATTCTAGAAACAGAGGGCAAAATAGAAATTAAAAGAATTCACTGATCACCTCTTGAAAAAGATCCCAAAAAGAAAACTCCTAGGAATATTATACCCAAATTCCAGAGTTCCCAGGTCAAGGAGAAAATATTACAAGCAATCACAAAGGAATAATTTAAGTGTTGTAGAAACACAACCAGGATAACACAAGAAGAACAAGCAGCTTCTACATTAAGGGATCAAAGGGCTTGGACTATGATATTCTGGAGGTCCATGGAGCTAGGATTAAAACCAAGAATCAACTACCAGAAAAACTGAATATAATGCTTCTGGGGAAAATATGGTCATTCAATGAAATAGAGGATTTTTCAAGCATTCTTGATGAAAAAAACAGAGCTGAACAGGAAATTTGACTTTCAAATACAAGAAGCAAAAGAAGCATGAGAAGGGAAACAGGAAAAAGAAATCATAAGCAATTTATTAAAGTTGAACTATTTGCATTCCTACATGGAAAAACAATAATTATGACTCATAAGACTTTTCTCTGTATGAGAATAGTTGAAGGGAATATCTATGTTTACATACATACATACATACATACATACATACATACATACATATATATGTATATATATATATATCTACATAGGAGGGTGTATGTGTGTATAAATATATATGTATGTGCATATGTATGTACATATATACATAGAGGGCACAGGATGAGTTGAATATGAAGGGATGATATTTTAAAAAATAAAATCAAGAGGTGAGTGAGGAATATATTGGGAGGAGGAGAAAGGAAGAGATAGATTAGGGCAAATTATCTCATATAAAAGAGGCAAGAGAAAACTGTTATAATGGAGCGAAAGAGCAAGAAGGTGAAAGGGAATGGGACAACCTTACTCTCATTGAATTTGTCTTAAGGAGGGAATAACATACACACTAAATTGGGTGTCTTACCCTACAAGAAAATAGGGGGAAGGGGATGAGGGGGAATGATAGAAGGGAGTGCAGATTAAGGGAGAGGGTAGTTAGAAGCAAACACTTTTGTAAAGTGATAGGGTCAAATGAGAAAACAGAATAAATGGGAAGCAGAATAGATGGAGGGAATTATAGTTAGTCATTCAAAATATAATATTATGGAAATGTTTTGCATAACTACACATGTACAACCTATATTGAATTGCTTATCTTCCCAGTTGGGGTGGGTGAGGAGGGAAAAAGGGAAAAAATCTGGAACTCAAAATTTTAAAAACAAATGTTTAAAAAAAAAAGTTGCTTTTTACATGCAACTGAGAAATAAGATATACAGGCACTGGGGTATATAAATCCATCTTGCCCTACTATAAAGTTGGGGGGGGTGTGAGAGAGGACATAAGAGAGAACAGATTGGGGGAAGGGGTATTCAGTAGGCTTGCTATTTTGGGGTGGAGGTAGGGGAAAGATGGGGAGAAATTTTTGTAACTCAAAATCTTATGGAAATGAATGTTGAAAACTAAAAATAAATAAATACCAAAAAAAAAACCCTAAAACTATATAAATAAATTGGAAACAATAATTAATCTTACTTTTCAATGGACTAGAAATGTAGGAAACCCCTAAAATGGGGTAACACAGTTGGTGGGCACTTGAGCCCATGGAAGGGAAATCAGATACACCCAAACTCACTTAAGGTACTGTAGAATCCTGTGGAAGGGGTCAAATGTATCATACTTGATCTTAAGGCAATAGGGGCCAGGATAACCACTGTTAGACCCAGTTTCACAATCTCTTTATTGCTGAAAATTTATGGTAATAATGACGACATGTTGGGGATAATGATGATGATGGTGATGATTCTCTCTTCTCCCTCCACCAACACAGGCTAATGAGAATTCAGAATACATAATTATTGTTCTACTATTGCTTGTGTGATAGTGAATGATAAAAGAGTAGAACAACTTGGCAGCTAAGTCCACTTTGAAAATCAATCTATGTAGAGCATCAGGCTGGGAGTCGGGAGGACCTGAGTTCAAATCTAGCTTCAGATATTTGATACTTACTAGCTGTGTGACCTTGGGCAAGTCACTTAACCCCAAATGCCCTGCCTTCTCCCCTCCAAAAAAAAAAAAATCAATCTATGTCATTCTTATGATTAACTTTGTACTAAAAACACAAATGTTTTCTTTTGGACAACAGTTTTAGTATTTATCTGAGCTTTTACTGAATATAAATAAATATCAAAGCATTGCAAATTACTTGTTAAAATAATAAACATCATTTTGCGCAACATTGAGATGATGAACATCTCCCCATCACCCCCATGATCCTTGTACCATATTAATAAAAAGAGATTTGAGAAAACAAGTATAAAAGTCAACAAATCAACTGAAAAGTCTATCTTGAAAAATATAAAAGTTACAAACTACAATTCATTAAATAAAAAACAGAGGGGAAAAAGGAATATATTTTAAAATCTACTAAAGACAGAATTAAGTCAGAGAAACTCAGGACAAGTCACATTCCATTTAAATTATACTGCAATTCAGATTGTTCAGTGTCAGTGCACATAAAATCAGATCTATAATTAGTGTTTTATATACTTTGTGCTTATATTTTCTTTCTTTCTGTGTTTGCTATGAAAGAAAATGATATGAAAAATAACTATGACATAATTTAAGGTAAAAATAAAATTATTAAGATTCCCAGGAAGGGTGCCAAGTCATCTGTAATCCATCTCTGAACATTGCTACTCAGTTATGGCCTATTGATGGCTGAATTACTTGCCAGCGAAAGGCGATAGGTTTGGGTGTTAACTCTGCTTCTAACTATCCATATGTCTTTAGGTAAATTATATATTCTCTTACATCTTCATTTTATTCACATAATGAAAACTATTATATTTTCTTAATACAAGTGCTCTCTGGCTTTATGAACTCTGTATAAGGATTACAAATGAAACCTATCCCCAAGAATAAGAAAAAAAAATTTATTGTCTTTGAACCAATATAACACAAAATTATAGAGCTGGGAAACAGCTTAGACATCATCCAAGCTGATGTCCCATTTTTACAGATGGGAAAACTGAGGCAATAATTCTGAGTCATAACAGACTCAGAATTCAAACCCAGGTTTTATGCCTCTGGATAATACTCTTCCTACTACGCACAAGATAAATTCAAAGGCTATTTCACAGGCATACAAATACAGGATGCTTTTAACTGCAATAAGATTTTTGAGACACTTTATGTTAAATGAATTCTGAACTCTGGTCTAGGGGTAACTGTTTGATACTAAAGAGACTATATTTGAAATAAGAAAATAAATACAGTACACCATGTAGTACTTTATCACATATTTCAAACTGTCTTACCCATGACTTAGCTTTCAGAATGTTTTAACCTAGATACTCTCCAAACCTCGATTATATTAAAACAGAGATTCCCAGCAAAATTATAGTTTCTATTATATACATATAAAATTTGATTTGGAATAAACCAAAATTATTTCTAAATAACACTTACTTTAAAGTCAACCCAACCAAAAAAAATGTCTTCTTTTCTAATAATTCTTGAATCAAAAAACAAACAAGCAAACAAAAAAACATTTTAAACTATATTACCCATATTATATACAGATGATATTTGTAAAGACTGAGAAGTCAACTCTAGTTTCCAAGTCAGCTAACTTAAATCATCATAACACTAAAGACATGCTGTGGCATAATATACAATATAAGTTTCTTCCTACGCTGCTGCTTATCACATTGGTTAAACTAGCTTTCTTTTCATAAGCTAATTAAGAAAACTACAATTGCTAACACAGTTTAGGTTATATAAATGTGTGCCCTAGTATATTTTGCATATATTAACAGTGGGAGGTTGTTTAGAAGAAACTTCAAGTTTAATCTATGTAAAATAAGAGCAGATAATCTGAGTTGACATCTCTTAAGAAACCTGGAGGCTATGGGAACCCCACTGGGCCAAGAGATGACTAGTTAATAATGAGAAAGCAACTTGACACCAAGGTGAGCAATAATTAAAACTGTCTAGAAATCCTCTAATAGAATTCAACAAAGTGGCACATTGTTAGCAGAACAAAGTCGCCTCAATTGCCACTGATGGGTAGACCTCAAAGTATGCAAATGCTGCATCAAGGAAAAATTCAGAAATGTATTAAAAATTTTTACTGATTTAAATCTATCTCTACATGAATTAAGTCAGGCAAAATATCATAGAAGAGAATAATATCACTATCATCTTGAATAGATGCCAAGAGAAGGAACTATAAAATTGAGTGACATATAAGGGCAAGGATTGAGCCTTTCTCGGTTATTAATCACTTAAAGCCAAATGTCTCCCAAAACAATGTCTCGATAGAAATCCTGAAAATTCTAATACTATCATTTTCTGCTTCTACAGAGATTTAAAGGTTCATAGATTTGGAGGTAAGAAAGACCTCAAAAGCCAGAATCTTCATTTTACAGATGAGGAAATTGAAGTTTAGGGAGGGCCAAATCAGTTGCTCAAAGTCCCGAGGGAAGCAAGCATAAGAGGTAGGATTTGAGCTAGAGCTTGCCATACTACTACATGATACCCATCCTTCTCTGAATCATTGTTTTCCTACAACCAAAACCAAAAGTTAACACTTCAGGAGCAGGAGTACTTGAACAAGCATCTTTCACAAGATAGTCTACTATTAGGTTTCTCCTACTCTAATAAAAGTATCAATGAATTAGTAGAGACAAACATTCCTATACTATTCCCAGAAGGGGAAATAAGACTCTAAAGAGATTTATTTTGTTACCCTAAAGCAGGGTGGGGAATCTGTGGACCCTTGAGGTCCCCAAATCCAGCCTTTTGACTGAATCCAAACTTCACAGAAAAAAAAAAAATCCCCTTAATAAAAGGATTTGTTCTGTAAAACTTGGACTCAGTCAAAAGTCTGCACCCAATGACCTAGAAGGCCAAGTGTAACTTCAATGTAGCAGGTTCCCCATCCTGGCCCTAACACAAAAGAACAGAATTTTGGGGTTCCTAATGGACTTCACATTGAAGCCAAAATGGGTGGGAATACAGAGGCAAAAAAATAGTGTGACAAAAAAAAGAATTCTCCATTTTTCTCTAAAAAACGTTATTATGCATCATAACTCTTATCCTCTGGCCTTCTCAGTGCACAATAAAGGTTAAGCATCTCTTAGCAAAGATGTCTTATTTCAACTGAATTAGAGAGCTTGAGCTCTAATTAAAATATAAAAGGTAAAATATGTACTGAAACCACTGCATATTTTTACATACTGATCTAATGATAATGATGTAAGGTTATCTGGAATAAAGACAAAAGTTACATCAAGCTTGAAAATTACATTCTTAAACCTTAATTCTGAATAACAGGTTCAAGCAAGTTCTTAATTCTCATTAGAAGTTGCCATTGATCTAGTGAAGATTCTTTGGCTCCTCATCAAATGCCATCCATGCACCAAGTAGTTCATTTCTTTCCTCTTTCCAGGCCAGAGGCCCCCACATACACAGCTTCTAATGGCCTGAAGCCCAATCTTAAACTTACCACATCTCAGCAGTGTGTCATATTCCATCAGGAACTACTGTGCAAATAACATATTTCCATTTTTAAAGTCTGAAAAATGTCACAAAAAGCTTTTGGCATTTACATGACTCAGACTTACACCCTCTAATTCTCACTGCAGCTAATTTCTTATGTTCGATACATCTCCACAGCAGGAAACCAGGAATAACGATTATAGAAAAAAACCAAACTTCTACATCCCAACCATTAGCATTCGAAAGTCTAAAGAGTGGGGATTTAAATGACACTATCAACAGTTATTTCTTATATAACGAAAAGCAGGCATGTCAACATGAAGTACATTAAAAATATATTCAGTAATTTTAGTTATAGCCTATAGGGTTGTTGTTGTTTTTTAATACATTCCTGGGAACTAACACAACTCTACAAAGATGTGTACCAAGAGAGCCTAATAGATCAGAGGAGTGAAATTATATTCAATGTGGGTAAAACAGCTTGCTGTATGTTCTCCAACTACTGATCTTATCGCCCATAATCATGCCCCATGCTTTGTTTAATGTTGGACCACACTCACTATGAGAAGAAATTCATGCTCACATTTTATAAGGCTCAGCATGTAGAAATCCACAGGCCATATTTTCATTTCTTATTTCTCCCTTTATATATATTGTGCTTTTTATCTTTCAGCTGAATTATGTTTGTTGTTTTATTTTCCACTGTTTAATATACAAGTGATTGTGGAAGGAAATGGGGGAAACTAGGAACAATTCTATCATTGCCCTAGGAGAAGATTCAAATATATTCTGAAAGTCAGCACTTCTGAACTCAGCTGAACTTTATGCATCACCATAAGTTGGGGGGGAATGTGCATGATTTATAACTGTACATTAACATCACTTCCATTGCCTGGGTTTGCAGAAATGACCATGGTTCCTATGTCATGAGTATTTGACCTACGGAGCACATAAACTGTTAACAAGTAGCCTTTATTTAAGGGACAACAAACAGTAATGGCCCAAGAGGTTGGTATGCCAGCATCTGTAATTCATATGCTGGCTGTATACTTAATAAAATGGTTAAATATTCCATCTGTTTGCAGATATGAAGTCTGATAGAACAAAAAGAACAATGGATTTAGAACCAGAGAACCCAAATTCAAATCTTTGCTCTCCTACCTATTTCCTTAGGACTTTGGACAGATCCTTTATCCCTCTGGATCTAAGTTTCTTCATCTGTAAATTGAAAAGAATGAACAAGTTATGCGTAATAAGATCTTTTTCAAGTCTAAATCTGTAATCCTATGATTGTGCACATAAACAAAACAGCTACATCAGCATTTTGGTCACTAGGTTAAAGTAGACTTAATTATTCCACCAACAGCTATGTTATTATACACCAGTTGATGTTATTATAGATGAAACAAATAACTTAGACTTCTGTGTCCAGCCCTGCCTTCATGTAGGGAGAAGGTTTTCTCAATATGTATTATCTATATTACTAGGGATTTTATTCTAATTTGTAAGTCTAGAGTAAATTACAATCATGTAGTGTCTCTAGGATTGGCTTAATCTCAGATATGTGTTACTGCCTTTCAATCAATTAACAATCATTTATTAAGTAACTAATATGTATCAAGCGTTGTGCTAGGCACTGGGGATAAAAATAGAATGAATGAATAGATCCCTGCTTACAAGGAACTTGCATTCTACTGTGACAGACAACTAGTGCATATGCACACACACACACACACACATACACACGTACACACATATACATACACAAAGAAAGAATAAATGTAAAGAGGGCAAACACAAATAAATAAAAAGTAACTATTATAAGGTAATTTGGGAAGAAAGGCATTTGGAGGCAATTGGAGTATCAGGAAAGATTTCATGTAAAAATCATACTTGAACTGCAATTTAAAGAAAAAAAAAGGGAATCTATAAATCAGAGCCCAGGACAAAGTGCATTCCAGACACATAGGACAGCATATGCAAAAGCATAGAGATTAGAGATGAGGGAATGTGGATGAAAAAGAAAAGCCAGTTAGGTCCAACTATACAGAGCAAGCATAAGGAGGTAACATTCAAGAAATATAAGCAGGAGTCAGCTTGGAAAGGGTTTCTGAAAGCTAAACAACCATGTATATTTTATCCTATAAGGCAGTAGAAAGTTCCTAGAGTTAAGCATCAAGACTGAAATAGAGAAAGGAGGAAAGGGAAGTCAGTTAGGGTAATGGCTTAATAATGTTCTGAGGAGTAGAGGGACTAGAGGTCTCACTGCAAGCAAAGAGTAGTTTTAAGAGGGTTTGAGTAATAAAAAGAGATGAATCCATAGGAGATTTTATGGTCAGATAGAGTAATAACAGAATTTCAAATTAAGGACTTAGAATATTCATGGTAGTGGTATGACTGAGGTGAAGAACAACTTCATGGGACTTAAGGTGGCTGAGAAGTTTGAGGTTGTGGAATTTGAGGGAGTATTGATGTGAATACTAAAGTCTTCTAATTTAAAAGCAGAGATTAGTGAAAAAGGAAACATGATGAGCAAGGTGCTGAATTCCTTGAGAAAGGAAAGAAAAATACATGGCACTTGGCATGGTACAACTGCCATGATTTTTGATTGGGTGGAATAATTTTGATTGAGTGAGCTTAAGGGAGAAGAGGTTGGTGAATAATGGAGCTGAAAAGAGTCTGGTAGAGGGAAGCAAGGATTAATCCAATTCTCCCTTTTGGATCCAGAGTGTTTTTGGGCCTGACGGAAAATAAAGGCAATGTTGGAGAGGGTAACTTGGGATACAGTGTCATTAGGGAGAATCTAGGTCTCCGTAAGGGTTACTAGATGGAAAAAGTAGAGTTGGAAGGGGAGAAAGATGAAAAAAAGTTTGTCACTCTGGAATGGGAATTCCAGAGGGCCTAATAGAAAGAAGTAGGACATGGGTAGGGTAGGGTTGAAGAAAATGAAAATAAGAAAACAGGAAGTGGTAACGAAGGATAATTTTCTCCTAAATGTCATACAGGTGTATGGAGAGGAACTGGAGAAGACACTGGGGCATTGGTGGAGGACAAATGAATAGTGAAGCTTATAGTCTCCAAGGAATGATCAACCCACCAATGGCAAATAAGAAAAATCTTTTAAAAACCCATAGAATATTGGAAGATCATATCCTATGAGAAAAAGGCTCCATCAAGATGATATGGGTTTAGGCCAAATATTTGGAAAAAGGTTGGCATCCCTCCACCACTACTGAAAGAAGACAAAGGCCAGTGTATAATAATAGAACAGCCAACTTTTAATAAAGGGCCAGAGTAACCAGAAATCAACTGAAACTTCATACCAAACAGAATGGAGAAAACAGGTTTGGACAAGAAAGAGTCTCCAGATATTGGATTCCCAAGATTGTCAGGAAAAAAAAAGACTAAGCAGTTCAGTTGCTACAGACAAAATTAAGGCCAAAGCAGGGGGAAAAACTCTTGGGGCAAACAAAGAATTTCCTATTATTCAGGAATCCAGATCAATACCAAGGGAGAGAAAGGACTTGCCTTAAAGGGGTATAGGAAGGCAGAGGATGGTGTCTGCATGTTCAAGCTAACAGGAATTCAGACCCAGAGCAAAGGATTAAGAAAATACTTTCAAGAAAGCTAAAATAGAAACAACTTTACAAAATCAAATTCATTATTTTGAGAGTGAGATGAGGATTCTGACATGCTGATTCAGAAATAAGATCCAGGTAAATCAAGGGGGTCAGCAAGAGAGGAAAGGAAAGAGTCTAAGGAATTCTTGGCTGTAGTTTTTGTAGTGTGCATGGAAGTCTGGCATTGAATAAAAGACCAGTAATGATACCCTACAGATGTATACACTTTGGTTTTTTAATCACATTTCTCTGTCTGCCTGTTGCTCTCAAATGGCCTCTGGCTCCCTTCTACTGGTAAATATGTGGGAAGCAGCATTTCACTTCCAACCATGAGGCCCAAGCCAGTGTGATCTCCCTCAACCTTTTCCTAACAGCATAGTATCTTGCATATTCAAATGGATCTGTGATCTCAATGATCCCTCTAAGGATGCAAACCACAAATCATCCATCCCTACTCAACCTGTATAAATTTTTGTCCATGGCCTTCAAAAAGTTCACCACAAAGTGGGATGAATGTGCTAGAGGCTTTTAATTGATTTCTTTTGACATTATAAAGGTACCAGGGGGGGCACTCTCATCATCTTTCTCTTATCCCTCCTGCCATATGACTGGTACATATTCTTTTTTTGTCTTTCAATTCTTTGACTGTGTCCTTTATTCTTGTTCCGCTTCAGCATTCTTCACTGGTTACATGTTATAGCACAATCACATATACCATCTATCTTTCCATTGCTCTCTGCACAATATCCATCTTTAATTCTTCAGATGTAGTCATGTTCTACATCTTACTGCCATATAGCAATACTAATAAAAGATTCGTATTGATAGGGTGTCTGAATAGTTCAGCAGAAAGTAGCCATAGACCAACATCACACATCATATTCCAAGATAAGGTAAACATGGGCATATGCTTTAGACATAAAGGGTGATATCATAGGCAAATTACAGAAGAAATGGAAATTTTTACCTGTCAGATCTTATGGATGAAGGAAAAATCTATGACTAAACAGGAGATAGAGAGGATCAAGGGAAGAAAAATGGATAATTTTGATTATGTGAAATTAAAGTTTTGCACAAACAAAACAAATGCAGCCAAAGTAAGTAGAACAAAAAAGACAAGAAACTGAATTTACAACATGTTTCTCTGATAAGGCCTCAATTCTCAAATACATAGGGAACTGAGACAAATTTTTTAAAGAAATAAGATCCATTCTTCAATTGATAAATTGTAAAAAGATATGTAAAAGCAGTTTTCAGAAGATGTAAAAGCTATTAATAGTTGCATAAAAATTCTCTAAGTGACTCCTGATTAGAGAAATTTAAATTGAAACAATTCTGAGATACCATCTCACATCTATCAGCTTGGCTATCATGATAAAAAAGGACAATGATAAATGCTGGAGTAAATTTTGGAAAATAGGTACATTGCACAACAATGCACATTGGTGGAGCTGTGAACTGATCCAAATATTCTGTGGAACAATTTGTGATTATGGCCAAAGGGATATAACAAATATACAGATACAAATACTTTGATTCAGTAATACCACTGTTGTTCTGTACCCTAAAAAGACCAAAAGGGGAAGGGGAGGGCTTGGGGAAGGATATATTTGTACAAAACTATTTATAGCAGTTCTTTCTGTAGTTGTAAAGAATTGGAACAGGAGGGGATGCCCATCAACCAGGGAATGACTGAGCATGTTGTAGTATAAGATTGTGATGGAATACTATTGTGCCAGAAAAAAATGATGAGCAATGTAGTTTCAGAAAAACCTGGGAAGATTTATATGAACATACATAAAGTGAAATGAGCAGAACCAGGATAACATTGTACATAATAATAGCAATATTATAATAATAATCAACTGTGAAAGACAGATACTCTGATCAATATAATGTCCCACAACAATTCCAAAGGACCCATGATGAAAAATGTTCTGCATAGCCAGATAGAGATCTGATGAACTCTGAGAGCAGATGGAAGTAAACTATATTTTCTCTTTGTGTTTCTTGCTTTTGCTGGTGAAGGGCGTTTTTTTTTTTTGTATCATTGCTAATATACAAATAAATTTTGAATGACTTCATATGTATAATCAATATCATACTGCTTGCTTTCTCAATGGGTGATAGGGAGACAGGGAGCGAGAACTTGGATCTCAAAAAAATTTTAAATAAATTACAATTTTTAAAAAGGAAAGATGGATGTTGGATTTTGTGGAAGGCTTGTAGTTGGTAAAAGTGATTTACAATTAATTACTCAGAAGTCATCCAGCCTACTCTCTTCCACTTTTTCAAATCTGGGTAAAGCTCATCATCCATTGTTCATCTCAAATTTAGATATTGATGAGTAAGTTCTACAGGGTGTCCATGCAGATGTACATTGATACATGAGTTGTGTCCCTACTTTACAACTGAAGAAACTAAGCTTTAAAGACATATAGCAACTTGCAGAAAATCACACAACTATTAACTGGCAGAGTCAATACTCAAATTCAATTTGCATATATTAAAAGACATGATTTATTTCCCTTTCTATAATTTCTGTCACTCTAACTACTTGGGTTTCTTTGATATTCAAATAATCATATGTATATTGTTCCTGTTGTTCAGTTGGGTCTGACTTCATGACTCCTTTTAGGGTTTTCTTGGCAAAGTTACAGTAGAGATTTGCCATTTCATTCTCTATCTCATTTTAATAGATGAGGAAACTGAAGCAAACAGGGTTAAGTGACCTGACCCAAGGTCACACAGTTAGTAAGTATTGGAGGTCAGATTTGAACTAATGAGGAGTTTTCTTAACTCCAAACTCAGCACTCTATCCAATTCACCAACTAGCTGTTAAATTATATTATGCTTATACACATATGTGTGCATACATATGTATATATGCACAGATATAGATACAGATATTTATATGAATACCAAAGAAATCATGGACTATCAACAATCTGAAAATCCAATTAGAATTTACCTTAGATCAATGCGGGGGGGGGGGGGTTCCCATCCACTTAATATTTGTCTGAAACATTTTGATTTACAACCAGTTTGCTAACAATGTTTATTAGTGTCAGCTAGTGGCAGTGTGCACAACTAAATAGTGTACTTGATAGAGTGCCAGACCTGGAGTCAAGAGGCTTCATCTTCCTTAGTTCAAATCTGGCCTCAGACACTTGCTAGCTAGTGACCCTGGACAAGTCACTTAACCCTGTTTGCCTCAGTTCCTCATCTATAAAATGAGCTGGAGAAGGATCTCCAGCTATCTTTGGATCTCCAATATCTTTGCCAAGAAAATCCTAATGGGGTCGCAAAGAGTCAGTCATAACTGAAATTAACTGACTTAACAAAATGTGGCATAGTGGACAGAGGGCTAGCCCTGGAATAAGTAAGACTAAGTTTGAATCTCGCCTCAGACAACATCAGTGTGATCCTGGGCAAGTCACTTAGCCTCTAAGACCTTCAGTTTCCTTAACTGTAACATGAGGATAATAATAACACCTACTTCCTAGGGATGTTGTGAGGATCAAATGAGATAGTATTTATAAAAGTGCTTAGCACAGTGCCTGGCTCATAGTAGCTGCTATAAAAATGCATATTCCCTTCCCTCTTAACCACTGTTGTGGTTCAATTCTTTGGAATTTTCTTGGCAAAGATATCAGAATGGTTTGCCATTTCCTTCTCCAGGTTATTTCTTAGATGAGGAAACTGAGACAAACAGGATTAAGTGACTTGCCCAAGGTTACACAGCTAATAAGTGTCTGAGGCCAGATGTGAACTCAGAAAGTGGAATCTTCCAGACTCCAGGCCTGGCACTCTATCCATTGTGCCATGCTAATAGCTAGGTCTCCATTAAGAAAAAAAAATGGTCATGAGTTTATATGGAAAACACTTTCATTGGAGAAGAAACTTCCTTCCAATTACCATTCTATACTAGGCACACATTCGTGAGGGAAACTCAGATGAATAACTCACTAAGAAAAGTGGCATTCTAAAAAGCATTGACAGTAATTCTATTTAAATAGATTTTATTGTTTTATTGAGTATCCAATATTACCAAGGTTAAGGAGAAATTAGAGGCAAATCAGATCCTCTGAAAAATGACCTCCTCATTCTTCTTCTGTTAAAAAAAAATCCTCTCAATACTCTGATTCATGAAATTCTACTCATAATGTCATGCTTGTAGTTTAAAGCTTTGAGGGAGAGACAATATGATAAATATAGCAGGAAAAAAACTGGCTTTAGAATCAAAAGATCTGAATTCACATCCTGACTCTATTACTTCCTAGGGGTTGGATCTTGAGGAAATCATTTAACCTCTCTGAGCCTTAATTTCTTCACTTATTAAATATGCCTATGTTTCCAAAATTCTTAGGAAAAGAAGAAAAAAAACACTATGCTCCATCAAGCTATCATTTTTCTCCTCCCTTTCTCATCCAAACTCTTTGAAAAAGCAACCTACATTGTTGCCTTCACTTCCTCCTATTACTGTCTTCTAAACCTTCTGCAATGTGGTTTCCAATCTCATTTGTCAACTGAAACTGCCTTTTTCAGGTTACCAAATAATGTCCAAATCCAATGGCCTTTTCTGTATACGTATCCTTTTCTACTTCTTTGCAGCCTATGACATTATTGACTCCTCTCCTCTATCTGGATTATTGTGACATTGTTCTCTTTTTGTTCTCCTCCAACTTGTCTGACCACTCCTTCTCAGTCTGTTTTTTACACACATACACATACTCTGCCCTCCCACCCCCCAGATTATCATAGTTTAACTATACAGACCTTTGTTGGCAAAGGCAACGTCTCTGCTTTTTATTTTACTGTCCAGATTTGCCATGCCTTTCCTTCCGAGAAGCAAACATCTTTTTTTTTTTACTTTTTTTTTTGGAGGGGGAAGGGCAGGGCAATTGGGGTTAAGTGACTTGCCCAAGGTCACATGGTTAGTAAGTGTTAAGTGTCTGAGGCCAGATTTGAACTCAAGTCTTGACTCCAGAGCTGGTACTCTATTCACTATGCCACCTAGCTGCCTCAAGCAAGCATCTTTTAATTTCACAGCTGTAGATGCTGTCTGGAGTGATCTTTGAACCCAAGAATATAATGTCCGATACTGCTTCAATGTCTTCTCCCTCTATTTGCCAGAAGTAATAGGACTAGTTTTATTGATGTTAAGCTTCAAGCCAGCTTTTGCGATATTTTGCTCTTTCATCCTCATCAAGAGGCTTCTTAATTCTTCACTTTCTGCCATCAGAGTGGTAGCATCTGCATATCTGAGACTGTTGATATTTCTCCCAGTAGCCTTAATTCCAGCTTTTGAGTCATCTAGCTTGGCATTTATCATGCTGTACTCTGCATATAATTTAAATAAATAATGTGACAATATAGAACCTTGTCATATACCTTTTCTAATCTTCAACCAATCAGTTGTTCCATTTTTCCTTCTAGCTGTTGCTTCTTGGCCCTCATACAGGTTCCTCAGGAGAAAAGTAAGATGATCTGATGCTTCCTTCTCTTTGAGGACTTACCACATTTTGTTGTGATTCACATGGTCAAAGGCTCCAGTGTCATCAATAAAGCAGAACCAGACATTTTTTCTGCAGTTACATGGTACAGTGGATATAGTGCCTGGCCTGGAGTCAGGAAGACTTGAGTTCAAATCCAGCCTCAAACACTTGCTAGCTATGTGACCCTGGGCAAGTCACTTAACCATGTTTGCCTCAATTTTCTTCTCTATAAAATGAATTGGAGAAGGAAATAGTAAACCACTCCTGAAGCTTTGCCAAGAAAACCCCAAATGAACTTACTAAGAGTCAGACACAACTGAAAAAGACATAGAAATTATTGACACAGTCCTGATCTATTTCCTGAGCTCAATTTCTACATCACCAACTTCCTACTGGATATTTCAAACTAGATATTCTGTAGTCATATTAAATTCAATTTTGAATACAATTTTGAACTTCCATTGAAGGACATTCCAAATTTCCATTGAATCCTTCACAATCTTTCTAGTAACTCAGCATTAAAACCTTAGGATCATGTTCAGCTTCTTACTTTAACTCCCCACACAAATCAGGTGTGTTTTTCTTGTTTCTGGCTCCTTAACATCTTTTTCACAGGGCTCCTTTTGTCCACATCCACCACCCTAGTTCAGGGTCCTATCACCTTTGGCCTGGGCTATTTCAATAGTTTCTGAATTAGCTGGTCTCCTTGACAAAGTCTCACCCCACTCCAATCTATCCTTCACAGGGCAGCCAAAGTTATTTTCCCAAAGCACAGGCCTGACCAAAAATGAATGAAAGAAGGAATGAAAAACACTGAAAACACTGATTAACTACTATATGGCCAGCACTGGAGATACAAATAAAAAGTAAGATGGTCCCTGTTCTCAAGAAGATTACATGCTAATGAGTTGGGTGAGAGGGGTGGTTGAAGTGGGTAGGGAAGGGAAGGACAATAATACATATAAAAAGGTTTCAGTTGTAGGGTGGATGGAAAGGCTTTAACAGTCCCTAGGACATAACTACAAGAGATGACAATCCATCTTCTTTAGCATCGTTCCCATTGATAAAACTATATCCATTTATGGTGTTGAACTATTTGACAATAACAAGGACTTTGGTGGTGAAAACTTTATTTTCTGTGGGGAGGGGAGAGAGGGAGGGGAGAGCCTAAATCCTCTACAAAGGCAATAATCAGATCAGTCTCTACTAGAGTAGCTCCCTTGCTTGATGGTTTGACCTAGCTGGCATATGGCACTCTTACTCCCACTCAGGGAGCTCAACTGTTTCAGCTAGACTACCTTGCCTGCCCATTGCTCTACTACACAATAAATTCCAATGGATCCCCATTACTTCTAGGAACAGATATAAATACCTCCAATAAAGAATTTGAAATTCTTCCTAATCTGACCCATTTCTACAGTTTCAGCTTTCTTATAAATTTCTTCCCTCCATGCACATTTTTCCAGCTTTTACACTATCCCTTATGCCTAGAATGTGGTACCTCCTCACCCTCTGCCTAAGATATCTGAAAAGATAGAATTGAATCCAACTGGGATGATTTTTAAATTCCTAACAATATTTATATTTGTTCCTTGATACATGTCATAACCTCTGAAATAAGTGTACCCAAGAGAAGAGGAAGAGTACAGAAGGTGGTATCCAAGAAACATCGAATTCCTATCATAGCATCATAACCATCCTACCCTTTGGTTTATTCTGTGCCTAAGACCTAAAATATCTTACAGCATAGCATAACACATAAGACTGACTCATGGGACACACACTATACTTTGTTTCAATGGGAAAGTGGCCTGTGCCTTATTGGGGATATTGGGGCAACATCTAGCTTCTTGACCTCCTAGTTCAACTGTCTTATCTCACTGACTGTGGTAAGACCTTGGGGCTTTTCTTTTTTATCTTTAGTATCTTTTGTATCATTTCTCATTCATTAAATATACACCAATAAATAAGCATCATACAGAAACAATGATCACTAATAAAATCTGAATTTTATTAAACCTGCTTATCTGTTACTTTTCAATGCAGTCTGAAGAAATGACAGGGGGGGGGGCGGAGCCAAGATGGCGGAGTAGAAACAGCTCATCCAAGCCACTCTGCCCCCAGATTCCCCCCAAACTATGTAAAAGGGGACTCTGAACAACTTCTGGAGCCCCAGCACCCACAGAACGACACAGAGAAGCTAACCTCCCACTGAGGACAGCCCAGCAGCCCTGCAGGAAGGACCAGTGCAGCAGTCTAGGAGCCCGCAGCGCGCAATGCGCAGAGCACAGGAAGCAGAGCCAAGCGGAGCTCAGGTCCGGGTGAGCTGAGGTTTTAGTCCCAGGGCGGCAGGGCCAGCAGCTGGCTGGAGGAACCCCAGAACACCAGCAGCAGTGGCGACTCCAGAATTATCAACATAGACATGCCTAGGACAAAGTAAGAGGTTAGTGTCCTATGGACTTTGGGACCTGTATTTGGGGGAATGCGTTGGCTCCCTCCCCTGGGGGCTAGAAGCCACTGAGGAGACACGCCATTTTGTAGTTTTCAGAGGCAGCTCCAGCTCCTGGCCTGCAATTAATTGTAGGGAGATCCAGCGATCAGTCTTGGGGGGTAATCGCTCTTGCTTTAACCTCCCTGGATCTGGATTGTGATCTAGGGTGGAAGTTGTGGGTGGGTTTACAGCTTGCCAGAAACGGAAGTTGCCCCCACACGTTCGGGATGAAAATTCCTCTATCTGGCTTTAAAGCCATAGTGTGGTAACAAGCCCAAAGTCAGGTAATTAAGTGGCAACATGCCAAGGCAAAGGAAACAGAAAAATGCAACCCTAGACTCCTATTTTGGGGGCATAGAGCGGGAAAAGGACTGTGAGGTCAGAAGTCCTGATCCAAAAGCCCCAGGGGAAAACATGAGTGGGTTGCAGGCCATAGAGAACCTTAAGGAGGACGTTAAAAATCAAATAAGAGAAGTGGAGGAAAAATTGGAAAGAGAAATGAGAAGGATGCAGGAAAAGTATGAAATGAGGGTAAACAGCCTGACTGAGGAAAACAACACCTTAAAAAATAGACTGGCTCAAATGGCAAAGGAGGCCCAAAAGGGCAGTGAGGAGAAGAATGCCTTAAAAAGTCGAATTTGCCAGATGGAAAAAGAATCTCCAAAGTTCACTGAGGAGATTCATTCCTTCAGAGTTAGACTGGAGCAAATGGAAGCTAATGACTTTATGAGAAATCAAGATGCTGTTAAGCAGATCCAAACAAACGAAAGATTAGAACGCAATGTGAAATATCTCATGGGAAAAACCACGGACCTGGAAAATAGATCCAGGAGAGACAATTTAAAAATTATTGGACTACCTGAAAGCCATGGTCAAAGAAAGAACCTAGAAATCACCCTTCAAGAAATTCTCAAGGAAAATTGCCCAGATGTTTTAGATCCAGAGGGCAAAATAGAGGTTGAAAGAATCCACCAATCACCTCCTGAAAAAGATCCCCAAAAGAAAACTCCCAGGAATATTATAGCCAGGTTCCAGAATCCCCAGATCAAGGAGAAAATACTACAAGCAGCCAGGAAGAAACAATTTCAATATTGTGGAAACACAATCAGGATAGCCCAGGACCTGGCAGTTTCTACACTGAGGGATTGAAGGGCATGGAATATGATATTCCAGAGGGCAAAAGAACTGAGAATGAGCCCAAGGGTCACCTACCCAGCAAAACTGAGTATTTTGTTTCAGGGGAAAATATGGTCATTCAGTGGAATAGAGGACTTTCAAGCATTCTTGAGGAAAAAAACAGAATTGAAGAGAAAATTTGACATCCAGACACAAGAAGCAAGAGATGCCTGAGAAGGTAATCAGGGAAAAGAAATCAAAAGGAACTTATCAAAGTTGAACTATTTACTTTCCTATATGGAAAAACAATAACCGTGAGTGATGATATCTTTCTCACTATGAAAATAATGGAAGAAGGGGCTGTGGTCATATGAATACATATGTGAATGTGTGTGTATATGGATAGAGGGCATAGGTTGAATTTGTTGGGAAGAGAGAATACTCAAGGGATGAAATTATGAGGTGAGAGAGGAAAGTGGCAAGAGGAGATGGGGAAAGACTGGGTAGGGTAAACTATCTCATGTAGAAGAAGCAAGGGGAAGGGGTTGCAAGGGAAGGGGAGAATAGGAAGGGAAAAAAAAGGCAAATCCACATTCTCATTGAATTTGGTTCATGGAGACAATGACATACATACTAAATGGGATATCTCAACCTTCAGCAGGATAGGGGAAAGGGGGATGAGAGGAGGGATGATGGCTGGGAGGACATCCTTGGGGGGAGGGGAGGTTGGAAGTACCCACTATAGAAGAGGGACAGGATCATGTAGGGAATGGACCAGGTGGGGGGTGGGATGAGTGGGAGGGAATTATAGCAGCCTTGTACAATATATCTACTATGATAATGTTTTGCATAGCTAGACATGTACAACATATACTGAATTACTTATCTCCCCAGAGGGAATGGGTGACAAGGAGGAAGGAAATGGATCTGAAATTCGAGGTCTTAACATTAAATGTTTCAAATATATATAAATACTATTATTAATACTCTTTTGCTTATAATTGGGAGATAAGATGTGCAGGCATTAGGACACAAAGATTCACCTTCCTCTAATGGAAAAGTCGAAGGGGGTATGGGAGAAGGTATGGGAGAGAGCAGATTGGAGGAAGCGATATCTTGTGGGACTGCTATCCTGGGAGGTTGGGTAGGGGAATAACGGGGGGAAATGATTGTAACTCAAAATCTGGCAGAAATGAATGATGTAAAACAGAAGTTAATAAAGCATTTGTTTAAAAAAGAAAGAAAGAAAAAAAATAAAAATAAAAAAGAAATGACAGAGCACAAAAGAAATGACCGACTAAAGATGCCATCTGCAGAACTCAGTGCACAGTATTAAAATATTTAGGAAGTGAAAATAACTAGTTTACCATTCTTCTCAAGACATTCTAAATGTCTGTAACCTTTGAAAAGAACGTGTCAGTTATACATGATTTTTTTTTTAGAACACAGGAAAAAGACATTTTGAGAGGAGGCCAAAATTGCATGTGCAGTGCATTCACTGAGGACAGCAATGGATAAAACCAGTGATCTGATCAAAATGCTTGAGGATTACATTCCAAATGTCACATTTGGAAACCATGTGCTCAGAACCCACAAACAAAAAGCAGATGAAACATTTGCTTACTTTTTAAGAGATCTTTCAGGAGTCTCTAAACTCTAATGGGAAAATTCTAGAGAGAAATCCAAGGTCCAAACATGGGAGCAGGAAATTTAACTCTAAAAAGCTCAGAGCCAACCTTCTATATCTCCCCTTATTTTGGGAGCTCTGAGTTCACAGAAGTGCTTGTATGGTGAATACAGGAAATTGATCAAGAGGCTTTAAACAGGAAAAGGGTTCCTAGCATTTGGACATATATTTATAGTAGGATTATAAAAAAACAGTGAGTCTCCCCTGGGGTCCACAGAGGCTACCCTACCTTCTATTTTTTTATTTTTTTAATTTTTAGTTTCCAGATGGAAGTAAAGAATTACCATGATTTGAGAAGTTTTATGTGATCCTTTCTAAATTACTACAATTCATGAGCATGGGCAATCTATTTCTGTAAAAATAAATTAATCTTGGAAAGGTAGATTTCTTGAAGATAAGAACTGTCGATATTATTTCTTTTTTTGCTTTTTGGAGGGTGGAAAGTAGGGCAATTCGGGTTAAGTGACTTGCCCAAGGTCACACTGCTAGTAAGTGTTAAGTGTCTGAGGCTGGATTTGAACTCAGGTCCTCCTGACTCCAGGGCCAATGCTATTCACTGCACCACCTAGCTGCCCCTGTCAATATATTTATGTCTTTGTATCCCCAGTCCTTTGTATAGTGCTTAGCACAAAGTAGATGTTTGATAAATACATGCTGAGTATTTGAGGGAGATAGACGGTATAGTGGACAGAGCTGGAATCAGAAAGACCTGAGTTTGAATCCTGCCTCGGACATTTACTAGATGTGTGACCCAGGGAAAGTCATTGAATCTCTCTCAGCCTCAGTTTCTGCATGTGTAGAATACGAAAGTTATATTTAATGGCCTCTCAGGTCCCTTGTAGTTCTACATCTATGATGCTATGATCTTTGATCTATGATTGATATCCAGTCTGATGATGCCTTGGCCCTTTCCCTACCCTACATACTTTTAGAACCTCTTGTATAATTCATACTGCCTTAGCCTCCCCTTATTGAAGAGATAGTGGCAATTTCATCTCTGATAGTTACATGACCCTTTAAGACATATGTAGGTGGAGAGACATGAAGATAGGTGCATTTGAAAAATGAAAGAATAAATTGTACAATTTGCCATGACCTTGCAAATTCAGAGGCAGAATCAGTAATTGAGAAGTTAAAATAAAAAATGGATATGCAGCCAACTCAGTATTATCTGTCAACACATGGACTAAATTACAGTGACCAGTCATGCTTTCAAGTTCTTCTTGACATAAATATCTTCATTGCTTTCAAGTTCTTTATTGACATAAGTATACACCCTTTGCTCACTGCTGGATTTTTATATGCAGTCATCAGTCCAACATGTTTTAAGCCAAAAATTTTAAGCTTTTTCTCCTACTCCAAAGAATTGTGTTTTTGTTAAATAGCAACTTTTTTTTTCCTTTGGAGTGGGGAATGCAGGGCAATTGGGGTTAAGTGACTTGCCCAAAGTCACATGACTAGTAAGTGTTAAGTGTCTGAGGCCAAATTTGAAATTACATCCTCCTGACTACAGGGCCAGTGCTGCCTATTCACTACACCACCTAGCCTCCCTGAAATAGTAACTTTAAAGAGAGAAAGAAAAATGCTTACCCCTATGCTGATATCTATGAGGTTTAGAGTTAGAAAAGTCCTATAAGACCACCTAATCCAATTTAAAATTCCCATTTTATAGATAAGGAAATTGAGGTCCAGAGACTTAACTAAAGATTACACAGGTAGTAAGTGGAAAAGACAACATACTTTGGAGCTATATGTATTGATGCAATTTGGCTTTTGGCTTCAGAGCCCTGAAGTTCAGACATTCACTTCATCACCCAACAGCTCCACAGGTTATGTTCCCATGTCTTATAGGTTTCTGCAGGCTTCCATACATCAGCATCTTGGATCTCCCATGTTACCATCCACGTGCTCTCCCAAAGTTACCTGGGCCTGTCTGTCCCTCTCCCAACCCCCTGGAAGCTGAGGGAGATGACTGTCAGTCAAGAAACATTTATTAAATGCCTTCTGTGTACCAGGTGTTGAGGACATAAAACATGACAAAAGACAAGGAGCTCACAATCTAATGGGGAAGACAAAAAGCAAACAATTTACATGAATGAAATATATAAAGGATAAATAGGAAGCAAATAAGAAAGGGAAAGCACTGGAATTAATAGAGTTTGGATAAGACTTTCCTGTAAAAGATAAAATTTAAGTCAGGATTTGAAGGAAGCCTGAGAAGTCAATAAGTAAGATGAGCAAGGAGAACATTCCAGGCATAGGAGACAGTCAGAGAAAGGCCTGGAGCTGAGACGGGGAGTTTCTTGTTCATGGAATAACAAGGAGGCCTGGGTCACCGTATCAAAGAGATGTGGCAAAGAGTAAGCTATAGTAAGATTGAAAAGGTGTTGGGAGTGGGGGAGGGAAGGTAGTTATGAAGGGTTTATAAGTTAGTTATAAAGGAGTTTATTGAGTAATGGGGTGAACATGGTTGGATATCCACTTCAAGAAAATCACTCTGGCATACCACATCTCTCCAGTCAGATTGGCTAAGATGACAAAACAAGAAAGTGACAAATGCTGGAGAGGATGTGGGCAAATTGGAACGCTAATACATTGCTGGTGGAGTTGTGAATTTATCCAACCATTCTGGAGAGCAATCTGGAATTATGCCCAAAGGATTATAAATAATTTCATACCCTTTGACCCAGCCATACCACTCCTAGGGTTATATTCCAAAGAGATCATAGTAGTGGGAGGAAGAACCATATGTACAAAATATTTTTAGCAGCCCTTTTTGTGGTTGCAAAGAATTGGAAACTAAAGGAGTGCCCATCAATTGGGGAATGGCTAAACAAGTTGTGGTATATGAATGTAATGGAATTTTATTGTGCTATAAGAAACGAGGAGGTGACGGATTTCATAATTACCTGGAGAGACTTATACAAACTGATGTTGAGCGAGAAGAGTAGAATCAGAAGAAATTTGTATACAATCACAGACATACCATATCTGTGACAACCAACTATGACAGACTGGACTCTTTTCAGCAATGCAGTGATATAAGTTAATCCCTGAATGACTCAAGAAAGTGAGAAATGTGCCATCCAGAGATATAACTAGAAAGAACTGAGCCTGAATCCTGATGGAAGCAAACTAAATGATCTTGTTCTTCTCATTGTTTGGTTGTACTTCTTCCTTACCATCTTTCATCCCACCTAGTACAATATGCCTTTGTAATTGGAATAATGTTTAATATGAATGCATTTGCAGACCCTATACTGTACTATATGATGTCATGAGGGGAGGGGGGAGGGAAGTAAAGGAAATTTGAAAATCAAGGAACTATGGAATTGAATCTTGTCAACTGAAACTAAACTAATAAATTAATTTAAAAAAAAAAAAGAAAAAGAAAATCACTCTGGCAGCTGAATAAAGAATGCATTGGAATAAGGAGAGATTTGAGGCAGGCAGCAGGCTATTGTAATAGTCCAGGTATGAGGTAATAAAGAGCTGTACCAGGGTGATGGCATAAGAGAGGCATATTCAAGAGACACTACAGAGGTGAAATAAATCATCAGGTCTCAGCAGTATATTGGATATGAGGAATGAGAAACAGTGAGGAGGAAAGGATGACACCTAGACTGCAAGCACAAGGGCCTGGGAGGGTGGTTTTGTACTCTGCAATATTAGGAAAGGAAAGAGGAAAGAAGGGTTTGGGGGAAAGCTAATGAGTTTGGTTTAGACATGTTGAGTTAAAGATGTCTACTAGACATCCACTTCAAGATGTCTTAAAGGCATTTGGAAATGTGAGATTGGAGGTCAGCAAAAAGTTAGAGCATGAGAGGTAGATATGAGAATCACCAACATGCAGGTAGTAAATAAATCCATGGGAGCTGCTGAGATTATCAAGTGAAGTAGAACAGAAGAAGAGAAGAAAGCTCTAGACAGAATGCTGTGGGACACTACCAATAAAGGGTATGGTCTAGAGGATAATGTAGCAAAGTAGGTCAGATTGGTAGGAAGAAAAGCAGGAAAGAGTGGTGTCCCAAAAACCTAGAGAGAACAGTGTCAAGGAAGAGATGGTGATCAACAGTAACAAAGATTGGGGCGGAGCCAAGATGGCAGAGTAGAAAGAGCACCTCCAAGGCTCTCTCCCCCCAGATTTCCTCCAAACTATGTAAAAGGGGACTCTGAACAACTTCTGGAACCCCAGCACCCAAAGAACGACATGGAGAAGCTAACCTCCTGCTGAGGACAGCCCAGCAGCCCTGCAGGAAGGGCCAGCACAGCACTCTGGGAGCCAGCAGCGCAGCACTCTGGGAGCTGAGCCCAGGTCTCT
Organism: Gymnobelideus leadbeateri; assembly: GCA_011680675.1. Lineage (NCBI taxonomy): Eukaryota > Metazoa > Chordata > Mammalia > Diprotodontia > Petauridae > Gymnobelideus > Gymnobelideus leadbeateri. The sequence continues at coordinate 194,587 of WOXC01009520.1, read as the reverse complement.
GGTTTTAGCCCCAGGGCAGCTGGGCCAACAGCCGGCTGGAGGGACCCCAGAACACCAGCAGCTGTGGCAATTTCAGAATGGTCAACAAAGACATGCCTAGGACAAAGTGAGAGCTTAGTGCCTTATGGACTTTGGGACCAGTATTTGGGGAACACGTCGGCTTCCTCCCCTGAGGGCTAGAAGCCGCTGAGGAGACACATCATTTTGCAGTTTTCAGTAGCGGCTCCAGCTCCTGGCCTGTGAACTGTAGGGAGATCCAGTGATCAGTCTCAGGGGGTAATGGCTCTTGCTTTGACCTCCCTGGATCTGGACTGTGATCTGGGGGGGAGGTCATGGGGCGGGTTTCCAGCTTGCCCCCCCACACATTCAGGACAAAGCTCCCCTGTCTGGTGGCAGAGTTCTACTGTGGCAACAAGCCCAAAAGTCAAGTAATTAAGTGGCATCGGGGCGGCTAGGTGGCGCAGTGAATGAGCGCCGGCCCTGGAATCATAAGGCCCTGAGTTCGGAGCCGGCCTCCGACACTTAATCCATACAAACAAAAACCTAGGCGTGTAACCTTGGGCAAGTTACTTAACCCCAATTGCCCTAAAGGGGCGGCTAGTAGGTGGCGCAGTGAGTAAGAGAGTCGGCCTCGGAGTTGGGATGACCCGAGATCAGATCCGGCCTCAGAAAATGAGCACCCACACATAAATAATGACTAGCCGTGTAACCTTGAGCAAGTTACTTAACCCCAATTGCTTTAAAAAAAAAAATTAAGTGGCATCATGCCAAGGCAAAGGAAACAAAATGAACAGAAAAATGCAACATTAGACTCCTATTTTGGGGGCAAAGAGGATCGAAGCATGGAACAGTCAGAGGGCTGTGAGGTCAGAAATCCTGCTCCAAAAGCCCCAAAGGAAAATATGAGTGGGTTACAGGCCATAGAGGACCTTAAGAAGGACTTTAAAAATCAAATAAGAGAAGTGGAGGAAAAATTGGGAAAAGAAATGAGAAGGATGCAGGAAAAGTATGAAATGAGGGTCAACAGCCTGACTGAGGAAAATAACACCTTAAAATATAGACTGACTCAAATGGCAAAGGAGGCCCAAAAGGGCAATGAGGAGAAGAATGCCTTAAAAAGCTGAATTTGCCAGATGGAAAAAGAATCTCAAAAGCTCACTGAGGAGATTCATTCCTTCAGAATTAGACTGGAGCAAATGGAAGCTAGTGACTTTATAAGAAATCAAGATGCTGTTAAGCAGATCCAAACAAATGAAAGAATAGAAGGCAATGTGAAATATCTCATGGGAAAAACCACTGACCTGGAAAAAGGATCCAGGAGAGATCATTTAAAATTATTGGACTAGCTGAAAGCCATGATCAAAGAAAGAACCTAGAAATCACCCTTCAAGAAATTCTCAAGGAAAATTGCCCTGATGTTTTATACCCAGAGGGCAAAATAGAGGTTGAAGGAATCCACCAATCACCTCCTGAAAAAGATCCCAAAAAGAAAACTCCCAGGAATATTATAGCCAGGTTCCAGAATCCCCAGATCAAGGAGAAAATACTACAGGCAGCCAGGAAGAAACAATTTCAATATTGTGGAAACACAATCAGAATAGCCCAGGACCTGGCAGCTTCTACACTGAGGGATCAAGGGCATGGAATATGATATTCCAGAGGGCAAAAGAACTGGGAATGAACCCAAGGGTCACCTACCCAGCAAAACTGAGTATTTTGTTTCAGGGGAAAATATGGTCATTCAGTGGAATAGAGGACTTTCAAGCATTCTTGAGGAAAAAACCAGAGTTGAATAGAAAATTTGACATCCAGACACAAGAAGCAAGAGATACCTGAGAAGGTAATCAGGGAAAAGAAATCAAAAGGAACTTATCAAAGTTAACCTATTTACATTTCTACATGGAAAAACAATAACTGTGACTGATGAAACTTTTCTCAGTATGAAAATAATGGAAGAAGGGTATATGAAGGGTCACATGAATACATATGTGAATGTGTGTATATATGTTTACAGTTCTACATGGATAGAGGGCATAGGTTGAATTTGTTGGGAAGGGATGATACCTAAGAGGTGAAATTATGAGGTGAGAGAGGAAAGGGGCAAGAGGAGACAGGGAGAGACAGGGTAGGGTAAACTATGTCATGTAGAAGAAGCAAGCAGAAGTGGCTGCAGAGGAGGGGAAGAATAGGAAGGCAAAAAGGCAAAACCACATTCTCATTGAATTTGGTTCAGGGAGAGAATGACATACATACTAAATGGGATATCTCAACCTGCAGCAGAATAGGGGAAAGGGGGATGAGAGGAGGGATGTTGGAGGGGAGGGCATTTTTGGGGGGAGGGGAGGTTGGAAGTACCCACTATAGAAGAGGGACAGGATCAAGTAGGGAATGGACCAGGTGGGGGGTGGGGTGGGGGGGAGGGAATTATAAGCAGCCTGGTACAATATATCTACTATGGTAATACTTTGCATAGTTATACATGTACAACACATACTGAATTACTTATCTTCCCAGAGGGAATGGGTGACAAGGGAGGAAAGGAATGGATCTGAAATTCGAGGTCTTAAAATTAAATGTTTCAAATATATATAAACACTATTATCAATACTCTTTTGCATGTAATTGGGAGATAAGATATACAGGCATGAGGGCACAGAGATTCACCTTGCTCTAATGGAAAAGTCGAAGGGGGTAAGGGAGAAGATATTCGAGAGAGCAGGATGGAGGAAACGTTATCTTGTGGGACTGCTATTCTGGGAGGTTGGGTAGGGGAAAAACAGAGAATAAAAATTGTAACTCAAAATCTGGTGGAAATGAATGATGTAAAATAGGAGTTAATAAAGCATTTGTTTAAATAAAAAAAGAAAGAAAGAAACAGTAACAAAGATTTCAGAAAGATCTATAACAATTTTTACTGGATATGGAAGGATCAAGTGAAGGGATTTTTTTAAATAATAGTTTTCCCATTACATATAAAGACAATTTTAACATTCGCTTTTTTTTAAAAAAATTGAGTTCCAAATTGCCTCTCTATGCATGTAATCATGTCAAACATATTTTTATATAGTGTTGTGAAAGAAAACATAGACAAAAGAAATTGGTGTGCTTTGATCCTCATGCAGACTCCATCTGTTCTTTCTCTAGAAGTGGATAGCATTTTTCATCATGAGTTCTTTGAAAATGTTTGGATCATTGTATTGCTGAAAACAGCTAATTCATTCATAGTTGATCATCATACAATATTGCTGTTACATGTACAATGTTCTGGTGGTTCTGCTCACTTCACTTTGTGCCAGTTCATGTAGGTCTTAGCAGGTTTTTCTGAAATTAACTTGCTTATCATTTCTTATAGCACAATAGTGTTCCGTTAAAATCATATACCACAACTTATTCAGCCATTCCCTAATTGATGGATATCCCCTCAATTTCCTTATCTTTGCTACCACAAAAAGAGCTGTTATAAATGTGTTATAATGTTAAAAAGGTCCTTTCTCCTTTTATTTAATCTCTTTGGGATACAGACCTAGTAGATGTATGTGTCAAAGGGTATCACAGTTTGATAGCACTTTGGTCATGACTCCGTTGCTCTCCAGAATGGATCAGTTCACAACTCCATCAACAATGCATCAGTGACCAAATTTTCCCACATCCAATGAAACATTTATTATTTTCTTTTTCAGTCATATTAGTCAATCTGATAGGTGTGAGATGGTACTTCAGGGTTGTTTTGATTTGCATTTCTTTAATCAATGATGATTTAGACCATTCTATATGACTATAGATAGTTTTGATTTCTTCTTCTGAAAATTGTCTCTTCATATTCTTTGATCATTTATCTATTGAAGAATGACCTATATTCTTATTAGTTTGACTGAGTTCCCTACATATTTGAGAAATGAGGCTTTTGTTAGAAACAATTGCTATACAAATTGTTCCCTTGTTTTTTGCTTTCTTTTTAGTCTTGATTGTATTGGTTTGGTTTGTACAAAAATTTTTAATTTAATATAATCAAAATGATCAATTTTACATCCCATAATGCTCTCTCTTGTTTGGTCATAAATTATTCGTTTCTCCATATATATTACAGGTAAACTATCCTTTGCTCTCCTGACTTGTTTATGGTATCACCCTTTAAGTGTGTGTGTGTGTGTGTGTGTGTGTGTGTGTGTTTAGAATGAAATGTGGGCATATTTTTAGGCAGTAGGGAAGAAGCCAAAAGGCAAGAAGAGATTAAAGATGAATGACAGAGTAGAGCAAAAGAAGGGGCAGACTACTGGAGGAAAGGAGATGGAATGGGATCTTTTATCCATGTAGAAAGGTAGGCTTTGATAGCGATTTAGGCAATCTCTTTGGGTGAAACAAGGGTGACAGAGGAGATAGTGACAGAAGACATATGAGTAAAAAGATGTGAAGAAGAAGGGAGATGATGGAGCTCATGGTGAACTGCCTCAATTTTTTTTTCTAGAAAATATAAAACAAGGTTCTTATCTGAGAGGATGGGGGAAGAGGAGACACTATGGAGAGTGGGATAATGATTGATAAGGGAGATGTAAAAGGACTACCTGGTGCATATTTGTCTCTTCTCTCCACTCACACTGATCCTTATTATCTCTCACCTGAGCCATTACAATTGCATTATCTTGGGGCGGCTAGGTGGGGTGGCCCTGGAGTCAGAAGGACCTGAGTTCAGATCTGACCTCAGACACATAACACAAATAAACAAAAACCTAGCCGTGTGACCTTGGGCTAAAGTTACTTAACCCCAATTGCCCTCCAAAAAGCAAAAAAAAAAAAATTGCATTATCTTTTTGTCTCAAGTCTCTCCACTTTCCAATCCGTTCCCCATTCAGCAAGCAAGATCATTTCTAAAGCTTAGATTTTACTATGTCAACCCTTTTACTCAATAAAGTCATCCCTCCCTCTTATTTCCAGGATCCAAAGCAAAATCCTCTCTTAAACTGTCTTTCTTTCATTTACAGTTTTCTTATACTTTACCCCCCCCCCTTTATACTCTCATTTTTCTTTTTCTTTTTTAAAATTTATTTATTTTCAGCTTTCAACATTCATTTCCACAAGATTTTGAGTTATAAATTTTCTCCCTATCTCTCCCCAAGATAGCAAGAGTACGGAATACCCCTTCCCCCAATCTGTTCTCTCTTATATCCTCCCCCACCTCCCCCCCGACTTTCTAGTAGAGCAAGATGGATTTCTATACCCCAGCGCCTGTATATCTTATTTCCCAGTTGCATGTAAAAAACAATTTTTTAACATTTGTTTTTAAAACTTTGAGTTCCAGATTCTTTCCCTTCTTCCCTCCTGACCCACTCCCACTGGGAAGACAAGCAATTCAATATAGGTTGTACATGTGTAGTTACGCAAAATATTTCCATAGTATTTATGTTGTGAAAGACTAACTATATTTCCCTCCATCCTATTCTGCCCCCCACTTATTCTATTTTCTCCTTTGTCCCTTTTCAAAAGTGTTTGCTTCTAACTGCCCTCCCTTCTATCATCCCCCCCTTATCCCCTTCTGCCATACTCTCCTATAGGGTAAAATACCAAATTGACACTCTCATTTTTTTTTTCTTGTGTAGTTGTTTCTGTCATGTTCAACACTTCAACCAACCATCTGGTATTTTCTTGGCTAAGATACCAGAGTTGTTTACCATTTCCTTCTCCAGCTCATTTTACAGATGAGGAAACGAAGGCAAACAGAGTTAAGAGACCCAGGGGCACACAGTAAGTATCTGAGGCCAGATTTGAATTTAGGTCTTCCTGACTCCAGACCCAACTCTCTATTTACTACACCACCTAGTTGCCCCATATGCTTCAGACTCTACAATCCAGTAATAATAATGTTCCTCACACAACTACATCTTCCTTCTTCTATCTCCAAGTTTTTACATTGGTTATCTATCTTTCATGTCTGGAATTCTCTCCTTTCTCACAATCGCTTGGCTTCCTTCAAGACTCAACCCAAATCCCACTTTTTGAAAGAGGCAATTTTCTTTCTCTCCAGTTTCTAGTGTCTTACCCTTGACCCTCTCTCTTTCTCTCTCTCTCTCTCTCTCTCTCTCTCTCTCTCTCGCTCTCGCTGTCCTTTTTTCTCTCTCTCTCATATTGCATATACCACTGACAGTGGCCAGGCAATTAAGCATATGTCAGTTCTTTTAATAACTGAGGAATTCTTTTAGTAATTAATCTGAGCCTGGTGACAAATTCATCAAGATTAGCTAGATACTTTGTTACTATCTCCTTACCTACCTCTAGTATCAGTTGCCTACTAGCCATTTTTGTTTTGCCATCCAGTGCAATAGTCATTCTCCTTGGTAATGAAGAAGCAAAATAAACTTTAAGCGGAATGTCCTACTTTCTATTATCAGTTATTTTAAAAGAACATTTTATTTTGTTCATCCACTTTCTCTTCCTCCTACCTTCCCCTCCTCCCATTGCGAAAGACAGAAAAACAAAACTGTTACCAAAAATAAATTTAAACATATGTATATATGTATATATATATATATATACATATATATGACAAATGTGGAAATTTATTTTGCTTGAATGTATGTATGTATATATATATATAAATATATACACCTTCATTCTGCACTTTGAATCCGTCATCTCTTCGTAAGGAAGCCCTCTGAAATGGTGATTAATCATGGTGTTGAATGAATTCCTTAGTCTTTCAAAGTTGTTTGTCTTTACAGTTTTGTTATTATTGTATGCATTGTTCTCCTAATGTTGCTCACTTCAGTTTATATCAGTTTATATGAGTCTTCCCAAGTTTTCTCACAAACCAAATGCATTGTTTCTTATAGCACAACAGTATTCTATCACATTCAGTATTGCCAATTATTATTATCAATGCTCACCCTGAACAGTGTCCTACAACTTTCTTTGATCCTTCTTCTTCCCTCCCCCCCAAAATAGCTAGAGTTTCTATAGCACTTTAAGGCCTATAAAGCGTGTGTGTGTGTGTGTGTGTGTGTGTGTGTGTGTGTGTGTGTGTGTGTGATATATATATATATATATATATATATATATATATATATATATATATATATATATAAATGTGTATATACATATTTGTGTATACATACACACATATATACATAATTTGATTTTATACTTACAACTTTAAGTGATAGGTGTCATTATTTTCCCCATTTTACAAATGAAAAAAATTGAAGGAAGCAGTTAAGTAACCTACCCAAGGTCACACAGCTAGTGAGTATCTAAGGCTATATTTGAATGTAGATCTCCCTCTCTCCAGGTCTGATACTTAACTACCCCCAAAAGAGTTTTAAAACAACAACAACAACAAAACTCTTCTTTGTCATCTGAGCTCTATTTATCTGCCTCAACTCATTTTGGACTTTAGTACTCCTAACACTTCTGCTTTAGTAATATGCCATAGATTTATATCTTCTTCCTACAAATTTTCCTAGTATCTTCATTTAGCAATACTAGATGGAGTTAGGAACGTTTTGTCATACCTTCCTGCCAGCAATAAGATCACTGTCCTCTCTTTATCTTCATCCTGCCATAACACCTAACTAATCCAGAAAATTAATTTCATTTATAGATTCATATGACCAATTTGAAGTCTTGAACTGAATGAGTTGGACTATATGTATGGCCAATCACTCAAATTGGAACTGCAATTTTTTACTCAATTTATTTAAGGCACATATAAGACCAAATAGCTTCCATTAGTCTAAAACTTTGGGTGTTCATTTTATTTAATCCCATGTTGACACAATGTGAATTCCTCAGATGTTTTGAAACTGAGTAAATGCCATCCCTGTGAAATATAAAATGTTAGTGGACTAAAAGCAGTAATTTAGCTTCTAAACTTTCTAATCAGTGAGTATTTTAGACACTAGCAAATTTGACTTTGCTTTTCATGCATTGAAATTAGTTAGGTTCAATTAGCTATTTTGGTAGACATTTAGAACCAATTGCATGAACATAACTATCTTAAGTGATTTTTGTAACTTGTATTAGTGAGAAACTCTTTAAAATCCAATTATATAGTTTACATATCTTCAAAGTTGATTTGCAATAACTTCTCATAATTGTTCTAGATACAATATGAGTTTTACACTTAAGTTGAATCTTATTTTAGTGTCCCAAAAATAAAATTTATATGACTGCTCTGTTATAAATACCTTATTAGTCAGATTCACTTTTCAGAAAACATTAACAGCAAATTCTTATATGCATTTGAGGTGATGAAAAATGTGTTTTCTCCTGAATTTATACAATAAAGTATCTGCCAGAAATTCTCTAATACCTATCATAGAAAAGAGAAATTATTGATCTACTTCCCTTTTGGCACAATGTTCTTTATGCCAAGGCCAGTAGTTCACATAGGAAAAGAGGGCAGGCACATAGAAAACTGCTAAACATATGTTTTCTTTTTGTAACCTTCATACAGAAATCCTTAAAGAGATAAAAGCCCAGATGTGTAATCTGGTGGATTACACATTAGACAACAGTTTAAATTACTGTAGTCATTTCATTTCCTCTACTTTGGCCATGGAAGTAGGTTCCCCAGCTATAAAACAGGAGAGCTATTTTGTCTACCTCCATGAATATAGCACTGATCAGTGAGACAACTGCTAGATCCTCCAAGGGCATAAGTTACACCCTGGAAAGGAATTAAGCACATCTGGAATCCACATTAAAGCTCTTTAAGGCCACTAGGGTAAGGCTGCATCATTTGTTAGTAAATGATACTCTAGCATTATGAATGAATGCATATCTAAAAGGGCCTATTTTTCCTCCCAAAGAGTAACTCAAACTCTGGGATATTCCAACTGCATATTCTAAGTACATTGAGATATGCCATTTAGAATACACCTGCTTTCTGTTTTCTTTTTCTCAGGCCAAACTGACAAATGTTTCTCATTTTATGTGTTGTCTCTACTTAGTGAGAACAGGATGAGAATGGATTAAAGTCCACAAAAACACATTCATGTTCCTCCTTACCTCACCCACCCTTAAAACCCTTTCATTTGACCCTACCATCTCTTAAAATATCATCCTTTATTTTTTCTTCCTTTTACTGCCAAGCTCCTAGGAAGAGTTACCTAGTCTCACTGCCCCCACTTCCTCAACTCCCACTCTCTTACTGCTCTCTTCCTCAACACATGACTGAAACTGTTGTCTCCAAGGTTACCAATGATCCTTTAACTGCTGAATCCAATAGCCTTTCCTCAGTTTTCATACTTTTTACTCCTTTTTTGCAGCTTTTGACATTACTGATCACTCTCTCCATCTAGATCTCCCCTCCACCTCCTCCCTAAGCTTCCATGACAATACCTTCCTACCTTGATGACAGTTCCTTTTCAGTTTCCTTTGCTACCTAGTCATCTGACTTTTGTTTTCAGTGTGTTGGTGTTTCCCAGAGCTGGGCTGGTCATGGGATCTCTTCTTTCTTTTTATTCTCTCTTAATGATCTCACCTGTAGCCTTGGGTTTAATTATCATCTCCATGCAGAAGATGTACATATCTCAGTAGAGAGTCACAGAATCTCTGAGTATCATGGCTATCTAATCCAACCATCTAATCTAATTGAACAAGAAAAGTCCTTTACAAAGGTCATCTCCTGTGTTTGAAGACCCCTTGTAAGGGGGAGTCCACTTGCTTCAAAAATAGATCATTTAACTTTTTGGATAGCTCATATTCTAAGACAATGAGTTGCTAGTGAAATATACATATTTAGGGTGGGAATAAGGCTAGAGAGGAAGAAGGCAATAACCTTGCCCTAAAATTAGTTATATTCTTGGGTCTTTCCTCTCTCTGATTGCTTTTCATAGGATATAAAAAATTCTTGAGACTGAGAAACTAGGGAGCCCCCAACCTAGAAAGTCCTTGTCAGTTTGCTGGAAAGATAGCCTCAAAAATGATACTCACTGGGTACAGCTCAACAATTGGAAATTAATGAGAGAAGGAAGGAGTATCAAATCCTAAATCAAAAGGAAACCTCTGACAGATACACTGTCCTTGATTACTGAGAAGTTGGGTCACCCTTCCTGTTCCATTCTTAAAAAAAAAAAAGACAAGCTTAAAGGTACTAGTTAGTTGGATAGTTCTGTGTTCCAAAGAACTTGGAACCTAAGGTGGGGAATCTCATTCTGGAAAGGAAATGCCCTTTCCAGTCAAGGCTCCGAAAGAAGAAAAAATGAACTCTCTTTGTCAAAAGAAAAACCCTGGTGAGTTTTTCCCCCTAAAAGATAGATAGGTTAGATATAAATAGATATAAATGGAGATATAGAAAGAAATAAAAGACAGAAATCAATCTTAGTATTTATATGCATCTAAACAAGTGTTTGTGTGTATATATATATCTGTGTGTTTGTATGTACATGTATGTGTTTACACACACACACACACATCTAACTGGGCAGGTAGGTGATACAGCAGATAGAGAGCCAGGTCTAGGGTAAAGTAGGCCTAAGTTCAAATCTAGCCTCAGATACTTACTAGCTGTGTGACCCTGGGCAAGTCACTTAACCCTGTTTGCCTCAGTTTTCTCACCTGTAAAATTATCTTGGGGAGAAAATGGAAAACCACTCCCGTATCTGCCAAGAAAACCCCAAATGAGGTCATGAAGAGTTAGACACAACTAAAGCAACTGAACAGCAACAACAATAATGTATACATCTAAAACTAAACTAAAAAGGCAATGTTATGTTACGGGTAAAATACAGCACTTTGGGTGAGGATTCCAACTGAAACCTAAAGTTGGGAACAGAGAGGTTTCAGAACTTCATACCTAAATAGGCCTAGCCTAGAAGTGACCAGCAATGACCACATGCCCTAACAAAGGGCGATATTCCAAAAGGAGTCATATTTGATAAATGCCACGTCCCTGGGTCCCTGGCAGAGATGCAAGAATGATGATGAGGAATCAGATCGAGTAAATTATCCATGCTCCTTGGTCATATATATTCCATAAATGTCTGTGCCTCAATACCTGTGGCCTAGCCACATTAATTCCTTTTGTGTACATTCTGACACTCATGTAAAGCCCTATAAGTGCATCCCTTCGTGTATTCTCTGACCTGTTATGTTCCCGTCATATCTGCTTCTCTCTACACTTGTGTTCCCTACCTATGCCCTCTCCACTTGAAAGCATGACTCCTATTTATAGGATAGCATGTCTCAGGTTTATGGGGGAACTGTTACTTTTTTTTTAACTGTGCTAATTCATTAAATGCCTTCATTTTGAACTAGTGGTATCTACTCATTGACTAGTAGAAAAAATAAACATTGGTGGAACTTTGCCTGGGGACCCAGAGTGAGTATTGGGTATATAACTGGGTATATAACTGCTAGAAAGTTTTCTTTTACATCAAGCCTAAATGTGTGCACCCCTATTCACTCCTGTCCTCGTTTTGTCCACTAAGTCCAAGTAGATAAACCTTATATTTGTTCTACTTTAAGGCTACTATCCTGTCTTTTCTTCTCCAGAGTCACCATTTCCAATCCCTTCCAGTGATTCTCAGATGACATTTACCTCAAAGTACTTCACCATTCACAAGTCCTCCTCTGGGTATCCTCTAGCCTCAATGTCCTAAAATGTGATTGCAGATGGAGCACAACATATCTGATGTCATTTGGCCAGGAAGGATACAACATCACTGTCACCTCCCTAGGTCTGCATACACTGAACCTCTCCTATACAACAAGAGATATAAGAGAACCTAATATCATCTGAAAATGTGGGAATTTGATTTTTGACTTTTAGAAAAAAAAATAGAAATTAAATCAGTCAAATATTTCATTCATTTTCTTGACTGTCTAATGGCACTGTTGGCTCCTATCAAATTAGCAAGTTCTCTAAATCTTTCTACCATAACTTCTCTCTTGAATTTCAGTTTTGCTACAACTACCTGTTGACATTTCTACCTCATGACCCATTAATTACTCAAACTCAGCACATCCAAAATGGCACTTAGCATCTTCCCCACTAACTCCTCTTTCAGACTTCCCTATTTCTGCCAATATTACTGTGATCTTCCAGTCCACCCACATTCATAACTTTGAGAGTTATCCTTAAATCTTCAATCTCCAAGCTTTACATATTCAATAAGTTGCCAAATCTTATTGATTCTACCTCCATAATATCTTTTTCTTCTGTTCCCTTCTCTCTGCTAATGTCTATCTTATAATCTTGTAATATCTCCATTCTTTAATTCATCTTCCACATAAATACCAAAATAATCTTCCCATAGCACAGGTGGGACTATGTTACAAAGCTATTGAAAAGTCTTTAGTTAGTTGGATTCTATTATCTCTAGGATAAAATACAAATTCATCAGCTACTGTTTTAAGACTTTCTACATTCTGACTTAAACCAACCTTTCCATCTTTCTTTCACATTACTCTCTTTTTTTATTTCTATATGTACTCAACATTAATACTATTAGATATTTCTCTAATCCAACATTCCATTTCTCAAATCTATGATTTTACATAGGCCATTCCCTGCACCTGAAATCCACTCTTTCCCCATCTCTGCTTCTCAAAATCTTTATATTTCTGTAAGGTTCAAGGACGTGTCACCTACTCTCTGCAGCTTTCCCTGACCACTTCCTACCACCCCCACCTCCTCACCTCCCTCCTCAACTCATCATGTATTTACTTCTGCCCTTGAGACCAGGAAGTTTTCGTTTGATCTTTGTATTCCTTTTGGCTATTACACAATGGTGTTTAAAAACTGTTCATTGAATTGCATGTACTTTGAAAATATAAAGCACTATATGAATATAAGGTATTATGAAATTCTGAGACTGATATTTATACATCCTATAGCATCTAACATCATGTAAGTTATCAAATTGTTACCAATAGTTCCATAATAATGCACATTTAAGAAACTGTGACTTTTTACATGCCTTTTAAAGCTATTCTCTGAGTCAAGGATACACATAAGACAAGATCCTATCAGTAAGGTATAGACATCTTTTCCGAAATTGAAAGGTGTCTTCTTTCTCATTGAAAAACAAAACAATTTATGGGGGAGGCAAATCAATCACATTAGCTAAACACATTTCTACAACTCAAAAAAAAAGAGATTGATTTGAAGTAAGACTGACTAATAAAGGCAGTGGGGCAGCCTCCCATTGTTGAATTGATGTGTAGCAGACAGACAACAGAATCTACAGACAAGAAAGGAAGCAGCCAGTCAACATGCCCCAGCTGTTACCATAGATCCAGTGACAGAGGCAAAGCTGTAAGAAAGAGAAGAAAAAAAAAGGAGGAGGTATCAGTGGGGGAGGGAAAGAACAAAAGCAGGAACAAGTCACACCAAAGGTGTAAGTTACACCAGGGCTCTAGGCCACTTGGTGGCACTTTTGATTTTCTTTGTTTTCTTCATACTCTATTTTATTTATTTTTTTAAATAGGAAACCAAGTTAACTGGCAATGGTATTTGAAGTATATTTTATCAATTTTTTAAATCATTATTCTTTTGAACCTGTTCTATCTGTGGAAAAAATAATTAACTGTAATGAATTATCACTTGTCTCAGATACCCACAGCAGTCCCTGGTTCATATTTGCCACTGAACTTTACCTGAAAAACCCTTCCCATGAACTATGAGTGGCAGTTTTTAAATTAACAGCAGCTTTCTGTTATTCAGAAAAGAAAGTGGAGGAGAAACAGACCAGCATGTTTCTAGCTGAGAAGTTTGACCATGTTGTCATTCAAGAGAGAGAAATGTGGAACTTGCATGCCCTGAGGGACAAAAGAAATATGCCAAGCCCGAGCAGCAATAACTCACAGTTTAATGCCAGACACTAGCAGGCTTCCACACAAGAAATCTGACACAGACAGCATCCTAAAATACCTGGTTCTCACATTTTGTATTGTCAACCTGTAGAGGAACAACGTTCTTCCCAGTGTAAAGTATAGCAATAGATTTTTTTTTTGCCTTAACTTTGATGACTTCAGCTTCTAAACAAAAGCTTTGATTTCTTATAACTACTATAAGGTCTAACATTTTAGTCTCAACTACTGTTAAGTCAACTCCAGAAACAAAAGCCTAACATCTAACTCATTTGGAATGAGGTGAGATTCATTCATTTATTTTCCCACTGAGAAGATTCATGTTGTTTTTCAAGTGAAAGAACACTATATTCCTTCAGGGATTTTCTAAGAGTTTACTGGAACTGTGTTGATAATCTTACCTTCCAGAGTAAGTGAATAGGGCATGGACTAATGCCATGGCCAAAAGAATCTTCTTTTCCTAAGACACAAATACCAATGACCCAGTCAATGACCTAAAGAAAACTGACCATGTTGAAGTGTCAAACTGCCACTGCCATACATAGAGCTCAGGTGAGGGGCGGGGGAGGTGGGGGCAGGAAGGGAGATGAGAAGGGGAAAGAAAGTTGATCAAATTTGAAAAACTGTAATAAAAAGAAAAGTCAAGAAATAAAGGAAGGCCAATCAGTTTTAGAATTTGCCTCCTTTGGCTCAGGTTCATGGAGCAGAGAAGTCAAATAACTTAGCAGTCACATAATCAACAGCCTGTATTAAGTGCATACTAGGTGCCAAGCACTCACTTCACTAAGAGGAATAAAGTGAAAAGGGGGAAAATCTGTCCCTACTTTCAAGGAATTCACAGTTCTAACCGAGGAGACAACATGCAAACAATTATGAATAAACAAGTTATACTCTAGGTAAATTGTAAATAACCCTAGAAGAAAGGCATTAATATTACAATAGATGGGGGTGGGACTGACCACCAAAGGATTCTTGAAGAAGCTGAGATTATAGATGGGCTAGTGATAAACCTGGAGTTTGGGGCTCAGGTCTTAAGTCTAGGACAGGAGCTTTTTCTATCACTATGCTGTGCTGCCTGTTGTCTTGAAGGCATGAGATAGAGAAGCTTGTCTTGGTGCCCTTCACAGTACTTCAATGTTCTAAGCATTTGGTGTCTGATTTTAGAAGGGAAAATACAGAGGACTTGAAGTATGTTGAGCTACTCTACTTAAAGCATCCTTCAGTCCCAGAATAGTTTCTATTCTAAAGTGAAATTAAAATAAATATTTATTAAGCATCTGGTACTATAGGACTTTGTACCAAGAATTGTAAAGGGTACAGTTTTCTAATCTCTAAAAGGGGATAACAATTCACGGTACAGTATCTTTTAGGAGAGCACTCTGGTAAACCCTTGAAGCTCTTAAATGTAAATATGAATTGTTATTATTAAGGAATTCAAATCTAGTCAAGAAGAAAGAAGAAACATGAGAAGAATTAAACAATAAAAGGTTTAAACAGTTCAAGACAATAATAGAAGAGATATCACAAGGCCAGAAGTGATTAAATGCTAAACATATAATACCCCCCCACCCTGCCAATAATATAAGACTTCAGAGAAGAAAGACAACTAATGAGAAAATAAAAAGGGAAATAATCTTAGTGCCCTGGGGAGGTAGGGGGGCAGGGTAGGGAGTTTACTAGGGAAGAAAAATAATCTTGGTGAAATTCATTGGTTTCAGAAAATCTTCACAAAAAGTGAAACCCCTTAACTGTCGCTCATTTTGGTAGAGTTGTGAGGCACTGAATGTAATATAGACAGTTACAAAATGAGACAATGGCCAAAGATAATGATCAGTGCTCTCAGTTCTCTAGAATATGGGGGGGATAGATAATAGAGCATAGGTTTGTAGACTACAGGAGTCATGATATAAAATGTGGGATGAGGGAGATTAAGGGGGGATTCTCAGTGGGCAAATATGCTCCTGAAAATAATTTGCTATAGGCTATGTGGAAACAATACTGGGGACAACCCTAATAAGAGGGAAAAACAATTGGCATTAGTCCATAACATGAAATCATTCCCAGGGTAGAATTATAATTATTTCATTATAAACATAGTGCCACATGAAGATCCTTCTTCAATATAATTGTTGATTTGTGTGTGTGTCCATGTTCTCATTTTAAAAGCAGGCCACGGTGCTGAATGACATTAAATATCTTTTTCCTTCATTTAGACATCTTCATCCCTAGAGACAGAAAATCTCTTGCTTGTCAATAGGTTTCTGGTGTTTTGTTGACAGTAGCTCTCTATATTGTACCAAATAGAGGCTGCATGGTTTAGAAACAATTCTGTGGTTCCCTAGGTCCTCTTTCCCCCTCCTCCCAGATTATAAAGTCGTTCCTAAAAACTTTCTAAAGTTAGAACAAATGATTAGAAATTGCTGGCATAGGGGCGGCTAGGTGGCACAGTGAGTAGAGTGCCAACCCTGGAGTCAGAAGGACCTGAGTTCGGATCCAGCCTCAGACACTTAACACACACAAACAAAAAAACCTAGCCATGTGACCTTGGGCAAGTTACTTAACCCCAACTGCCCTCCAAAAAGCAAAAAAAAAAAAAAATTGCTGGCATTACTATACAATGTTTTTAACAGAGTACATACAGAGAAAATCATGAGCATTAAGCTATAAAGAGATATTTTATATGCAGATAAAGAGCACCTTGCCCTGGAGACCATAAATTTTAGCGACAGCAGCTTCCATTCAAGTCATACTTTGGGACCTGGATTCTGGCTAAGTAGATAGAATTTAGAGTTACACCTGGATTTGAAAAGTTAATCCGGATTTGAACCCCAGTTCAAATCCAACCTCAGTTATATAGGCTATGTGACTTTGAGTAAGTCACTTAACCTCCATTTGCCTCAGTTTCCTAATCTGGAAAATTAGGATAATGACAACACTTACCTATCAAGGATATTGTAAAGATAAAATGAGATAATATTTGTAAAGTGCTTTGTACACTTTAAAGTGCTATATAAATATTAGTTTTATTAAAGGCTATACAAATGGAATGCAAATTCTGATAGCTCAATCTGAAAAGGCTTTGTGAATAAGTCTAACAATAACTATGATGATCACATTTATGACATCCTAAGTCATAATAATAATAAGTCATAATAATAATATAATAAGTCATAAGCCTAAGTGGAGAGAGGGGTCCTACTATGATTGGGGACAAGATAATGGATGTCTTAGACATATGCTGTGGAGGAAGTTCAAATACAATTAAGAGTATAAGCATTAAATTGTTTTTAAAGTATTAAACTCCTTAAAGTTTAAGCTCCTTAAAGACAAGGACTATCTTTTACCTCTTTTTGTATTTCCAGCACTTAGCACTGTGCCTGGCAGATAGTAGGTACCTAATAAATGTTTACTTATTGACCATCTCCAAGTAACAGTCTGAGTGCTAATCTCAGTTTGTTTTCCTTCCTCTGCATATAATCAGATGACAGGATTAATAAGAAAAAGAACAAAATTTCTGCAAAAAGATTAATTTCTCAATTTCCTGGTTGTCAAATTAAAGAATTTCTCTGGGAAAAACTGCAGAACAAACTGTCTTCCATCTTTCAAAGGTACAATGTATGAAACTGATTATCTCTCTTCATTCTTTAAGTAGCACTGCCATCATTGGCACCCTCAGCCATTAGGGTACTGAGTTTGTTTAGGTAAGTCTGCTTTATTTAAGTTTCTAAAGTTACAAGATTGAGTTGTGTTTGGTTCCAGACCTGTGTTTCCATTGGAGAAGGCAGATATAAGTGAAAAACAAAACAAACAAACAAAAAACAGTTACCAATGAAGATAGGCAACTCTTTGAAAATTTCTCATCGGGGTGGCTAGGTGGTGCAGTGAGTAGAGCACTGGCCCTGCAGTCAGGAGGACCTGAATTCAAATCCGGCCTCAGACACTTAACACAAAAACTAGCCATGTGACCTTGGGCAAGTCACTTAACCCAGTTGCCCTCCAAAAAAAAAGACAAGAAAAAGAAAATTTATCATCTTACAGAATTATTTCAAACATAGAGAGTTATGTATTCAGGGTCACTCAGGGTCTCAGGCAGTATGTTTCAAATGTGGGACTTGAAGCCAGATCATCCTAACTCCTACCAGTTCTCTGTCTACTATACCACACTGATTCCCTATAAGGTTATATTGTTGTTTAGTCATATCCATCTCTTCATGACTGTGAACCATATTACACCAGTTATCCATAAATTTTTCTTGGCAAAGATACTGGAGTGGTTTGCCATTTCTTTTTCCAGTGGATTTAGGCAAATAGATATTAAGTAACTTGTCAAGGGTTACACAAATAATAAATCAGAAGCCAGATTTGAACTTCGGTCTTCCTGACTCCAGGTCCAGTACTCTATTCATTAAGTCACTTAGCTGTTTCCATAAGGTTATGTGGTGATGCAAAAATCATAGAAAAACATGTAGCAAGCTCTTTGTTTCATTCTTTCAGAGCAAGTCCAATATATCTCCCCTCTTAAGGTGGTGATGTCCTTCTTTAATACTATCATCTCATACCCCCATACCAATTTGTACCATACAGATGTGTACTATTAAACTTGTGACTATTTCCCCAGCTTCAGTCAACCAATTAACATCAGTTAAATTATTTTATCAATTTTTTTTTATTTTTTCACAATTACATGTAAAAACAATTTTTAACATTTGTATTTTTTTTATTTTGAGTTCCAAATTCTCTCCTTCACTACATCCCCTGACATCTCCTTGAAAGCAAGCAATTTGACATTTGTTATACATATGCAGTCATGCAAAACATATTTCCACATTAGTCATGTTATAAAAGAAAACACAGACAAAAAAAAGAAAGTTTAAAAAATACAATTTGACCTGCATTCATATTCTATCAGTACTTCCTCTGGAGGAAGATAACAATTTTCATTGTAAGTCCTGCAGAGTGGTCTTGGATCATCATATTGCTGAGAATAGGGTAAGTCATTCACAGCTGAACATTTTACAATATTGCTATAATTATGTATAATATTCTCCTGGTACTGTTCATTTCACTTTATATCAGTTCTTGTAAGTCTTTCCAGGTTTTTCTGAGAGCATCCTGCTCATCATTTCTTATGACACAATAATATTATATCACAATCATATACCACAACTTGCTCAGCCATTCCTAAATTCATGGGTGCCCACTCAATTTTCAATTCTTTGCCTCCTCTAAAGACCTGCTTTAAATATGTTTGTACATATAGGTCTTTTTATTTTTTTAAATCTTTTTGGGATACAGACCTAGAAGTGGTATTGCTGAATCAAAAGTGTATGTACACTTTGATAGCCCATTGGGCATAGTTCCAAATTGCTCTCCAAAATGGTTGGATCAATTCATAACTCCACAAACAGTGTATTAAGTATCTCAATTTTCCCACATTCTTTCCAAAATTTGTCATTTTCCTTTTCTGTCATATTAGTCAATCTGATAGGTGTGAGGTGTCACCTCAGAGTTGTTTTAATTTGCATTTCCCTAATCAATTGTGATTTAGAGTATTTTGTCAAGAACACATTTTTTTTCATGAACAAAGATAATTTTGATTATGTCTTCTGAAAATTGCCTGGTGATATTCTTCAACCATTCATCAAGTGGGGAATGACTGTATTCTTATAAATTTGACTCAGTTCTCTAAATATTTGAGAAATGAGGCCTTGATCAGAGAAACTTGATGTAAAAAATTTTTTTGCAGTTATGCTTACTTTTTATTTTCCTTCATTCTATTTTCCCCCATTTATCTTACTCTGTCTTTTTCCTTTCACCCCGTCTATCCTCAGAAGTGTTTGGCTTCTGACTATCACCTTCCCCAATCTACTCTGCCACTATCACCTTCCCCAATCTACTCTGCCTTCTATCACACACACACACACACACACACACACACACACACACACACACACACCCTTTCTCTTATCACCTTCGCCTCCTATTTTCCTGTAGGGTAAGGTAGATTTCTATATCCAACTGAGTATATATGCGATTCCTTCTTTGAGTCAATTCCAATGAGAGTAAGGCTCAAGCATTCAACCCACCTTCCCCATTCTCCCTGCATTGTATAAGCTTTTTTGTGCCTCTTTCATGTGAGATAATTTACCTCATTCTACCTCTTCCTTCCCTTTTTTTCCACTGCATTCCTGTTTCTCACCCTTTCTTTTTTTTTTCCCAATATATCCCACCATAGGAAATTCATACCCACACCCTCTGTCTATGCATACTCCTTCTAACTGTCCTAATAATGAAAAAGTTCTTAGAAGTTACACATATCATCTTCCTATGTAGCAATGTAAACAATTTAATATTATTGAATCCCTTGTGGTTTCTCTTTCCTGTTACTTTTTATACTTCTCTTGAGTCTTGTATTTGAAAGTCAAATTTTCTATTCAGCTCAGGTCTTTTCATCAAGAATGCTTAAAAGTCCTCTATTTCATTGGATTTCCATTTTTTTCCCTGAAGGATTATACTCAGTTTTGCTGGGTAGGTGATTCTTGGTTATAATCCTAGCTCCATTGCCTCCCAGAATATCATATTCCAAACCCTCTGATCCTTTAGTGTAAAAACTGTTAAATCTTATGTTATTCTGACTGTGACTTCAGGATATTTGTATCATTTCTTTCTGGTTGATTATAATATTTTCTTCTTGACCTGGGTGATCCAGAATATAATATTCCTAGGAATTCTCATTTTGGGATCTCTTTTAGGAAGTGATTGATGAATTCTTTCAATTTCTATTTTACCTTTTGTTTCTAGGATATCAAGGCAGTTTTCCTTGACAATTTCTAAAAAATATGAAGTCCAGTCTCTATTATTGATCATGGCTTTCAGGGAGTCCAGTAATTCTTAAATTATCTCCCTTGATTTATTTTGTGATTAATTGTTTTTCCAATAGAAATTTCACATTTTCTTATATTTTCTCATTTTTTTAATTTTTTTTTACTATTTCTTGATGCCTCAAGTAGCCATGATCTTCCATTTACCTAATTCTAGTTTTTAATGAATTATTTTCCTCATTGAGTTTTTGTACCTCCTTTTATAGTTGGTTAATTCTACTTTTTAATGTTATTTTTTTAGTGAATTTTTGTACATTTTTTCTCCATTTGGCCAATTCTGCTTTTTAAGGAGTTCTTCTCTTTAGTGGATTCTTGTGCCTCTTTTACTATTTGCCCAATTTCATTTTTAAATGTGTTATTTTCGTCATTATTTTTTGTTCATCCTTTGTCAAACTATTGAAATTTTTTTCATGAGTTTCTTGTATCACTCTCATTTCTTTTCCCAATTTTCCTCTATCTCTCTTTTTTTATTTTAAATATTTTAAGTCTTCTAGGTTGGGCTTGTGATTAATTCACATTTTTCTTTAAGGTTTTGTATGAAGCAGTTTTGATTTTGTTGTCTTCTTCTGAATTTCTTCTCACCCTATTAATTTTCTATGGTTCTATGGTTAGATTCTTTTTGCTGTTTGCTTATTTTCCTAGCCAATTTTTTACTTTCACCTTTTTGTTAAAGTTGGGCTTTGCTCCCAGGGTGGAGGGGACACTGTCCCAAACTTCAGGGGGTTTTTGTGCAACTGTCTTTAGAGCTAGTTCTGGTGGTCTGTGACTTTTCTTCTAAAGTAGTATGATCTGAGAAAAGGTATGGATACTGTTCTCCTGGTGTGTGCTCTGGTCTGTAAACAACCACAAGCATTCTTTCTGAGCACAAAACAATGACCAGGGTCCACATTCCCCTGGGCCTACAAGTTTTGATGTGCTAGTGCTTCTCCTCACCTTGGGACTTGAGCCCAGGACTATGACCAAACTTTGTGTGTGGGCAATGCAACAAAATCTTACACTTGGTGCCAGGAAAAAGACCCCTGTAATTTTCGTCTAACCTGTTTTCTTTTTTTTTTTTTAGGGCAATTGGGGTTAAGTAACTTGCCCAAGGTCACACAGCTAGGTTTTTGTTTGTATGTGTTAAGTGTCTGAGGCTGGATCCGAACTCAGGTCCTTCTGACTCCAGGGTTGGCACTCTACTCACTGTGCCACCTAGCCGCCCCGTCTGACCTGTTTTCTAGCCCCATTACTGTTGTGCACTGAGATCTCAAGAAGTTGCTGCTGCTGATTCAGTTGCCCCCAAGGCCTGCTGCTTGCCGAGATCAATAAAACTCTTCTGCCAACTTCCTCAGTTTTCTTAGGCAGGAAAATTGTTTTGTCCCATTCTTTTGTGGGTTCTGCCATTCCAGAATTCATTTTGAGGTATCATTTTAAAGTTGTTTGGAGGGGAATTTGGGAGAGCTCAGGTAAGTCCCTGGCTTTTCTCCTCCATCCTGGTTTTACCTCTTCTCAATGAACTATTTTTTTTAATAGTGTTTATATATATTTGAAACATTTAATTTTTTTTTAAAGCAATTGGGGTTAAGTAACTTGCTCAAGGTTACACAGCTAGTCATTATTTATGCGTGGGTGCTCATTTTCTAAGGCCGGATCTGATCTCGGGTCATCCAAACTCCGAGGCCGGCGCTCTTACTCACTGCGCCACCTAGCCGCCCCTTTAGGGCAATTGGGGTTAAGTAACTTGCCCAAGGTTACACGGCTAGGTTTTTGTTTGTGTGGATTAAGTGTCAGAGGCCGGCTCCGAACTCAGGTCCTTCTGATTCCAGGGCCGGCGCTCTATTCACTGCGCCACCTAGCCGCCCCGAAACATTTAATTTTAAGACCTCAAATTTCAGATCCATTCCCTTCCTCCCTTGTCACCCATTCCCTCTGGGAAGATAAGTAATTCAGTATGTGTGGTACATGTATAGCTATGCAAAACATTATCATAGTAGATATATAGTACAAGGCTGCTTATAATTCCCTCCCACCCATCCCACCCCCACCTGGTCCATTCCCTACTTGATCCTGTCCATCTTCTATAGTGGATACTTCCAACCTCCCCTCCCCCCAAGAATGCCCTCCCATCCATCATCCCTCCTCTCATCCCCCTTTCCCCTATTCTGCTGCAGGTTGAGATATCCCATTTAGTATGTATATCATTCTCTCCCTGAACCAAATTCAATGTTTGGATCTGCTTAACAGCATCTTGATTTCTTATAAAGTCACTAGCTTCCATTTGCTCCAGTCTAACTCTGAAGGAATGAATCTCCTCAGTGAGCTTTTGAGATTCTTTTTCCTTCTGGCAAATTCAGCTTTTTAAGCCATTCTTCTCCTCATTGCCCTTTTGGGCCTCCTTTGCATTTGAGTTAGTCTATTTTTTAAGGTGTTGTTTTCCTCAGTCAGGCTGTTGACCCTCATTTCATACTTTTCCTGCATCCTTCTCATTTCTCTTCCCAATTTTTCCTCCACTTCTCTTATTTGATTTTTAAAGTCCTTCTTAAGGTACTCTATGGCCTGTAACCTGCTCATATTTTCCTTTGGGGCTTTTGGAGCAGGATTTCTGACCTCACAGCCCTCTGACTGTTCCATGCTTTGATCCTCTTTGCCCCCAAAATAGGAGTCTAATGTTTCATTTTTCTGTTTATTTTGTTTCCTTTGCCTTGGCATGATGCCACTTAATTACTTGACTTTTGGGCTTGTTGCCACAGTAGAACTCTGCCACCAGACAGGGGAGCTTTGTCCTGAATGTGTTGGGGGGGCAACTTCCGTTTCTGGCAAGCTGGAAACCCACCCCACGACATCTCCCCCAGACCACAATCCAGATCCAGGGAGGTTAAAGCAAGAGCCATTACCCCCTGAGACTGATCACTGGATCTACTTACAGTTAGCAGGCCAGGAGCTGGAGCCGCTGCTGAAAACTGCAAAATGGTGTGTCTCCTCAGCGGCTTCTAGCCCCCAGGGGAGGAAGCCAACGTGTTCCCCAAATACTGGTCCCAAAGTCCATAGGGCACTAACCTCTCACTTTGTCCTAGGCATGTCTGTGTTGACCATTCTGGAATCGCCACAGCTGCTGGTGTTCTGGGGTCCCTCTAGCTGGCTGCTGGCCCGGCCACCCTGGGGCTAAAACCGTGAGACCTGGGCTCAGCTCCCAGAATGCTGAGCTGGCCCTTCCTGCAGGGCTGCTGGGCTGTCCTCAGCAGGAGGTTAGCTTCTCTGTGTAGTTCTGTGGGTGCTGGGGCTCCAGAAGTTGTTCAGAGTCCCCTTTTACATAGTTTGGAGGTACTCTTGGGGGAGGGAGCCTTGGAGGTGCTGTTTCTACTTTGCCATCTTGGCTCCGCCCCTCAATTAACTTTTACAAAAGGATATTCAATTCAGAGATATAGCATGGCGAAGAGCCACATTGGCATGGCAATTAACAAAACTTCATTACCACTCACAAGGAAAGACATAGAACAGATGTTGACAGGAAACAGTCTCAGTGTCAGCTCCCCATCATCCCCAAGCCAAGCTGAGCGCAACCCAACAGTGGAGTGGCTTTCAGACACAGAACTGCACAACAGTTTTTGTTTTGTTTTGCTTTGTTTTTAATCTCGTTAAAAACTCATATTTCCTTAGGGCTCCGATTTGTATAGAGTTTTAGACAAAGATTCAGCAAGAGACTGTGACACCAATGAGAGACAGCCTTCCTATCTATAGGACCAGCAAAGTGAGAGCATATTCTAAATTGTCTAATAAGGAGTGAGGAATGAAAAGCAGGAATATAAATAACTTCACCTTACCATTCCAGCAAGTTGGTGAATGAAGGAGGGGGCAAAATTCCTCCATATCCAATCTATCAATAAGTCCTATTGATTTTACTTTTGTAACATCTCTTGAATATTCCTCCTTCTTTCCTTTGACACTGTCACAATTCTAGTGCTAGCCCTTACTACCTCATGCCTAGACTATTGCAATAGCTTGTTGATGGGTCTACTTGTCTCGAGTCTCCCCTTATTCCCATCCATCCTTACTTCCTCCACTGAAGTGATTCTCCTATAGCATAGGTCTGATCATGTCACACATACACACCACACACACACACACACACACACACACACACACACACACATGCACACTAAAATCCATTAACTCCTATTATCTCTAGGATCAAATACATTATCTTGTTTGGAGCATTCAAAGCCCTTCATAACCTAGCCTCTTTGTTCATCTCCAGTGTTCTTATATCATACTCCCCACTACATTTGCCTTTAGAAAGCAAACCAATATCATACTCTCCAGTCATATTAACTTCTAGGCTGTTCCACTAGCAAGACACTATTTCTCCACTCTGAGCATTTTCCCTGACTGTCTCCCATGCCTGGAATGTTCTCCATCCTCAATTCTACCTTCTAATTTCCCTGGCTTCCTTTAAGTCCCAACTAAAATCCTATCTTTTACATTAAGCCTTCCCCAGTCCTTCTATCTGTTAATTTTTTCCTATTTATCCTGGACATAACATGTTTGTATATATTTGTTTGCATGTTGTCTTCTCTGTTAGATTGTGAACTCCTTGAGGGCAAGGATTTCCTTTTGTCTTTTACTTTTTTCTGCATTCCCATCTAGTACTTGGCATAGTGTCTGGCACCTAGTAGACACTTTATAAATGTTGGTTGATTGATTTACTTTCTTAAAAGTTTGATTCCTCTCTCAAAAGTTAAATATGGAGAATGGAGGCTATGTCTATCCATTGCCATTGAATGATTTTCAGTCACCCTTGACTCATCTTTTATCTTTATCCAAGACACCCAAACATTTGTCATATTTTCTTATTTCAACCTCTGTAATATATATTTATTTCTGTGTTATCATGTAAAAGAACTATACTTGAAGGTAGGTGGTCAACTGTGAATCCCACCTCTGGTACTTAATTCCTGTGTGATATCTGCTCTCAGTTTCCTCATCTGTAGTAAAATGAAAGGACTGAATGAAGTGATCCCCAAAGTTCCTCCTAGCTCTGAATCATAATTCATTGCAACTACCTAGCTCCTGGCTATCATTAACATTCACTGAGACTAGCCTCCTAAGCATCTCCCTGAACAGAGTTTCTTCCCTCTTCAATCAATGCTTCAGAATGCTGCCAAAGTAATCTTCCTAATGCTCAAGTTTGATGGTTCAAAAACCTTCAGAAGCTCCCTGTTGTTTACAAGGTGGCTTCAACTTGTCTATACAGCTTTACTTATGATATTTCATGTACTCTAACCAACTAAACTGCTAGCTATTTTCCAATCTCATCCTGCTCATCCCTACTGCTAAGATTTTGTTGCAAATCATTGAAATGGACTGAAAGAGACTTGTTCCTCACCATCTCATCTCTACTTTTTGAAATCTTTCTAAACCTTCAAAGTGCAATTGTACTAAGACACCCTCTTGAATATGTCATGTGACTGTTTGACCTTTCCTAAGTCCTTAATCAGTATCTTAAAACTGTCGTCATTTCTTGTGGGCATTTCCCTCACCTATCCTTATAAGATATTATAGCACTTTTTGGTTTTGTATTCTCTGTTACTCTCTGTACCTTGAATAAGGCAAGGACTTATTTGTTGAATTGAATTAAAACTTTCAATCTTTTTTTTTTAAATCTGTCACAGCCAAAATAAAAAGATCACTCACTACCTACTAATCAAGCCCCCTTCGTGGCCGATTCAAAATGAAATTGGCACAGTGCCTAGAATGAAAATCTTGGACAGATACATTCTGAAAGTCAGCCCAATGCAGAGAAGTGGCAGAAAAACTTTCCATTTGAATGTCTTATGAAAATTATGCCCAAAAAACAGCCGTGGTTTTTCAGATCTGGCTTTTGAAGTACAATTATCAATAATAAACATAATTTTTCTTTACAATTGACCAACCTTTTCTTCAGGAAAGCTAGTGAGTTATATGGAGAATTTTAGTCTCTGATATAATCACTTAAAAAAAAAAGGCTATGCTTTACTTGTCCCATTTCATGGATAGATATTTCCACTGTGATGTGTGAATCACACGTTAACAAAGCTATGACATCAGGGGGAAAGTAAGTTTCATTTGATCAGGTTTGCAGACTGAAGCATTTAATTACAAAAAGAAAACAGAGTTACGATCTTAAGCCTTCATCAATGTTGTTTTAATTTGTCAGTTCAACAAAGGGTTGCTACTAAATTTAGCCATACTAATCTGTACACATCGTCACTATTATCCTCACTGTAACTGTTAGGCAAATTTTTAAAATTACTCATATACCGACTATATCAAGCAATTGCACCTATTTGAATCTCTCACAAAGATCCATGTAGTTGGTTGTAGACATTAAACACTTGTGATGATTTGTTAGAAGATGAAATTCACTCAATCCAGCTTGGAGAAGCTGATGATTCATAGTGCTGATTACTACTTGAAATTCAAAATCAAATAGCATTTATTTATTACATATGCATTTGGACATGCTTAAAAATGTAGATATTGTCTCACTTTAAGCAATTTAAACTTCTCCAGAGAAGGGTTTGTTTCAATTCTTTGTTTATATCCCCAGTGAGTAACACAGTGCCTAGCACACAGTAGGCATTTAATAAATACTTGATTGATTCATTCATTCTTTTGGAATTAGAATCATAGAATTCACAAGACATTTCCATTTGTCATTTTCTATAACTTTAGGAACACCCAAGCAAAGATTTTTCTCTGATGCCAACAAGTTTGTCTACATATACAAAGCAAAAAGTGTAACAATTTCCTAATAAGTGAAAGAAAAAAAAAACCTTTACTTAAAATTTTAAATATTGAAAGCTGGATCTCCACACAAGAATATCTGTGGTAAGAACAATATCCTAAAGCCAAACTCCAGCAGATCACCTTAAATGGTGTCAAAACTGTCTTAGAGATTTTGTTGGCTCAGCAGATTAAGCCTCTCCCATTTCTTTTTTTTTTTTAAAGGGGGAAAGGCAAGACAATTGGAGTTAAGTGATTTGTCCAAGGTCACACAGCTAATAAGTGTGTCAAGTGTCTGAGGACAAATCTGAACTCATGTCCTCCTGACTCCATAGTCAGTATTCTATTCACTGCGCCACTTCTCTGCCCCAAGGTTTTCCCATTTCTAACCTCTTAGTCACCTAAATGCATTAACAGCCAGGACAATAGGGACCCAGAGCTTTTTTCTTAGGCTTTGGAACACGGACTAACCTCATGACAAACTATAGTCCAGGAAAGCTTTGCTCTTCTGAATCATCTGTATTTTCAATGAACGCCTTCCCTGTTCTGAATGTCTTTCTCTGGCAGTGGCTAAAATAACCCTCCCTTTGTTAATTTCTGGATAAATTGCAAGAGTCCCATTTTATTTCATTTCTAACTGTCAAGTTCCCAACAGGCCTAGTCACAATTGGATGTCCTGACCACTACTGGCTTACACCAATATCTAAGGACAAAATATCTCCCCTTGTCTAAGTCTACATCCAAAATAAATTTAAATGTTCCTGACAAAATCATCTGGTAAAGCTAGAGCAACCCTGAGCAGACATTCAATCCAGACCCTCATTCAGGACTACATCCAATCCAGTTAACAGTTGATCATCTGACTTAAAAAAGTTGTGTGTAGAGAGGCGGTCTTAAGAATTTGTTAATTATCTGGATGATTTTCATGCATGGATTTCATCTGAGAAAAACTTTATTTTTCTTAGACATTTAGCATAATCTAATTTTAAATGAAGTTCTATATATAATCGGTTAGTTTGCATAACTGAATATAGATAGCTGTTGCCTCTTTACTGTGAATGGGTGTGCTAGGTGGTGCAATGGATAAAGCACAGACCTGGAGTCAACAAGACCTGAACTCAGGGTTGGCCTGAGACACATACTAGCAGTGTAATCCTAGGCAAGTCACTTAACTTCTGTTTGCTTCAGTTTCTTCAACTGTAAAATTGGAATAACAAACATCCCAGGTTTGTTTTAAGATCAAATAAGATAATTTTTTTTTGAGGGGGGAGGCAAGCCAATTGGGGTTAAGTGACTTGCCTAAGGTCAGACAGTTTGTTAAGTGTCAAGTGTCTGAGGCTGGATTTGAACTCAGGTCCTTCTGACTTCTCTATTCACTGTACCACCTAGCTGCCCCTGTAAGATAATATTTATAAAACATTTAACACAGTGCCTGGCACAAGTAGGCTCCTAATAAATGTTTGTTTCCTTCCTTCCTATACTGCTTTGCTTTAAGCTAAACACCTCAAGACTCAAATCATTTCTTCTGCCCTTTGAGTTGGAGAGAGCCCTGGGAATTTATCACACTGCCATGACTTGCTTCTCCTTAGACATCACCCTCCCAAGCTAAGATGTCACAAACATGACTTTAGTTATCAAACCTTAGGACTAGAAGAGAGCCCGAGAAAGCATCTAGCCCCTCTCCCAGACATAAACATAGCAGAGGTTCTCATTTTGTAGTGATAATCAGCACCATGTCATTGTTATGTTTCTACCCTACCTAAAGCCAGGAAACACTTCCTCACTTGTAACCTAAATTTTTTGTGCATTATTTAAAAGCACATTTCTTCCTGCTGTCTTCAAGTTGAGACTGGAGAATAGTTGATCCACTTCATCAGTATAATAATTCTTTATATGTTTGGAGACAATTAATAAATCAGCCTTTAGCTTCTGTTCCTCACACCTAAATGATCCTAGTTCATTTAATCTTACCTGATGGGTCTGATTTTCTAATTCCATAATCATATTTGTGGTTCTTTTCTCCAAACTATTTATCTCCTTCTGGGGCTCTTAGAACATTCAAACAAGGGCTGAGGAAGATTATTTCATCACTTCTCCCAGTTCCTCCCTTTAACATATTTGATTGTGCCCATTTGGAAAATTGCTTAATTTTAAATCTTATTTTATTTTTCAGGTTCACATACTCTTTCCCAATCCTTCCCTCCACACATTTGTGCTTTTTTTTTTCAAGAAGAAACACCATTGCTGACCCATCTTTAGCTTGTGGTCCATTTGGACCCCTGGATTATTATTATATTTCTTTTCTGTGTTTATACATATCCAGTGAGTATCCTTGTTTAATTTCTGCTGTTTGTAGTCTGGCTGCTCTCCCAGATCCCACAGCCAGGAGCTTTCCTTTGCCAGCTAATTCTAAGCAGGATACATACATACCACAGATAAAAATGACGCTGAAGGTGAATGGGATATCAGTAGCATGTCTTGCTCCCCTATATTTGGCAGGATACTCTAATAGAACATCCTGTTCATTTTAGGTATCTTATTTAATTATTATTCAATAGTATTTTATTATTATCTGAATGCTAAATTCTAGCTACCTAAAGATGAATACTCAAAATGGACCTTTTTTCTGATCAAATTTTTGTATTTGAAATAGAGATAAATTTAAGAGTATAGCAGAAAGAGAAATATTTCATTTTAAAAATATTATACTGTGTTCTTAGGCCCCTCCCCTTCTCTTAGTGGAAAAAGCTATGCAGGAATCAAAACTCTCCATTACCCAGGTACTATGAAATGCACCCAACAGTTCCATCAAATTATAGTAAGGCAACCATGTGCATCCAGGAGTGGGAATGGTTTGCTGAGGCATACAGACCTTAAGAGGGGGGAGGAAGGAGCAGAGATGATCATAACAGTGACAACTAAAGTAGTAGAACTGCAGCACAAATGTGTGTTTTTACAGCAGGCTGATTCTTCTCACCCTGTAGCTCCTACATAATCTACCTCCTGGCAGCAGCTCCAAACGTGACTGGTAGGCACGGTAAACAGTAAGTGCTTGGTGAGGCCAACAAGCTTCCTGAGCAGTGATAAATTCAGAAATGAAAGAGAGGACACCCATGCCATGGAGAACCCACTGTGCCTATTCCCCCTAACATGATGAAGTGTGTGACCATCACAAGACTCAGTAATACTGTTTTAATTGGGATGTAGAGAGAATAGGTGCCAGCTGCAAAAACAGTATGTGCTTCTACAAAGAGTATGTTGGAAGTGGCTGCCAGGCCCTGACTGCTGCCAATTCTACTAAGCTACAAATAGAAACTACAGTGCACAGTGGGCTGTGCCTACTGAGGCAGCCCAGATCATCGATCACTGCACTGGATACAGAGAATGGCCCAGAGGCAGTAGTTGACCATAGTTCTTTGAGAACTGACTTACACATTTGGGGAGAACAAGCCCAAAGATACAAACAGGCAATTCCAGACCAGAGACAAAGAGTGGGAGGAAAAAAAAGAGAAGAGGCAATCTATGTGAGACTCCTTCCAGTTAACTTGGATTATACCTGCCCTTTAGGTGGCAAAGCCATTCTGAGAACTGATCCAACAATAATTTTGTCATCTCAATTCACATAGTCAAGGCTAGTTATAAATAAAATTGTGAAGCAATTGAAGAATCAGCTAGTAATGTGCAGTCAATTGTAAAGATGACAAATTACCATATCATTCCTGTAGGGAGTACAGTATAGCCAATTTAGAGGCCCCAGGTATATAATGGCCTAACTCCTACTTTATAAAATTTTTCAAGATATAGAAAAGAAACAAATATACTGAGTCCAAGTAGCTGTGAACAGGAATCCTCTCATGTGAAATTCCACTGTCATACAAAAGAGTCATAGCTACAAAGAGGCATAGCTATTTATGGAAAGCTCTTCTTCCCCCAATGCATTTTCTAGGCCCAATACTTGTTTTATTCAAGATGCTGTCATCACCTTGTAAGTGAACATACTATACAGTATGGCCATAGGCAAATGCAGAAACCACCCTGGACAAAGTTCTGAAGCAGACAGTGTCACAGAACTGTAATTCTGAAATACCTGAATCTCATTGTATAACACTTGATTCAGAGAAAGCATGGAAGACAAAAATATGATAGCTTTTCATCCATGATGGTATCTATACTATGTGTGTGTTAAGAAGGGGGTTGTTTAGGGAGTAGGAACCAGGCTATAACCTTGCCCTTGGACTGTCTTTCAGATTAAGGCTTATTACAGTCTGGGCTCATTAGCTCTGCAATTGTCTTCACATTCAAATCTGACTCACTCTGTCTCTCTCTCATATACACCCACTGAATCCTCTGACTCTGAATTTACTCTGTGTTTAATTTTTCCTGGTTTCCATGATACTTTTTTCAACCCAAACACTCACAGTCTATATGCTAACTCCATCATGTTCAAACCCAGTCCAAATTTCTCTCCTGAACTCCATTCACATCTTCAACTGCCTCTGGAGGACACCTCTTTCTAGAGAGTTCATCAGCATCTCAAACTCAACACACACACACACACACACACACACACACACACACACACACACACAATTTAAATGAAACTCATCATCTTTATTCCAACATTTACCTCCATTAAAAATTTCCAAATTTTTATCAAGAACACTATCATTCTCCCAGTTACCCAAATTCACAAACTCAGCTTGCCAAGTCTTATTGATTAAACCTCCTCAATATATCTTATGTCCATTCCTTTCTATCCCCTCACAAGTTACCACCTTAGTTTAGGTCCTCATTGCCTTTTGCTTTGTCTATTACTAATAGCCTCCCAATTAATCTCCCTGACTCCAATCTCTGCCCTCTCCAATCTATCTTTCACCTAACTGCCAAAACAATCTTCCTACAGATCTCCCCAGTTCAGAATCCTCCCATGATTCCCTGTCACTAGAATGTAATACAAACTCCTTAGTCTGGAATTTAAATTGCTCGAGTGTTAGCAATCATCATATTTGAGCATTTTCTCCATCCTTCTTCATATACTCTATGTTCCAGTCAAAGCATACTACTAACTATTGCTCAATCTTAAAATTCTATCTCAGTCTTTGATGAATTTTTGAAAGTAAATTCCTTTAATTCACTCCTTCCTCATATTCACACCATAATTCTTATCTTCCTTCAAATCTTGGTTTAGATTTCACTTCTTCCATAAAACCTTTACTGATCCCCTCAGTTCTTTATGTTCCTCCCCTCTTCAAATTACCGTGTATTTATCTGTGTACATGTTGTAACCCCCATGCTACAACCTGCCCATTCCCACCCCCAAAGAAATTTTTGGTACAGTACAAATATTTAAAGCATTTCTTTCTTTACAATGTAATTTTCTTGAGGTCAGGGATAATTTGTGTGTGTGGAATGCTTGGTAAATATTCCTCTAATGGAACTGAATTCATCTCTCAGTCCATATTCATTCCTTGACCACTACCAAATTAGTCTCTCTCCATTCCAGGAATAATACCAGGAAAGTAATTACTTTCTTGAGCCTTCATATAGGCCCAGGAAATTTTAGATAATATATGTCAGCAAGAAGCACTTATGAAGCTACTATAGTGAGCTAGGCACTGGTGAAACAAAGACAAAAAAATGAAACAACCCCTAACCTCAAGGAATTTAAGTTTTATTGAGGGTGACAACCATCTGGGTCTATCTATCTACACATACAGATACACCCTAAACAAATTTAAACTGAATAAATTCAACTAAATACCCGGCAAATAAATATCAAAATACACAGTATTAGGGATAATACATTGGGGGTATCAGTAAAAGTTTCATGAAGAAAATGGAGCTTGAACTGCCTATTAAGGTAAAAGATGAATTGTATGAAACAGGTGAGGAGGAACTAAATTCCAGGAATGAAAAATGGCCAGTGTAATGTTACAAAAAAGATAAGATGAAAGGAGATAAAAAAAGAAGAGTCCAAGTTTAGATTGACCACAGAGTATGTGATAGAGAGGAATATACAAAGAGATTGGAAATATAAGTAGAGGTTGAGTTATAAAGAGCCTCAGTGAAGAGTCTATATTCTATACGAGAAGTAATAGGGAGCCACTTGAGTCAGGTGAGTGGGAGAATGACATGAGGGTGCTATGACTTGAGGAAAATCATATTGGCAGTTGTATGGGAGATAAAGTGGAGTGAGCAGACACTTGATTCCAATTAGAAGGCTGTTGTGATACTCTAGGTGTCTAGGTGATGAGCACCTGAATTAAGATGTGTGGGGTGGTGGGAGATATGTGAGTAAAGAATAGGGGTCAAATAGGAGAGATATAATAGTGGTAGAAATGGCAAAAGAGAAGAAAAGAGTAAAGGAAAGGGAGAAGAGAGAAAAGAGAGAGAAGAGGGAGAGGAGAGGGGAGGGGAAGGGAAGAAAGAGAGGGGAGGAGATGGGAGGGGAGGGATAAGGACAGAGCTTTAGGAAACACCCATGATAAGACTGGGAAGTGGGGCAAGAAAGATAGAAGGAGAACCAGGACTAAATTATATCATGAAGAACCAGAAGAGTGTCCAGAAAGAGAATTTGTTCAATGATATCAAATGCAGTAGAGAAGCCTAGAAGTATGAGGACCAAGAAAAGCTCATCAGATTTGGCAATTAAGAGATCACTGGCAACCTTGAAAAAAATAGTTTCAGTTGATTAATGAGGTCAGAGACCATACGGCAAAGTTCTGAAGAGTGAATGAGTTGAAGAGGATGTGGAGGAAACAGCCAAAGATTGTTGGGGATTTTTGTTTTTTTGGTAGGATTCTGGCAGGAAAAAAGGATTGATGTAAGACAATAGCTTGAGGGTATGATCGTGAAGGGCTGTAGTAACATTTGTTTCTTAGTTTTTTAAATATCAAACAACCTGCTCATGTTTGTAGGCAGTAAGTTAGGCACCAGTAGGTAAGGAAGAGAGGTTGAAGAGAGAAGAAATGATTGAAAACACAATCTGCTGGAGATGGTAGGTATGGATGAGATCAAGGGCACATGCAGTGGGATTATCTTTGGAAATGAAAAGTGCCACCTCATTATCAAAGCTTGGCAGAAAGGGAAGACATGGAAGATGATGTCAATGGGATTTGGGATGAAAAAAGGAGGAAAAGCAGGAGACAGACCATGGCAAATAGCCTCATTTTTTACAGTAAAGTAAGAAACAAGATCCTTAACTGAGAGGTGTGGAAAGTTTTAGGGGAGAAAACA
Organism: Gymnobelideus leadbeateri; assembly: GCA_011680675.1. Lineage (NCBI taxonomy): Eukaryota > Metazoa > Chordata > Mammalia > Diprotodontia > Petauridae > Gymnobelideus > Gymnobelideus leadbeateri. The sequence goes on along the minus strand of WOXC01009520.1, from coordinate 159,923 downwards.
AAGTATAGAATATCTTTTATGAGAAGCGTGTCAATTAGGAAGGAATAACTATTTCCTTGCTTCAGTGAAAGCCCTGTTGAGTTGAAAAACATAAATGTATAGTGTAACCATTCAGCATATTTATCTTACTTCCTTCAGCATTCTCCAGAAGCGTACCAACAGGCACAGAAGAGACAGATGATAGGAGTAATCCAAGGATGGGATTTAGTGAGGGATGAATAGCAATTGGATAAAGGGATGAGGAATTTGAGAAGAGTGAACTGTGTGATGTTGAATTAACTATTGTTAAAATTAATTATCTGAAATAGAAGGAAACTGAGGACAAAGTGATAGACTATGACAATTTGTACATCTAGCATTTGCATATCAAATCAGGTCAACTGACTCCTCAGATGTCAGAAACCTCAGGTGATTTACAGAGTTGATTTTGATAATAGAAAAGAGGTTTGTTTGGTTTTTTTAATGACAGAAACTTGTTTTGAATATATTTCATCTGGACAAGGCAGATCACCCAAGCTTTCTTAATACTACCCCAAAAGTCCTTGCCTTTCAGGGGGTACCTTGTACTGGAAAAACATACTGGAAAAAAGGAACTTGTGGTCAGTGATTAGCAGTCACCCCTCATCTTCCTTAGAAGATTCCATTAATCAACTCAGACTCTAGCTGGGGGGGGGGGGGGGATTTCTCCACTAAGACTGGAAAGAGGAACTGTACTTCTAGCTAACCTTTCTTTCTCCAGATGCCAAAAAGGGGGATTTAATCAACTTTCTCCTAGAAGGGGGGGAAAACTTCATAATCTTATGATTATTTTATTCTTCTAAATTATCTAAACAGGTAAATTATCTGCTACTAAATAATAAGATCTTATCAGTCTACATATTCACTAAATCTATAGGTAACCAAGATTTAAGAGACTGTTAGTCTGGCTTTCCTGTTAGAGGCTTTTAATGTAGGAGGTTTGACTTTGTTGTCTTCTTCTGGTTGTATGTTTTGATCTTCTTTGTCACCAAAGTAAGATTCTATAGTCTGACTTTTTTACACTGTTTACTCATCTTCCCAGTCAAATACTTGACTTTCTAATTCCTTGTTGAAGCAGGACTCTGTTTCCAGTGGAGGTGGGAGTGGGGGTGGATACACTGTCCCAGGTTTCTGGGGTTTTGTATCAGCCACTGGATCCCTCACCATCTGTGGTCCCAGAGTTCTGGAAGCAGCAGCTGCTGCTGCTACAAACACCACCACTGCCCTGGGGTTGGGGTCAGACCTCACTCTTCTTTCACCAGGTCCCACAGAATTCCCCCACTTATTTTCAATACTGTTCTTAGCATTTATGGGTTGAGAAGTCTGGAAATTACCACAGCTGCCAGAGATTCAGTCCCCTGAGGCCTGCTCCAGCCCTATCTGAGCCCATGCATGACCCATGCCAGACTGTGTCCACTCCCAGCCCAGTGCGATATACCCTTCCTGTTGGCCTTCCAGGCTGTCTTGGCCTGGAGATATATTTTAATCTGTCATTTGTTGGGTTCTGCTGCTCTAGAATTTGTTTAGAATCATCTTTCACAAGTATTTGGAGGGGTTTGGGAGCGAGCTCAATATAGTCCCTGCTTTACTCCACCATCTTGGCTCTACCCTCTGGCTTACCTGTTAGAGCTAGCTTTTCCTAAAGAAAGGAGTTTAGGGGCGGCTAGGTGTCGCAGTGAATAGAGCGCCGGCCCTGGAATCAGAAGGACCTGAGTTCGGAGCCGGCCTCCGACACCTAATCCGCACAAACAAAAACCTAGCCGTGTAACCTTGGGCAAGTTACTTAACCCCAATTGCCCTAAAGGGGCGGCTAGGTGGCGCAGTGAGTAAGAGAGTCGGCCTGGGAGTTGGGATGACCTGAGATCAGATCCAGCCTCAGAAAATGAGCACCCACGCATAAATAGTAATGACTAGCCGTGTAACCTTGAGCAAGTTACTTAACCCCAATTGCTTTAAAAAAAAAAAAAGAAAGGAGTTTAAACCTATAATCAAACCAAAAATAAATCAAAGTAATCAATAGTAATTGTTTTCCTTTTCACTATAGGGTAGAAATAGGAAAGGTGGGAAAATTAAGTCAGAGCAAGGCAAATAACCTGAGAAAGTACTGATGCGGGGATGAATTAGATATTCAAGATGAGGGCAAAGAATAGGTTTGATTGCTGTGTAAAACACTATGTGCATATATATATATATATATATATATATATATATATATATATATATCTGAGGTGGGATATAGAAGTAGATCATAAAATGTGAAGAGATAGAGAACTAGGATTTCAGGAAGTTTGAGAGAACATCAACATATTCATGTTCACATCATCATTCCTCCATTTCCTAGTAATGCCATAATATCCTTAATATGTGACACAAAACTTTTCTTCAATGCCATGCCAACTGTCCTTGCTATGGCTCCTTTATTTACAATTCTAGCACTTTTCCATCTAGTTACCTAGTGAGCTCTGCCTGGTTGTCTAATCCTACTTGAAAATGCCCCCTCTCAGGTTTCCCCTTTTCTTCTGCTTTAATCTCCATCTACCCCAAAATCTACATTAACTATCACTCAGGTAATTATAGAACATTGTGAAGATTTTTTCATGAGAAGAAAGCACTAATTCACACCAAGATGTTAATGGCCATTACAAACTTAAGACATAAACATTTTAAAAGATAGCATCTAAAGAGGTGAGTTCCTTAATACGATGGATTAGATCTGTTATGGTAGAATTTAATGCAGTGCAACAGAGAGGAAAAGAAAATCTTTTGATAAGAGAGTGCCTTCCCAGCACCCTCTACATCATATTGTTTTGCTACTCACATTTCTTTAGAACCGTTAGGTGGTTTTGCCTCTGATTGGAGGATTGAAGGATAGAGGCAAAACAATAACAATTCCTCCCCTAACCTCCTTTTATAGAGGGTTCAAATCACCAACCATCTCATTTGCCCCCAGCTACTATGTTTGCTTTCAACTCCATCATCATCTCCAACATGCCTCCATGCCAGTAGTCTCTGCACTCCCCACCCCCTCCTTTTCATCTTCCTTTTGTATATTGTCTTCTCCCATAAGGTTGATGTCAAGAATTTTTTTTCTTTTTATTTGTATCTTTAGTTCTTATCACAGTGCCTGGCACATGGTAGGGGTCTATAAATGTTTGTCAGATACGTTAATAAATTATATTCCATCTATTCTGACTATACACATCATGTCACTGGGCTCTTATGCTAAAAGACTACAACTTTGGAGAAAGCCTAGACCAAAGGTATCAAACTCCTAATGTGCAGTCCTCAAGCCTCCAAAATTCTGGAGTATGGCCTGAACCAGATTAAATACAATTGGGAAATGTTTAACAAAATAAGTAAAAGTACAGTACAACATAGATAATGTTAATTTGTGGTTTTCTAAGTCAATATGCAACCCACAAGGCTCTTTTTCATTTGATTTTGGCACTATTGGCCTAGACCACTCTGAATAGTGACCCCACTTTTAGACAATTATTCACATTTACATACAAAAGTACACAGGACTAATAACTGCCAGTTCTCCAGAGTAACATCTGAAGTCACCCTATGAATACTGATATGCTGCAGAATGGCCACAGATGGTCACCCAGTGAAAGCCATATGAGGCACAAAGACTTCAACAGAGAGCAATATGTGCAGGAAAGTACAGCCAAGGTCAACTTCAACCTGCTCACTCTAGAATCACATCACTTAAGCTGCCAGTGAAGGAGTGTCATGAGGACAGAGCAGATTTACCAGTAGTTATTATACAAAAAACTCCCTTCCTTTCTCTGACAAGGAGAACAAGATGGAGCTTTGTGTACAAACTGCTCTCTGAGTCATTCCTGTGTGCTAATAACTCAGCCACTAAAATCTTTCCTTTTAATTGCTATTGTTTTCTCTCTTTTAGCACATTTTGTCCCTTCTATGCACAACATGTTAATAGAGCTTTTCTTTCTTTCAGTGTTAGCCACAATCTGACATAATATAAACAAATGCCATAAAAATGAATCTCCCAGCTAGGGCCCAAAGTAATCATTTCTCTAATCGAGCTTGCAGGTGCAATGAACACCTGCTCCATTGCCTGAAACTTTGTCTGCACATGCCTTCTCCCCTCAAGGAGGAGTAGCCCCAGTCCCCCAGAGTTGAAATCCAAGAGTTCTCTCATGTTTAGAAAATAGTTTAGACAATAACATGAACCTTACTATTTCTTTTAAATTTACAAATGTGTATTTCCTCAAACTAAAATAATCATCTTTTTTGTTTCACCAAATACTTTTCAGTATTTCAGAGACACTTCAATAGTTTTTTTTTTTCCCCATAAGCTGATATCACACTCAAAACATATCCAAAACAGAGCTCATTATCTTTGCCTACAAACCTACCTCTCTTCCAAACTTCCCTATTACTGTCAAGGGCACTGCAGGTTGGCAACCTCAGTGTCTTTCTCAGATCCTCACTATCATTCACCTCCCACCTACTAATCAGTTGCCAGATTTCATTGTTTCTCTCTCACAACATTTTTCATATACACCCCCTTCTCTCCTCTCACCACTCACTTGGACAATTGCAATAGCCTCCAAATTGGTCTCCCTCATTCAAATTTTCCCCTAATCCAATTCATCCTCCACATAGCTGCCAAAATGATTTTTCATAGAGTGTGTATTTCCTAGGTTTCTACATAATACTCTCTAGTGGTTCCCTATTAGCTCTAGGCCTATCACCCACTAGGATTATAAAAATATAGATAAATAGATATATGTATATGGAGAGATATAGATATATAAAAATTTTTGTTATTCAAATCTCTTCACAGTATCTTTTTAGTCTTCTTACACATTGCTCACTTCTAGGCATTGTATGGTCCAGTTATACTATTTGCTTTGCTTTGCTCTCCTATTTCTGTGCCTTTCACTGGCAATCACGTGCCTAGAATGAAGTCCCTCCTCATCTCTGCTTGCAGATACCTTAAGGTTCAGTTCAAACATCATGCTCCATTAGAATGTAAGCTCCTTGAGAACAAGGCTGCTTTTGTTTTCTTTTGCTTTGTATTCCTACTGCTTAGCCTGTATCTGGCACACAGTAAGTGCTTAATAAATACTTGGTGATTGATTTTATCATCCCTTCTTTTGGTGACAATCACTTAATAGCTCATGCATCAAACTGTATAGCAACTTTCCATTCACTCCTCTTGGCTCTCTTCATGAGGTTTCTTTGTCCTTTTTAAAATCTATTCATAGCTAAAACAATTCTCCAAGATTCCAATCAATTTATGGGTTCATCTATGTGAACATTCTCTCCAAAAATAAAGATCACAATCTCATATGTTTCCTTTCATAAAGCTTGACAAAAATGCCCAACATATTTGGCCTTCTTCATGTTATCTTGATATCCCATGAAATATCAATGGAATATGCAGGTCTAGTGGAAATTATCATAAATTTATAGTGGATTTATCACCATTCCCATGTGATTGACTCATCATTTTTTTTCTGCCTTTATATGTCTCTAATGATATCCTTCCTCTGCATAATCCCTGAATTCCCCTCAGCTCTGGTCATACCTTTGATCCTGCTATTACCCATAATTCTTCTAATAGAATTGAATGAACTTCAAAATTCCTTTTTTTGATCATACTCATTTATTATTCCATCCTTTCCCCTTAGCCAATTTGCTATTCTTCCATGACCTTCACTCAGTTCACCCCCTCAGCTCTTGCCCAAAACCATCAATCCTGAACTGGTTACAATGTCCTGGCTTCCATAGCTGACCCCTTGGTGCTGCCATTCAACTCTATACTATGTTGAATCTCTTGCTCTCCTTATCTTATTTCTTACCAGGCTTTGCCAAATACAGACCCTAAATGATTCTCACACCCATAGTGTGCCCTCTTTGCTCTTTCTTGAGCCACTTAATGGAGCTCTGCTGATTGAATCCACTACAAATTGATGATAATTTACACTAGACCTTCATTATAGTGAAGTAAAACTTTGGTACCTCCTTAATCAGTTTGCTATCCTGTTCACCATCATAGCTATTCTAAACCTTTTCATCCTTCCTGAAGAATCCCTCCCTTCATCCGCTCAGCTGAGAACTTTGTCTAATACTTCACTAAAAAGACTGAATTCAGTTCCCAGGAGTTCCCTTTTCTCCCATCCTCACTTCCCACCACTCAGACATCTGCCCCAAACCTTCATATATTTTACTCCTATTTCACATAAAGAGATCACCTTTCTCTTCTTAACAGGCTAACAAGACAAAGCCCTTTATGTACATGCTTGATTCCATCCCTCCCATCTTATTCATCAGGTTGCCCTCACTATCATTTTCTCTGTCTCTGTCTCTTTCTCCCTTTTCTCTCTTTTTCTCACCCTTTCTCTAACTCTCTTTCTCTCTGCATCTCTATCTCTATTTCTCTGCATGTATGTCCTCTGTCTCTTTGTCTCTCTGTGTGTCTCTCAGAATGTCTCTGTGTCTCTCTCTAATCTCTGTCTCTACCTCTGTCTTTCTTTTTCTCTGTCTCCCCCTTTCTCCTTCTCTCTCTCTCTCTCTCTCTCTCTCTCTCTCTCTCTCTCTCTCTCTCTCTCTCCTTGTTTCTCTGTCTCTCTCTCTGTCTTTCTTTGTCTCTCCTCTAGGCCAAATACATGTGATTACACTTTCCGTATTTATCTTGCGTATATGTAGTTATTTAAATATTTTGCATCTGCAGTGCATAGCACAGTTCCCAATGTATAGTAAATGCTTAATAAATCATGTTTATTGAGTGGCTGAGTGATAATTCCTTGTTTATAATGTATTGTACCTAGATCAGAGACATCCCCTCCATTACTATTTAAGTTATTCTTAATTTTCATTTTTCGGAAAACATAGTGTTACATGGCTTTCAGCCACACACTACCAAAAGAATATTGGCATTAATAGTCACACTGCTAGGGATAGAATCGTATTTTCTTCATTTTGTTTGAATTAATAAATAAATCACATGGAAAATTTTTACTGATGAATCCATATCCTAATGAGTTATTTCAAATATTATGAAGAATGATGAAAAACTAGTCTAGAACTAATAGAGATTTTCCGGGGTGAGTAAAACATATTTTTTCTGAAGTAGTCTATGCAACTGGAAATAACACTAATTATGAACCTTTATTTCAAATATTTGTTTTACTCTTTAAAAGGTAGACAATCAGAAAATATTTTTCTGTGGCATTATAAGTAGTAAAATTAGTACTAAATGGGTATTATCCAAAGTTAATATGCAACACATTGCCTTTGATGACAGGTAACTATCAGCTAACAACAAAATGTTGTTTTAGCTTTAAAACTAAAACAAGAAGTTCAATTGAACAGGCAAGCTTTTTTTTTTCCTGGGCAAATCATATCTATAATTGTAAAGGCAATATGAATTAACATGGAAAAGAGCAAGGGAATATTTTATTGATCACTGTGTACTCTTCAGTGTTTCCCTTGTAAAATGTGTCCATACTGTCAGATACAAGAACTCTGTGACAAGTTCCCAGTAAAGCAAATCCAAGATAATGATGTCTATTTTGTCCTTTTGAAGTTGGGATGTAAATCAAGCAAGCTTCCCATGCTAATTGATGGGTGCTGGTTCAGCACTTTATATCTTAGGGCTACTTTCTTTACTGCATTCATTCTGCTGCTGCCTAAAGTACTTCTAGAAATTCTATTACCACTGCACAAGTCAACACTTGTGCAACAGTGATGAGTAGTGGGAAAAAACTACACAAAAAGAAGGTTGCTATACTGTGAATTAGAGACCTATTGTGTCATGTCAATTAACACATTGCTGAAACCGGAGGTTATATATAGCATTTGTATAAATGAAAATAGGCATTCTTACTAATTGGCACTCACAGTTCTCCCACAGTGAGTTGTACCACACCCATCCTCAGATGATAATCCAATGTATATAAAGCTACAATCTAAGCTACAATCTCTGTCTAGCACAATAACTTATGTTCTAAAGAAGTCTGGGTGTTTTTATAATAGAACTTTTTTTTTTCATTAGCCAATGTTTCACACACATTTCTTCTCATACTTTATAAATGCACAGACTTAAAAAATGATAAAAATTTTAGTTACTGCAATAGAAAATTAAAATAAATATCTTAATGTGAAATTGATTGTGGTTTGGTTGTGGAGATAAACCATAACTAGCATCATCATGAGTAACATTTGCAGGTTTTAAAAAAAAACTTTTAAGCTACATAAATAAAATACCATATGATTAGTGTAATTACTATCAGGGTCACTAGGAAATAGATTGGTATCAGTGAGAAGAGCTTCATCCCTTTGACCTTTAACTTCAGCTAAAATCATCCAATACAAATAATCAAATATTTACAATGATGATTCTTTTTCCCTCTAAAAAAATAACTATCTTTGGACAAAGCTTATATTCTCAAGATCCTGTTTTAATGTTAGAATCACAGAATTTTAGAGCTATTTATACAGGATTATATTGCACATACAATATTATTTCATGTAAAATTCTAAGCTCAATTCTGATTTTATGGAATTCAGAAAGAGGCCAGCTTTGTATGTGGTTCTGAAAATGTGCCCATAAATTATGTTATATGCTTCTCACTAAAATCACATTCATATAGGGTCATGGTTAAATTAATGAGGAGGGGGGAAAGGAGAGAAAGGAGAATAGACAGAGGTTGAATTTAATCATAATACTTCCCTAAATGGATTACCTTGTGTGAGTCACTTCCATGTTAAAGGCTTCAGTTTCCCATTGTATAAAATGTGACAACATAAGATCCCTAAGATTCCTTTCAACTCTAGATAATAGAGGATATGATCACTGAACAGTTTTCCATTAAGCTGGCTATCCTTTATACTATAGATCAAGTAAATTTCTCAAATTCCAGGCCATTACACAGAGTTTCTAGGGTTACTGTTGCTACATTTCACCAACTTATCCCTTTCTGAAGAAGTGTAAAAATGATACTCTACCAAATGGGAAGTTGCTTCCTGATAGTCTTACACTGATACCCCTATATACTGCAAAGATTTCTGGATGTCACAGAAAGAAATCCTCAACTTCATATGGTTTTTTTTTTGTTGGCTTTAATTCACTATTTAACCTTGACTGTTCATTTTGCTTCCCTTCCTTTCTCTAAAGAATCTCCCAGTAATCTGATCATGGCTACCCTATGCAATAATGATTGATACTTGGTGCCCTATGTAATACATAATATGTACTACATAAATAAGTAACGACTTAAATTTTTTATCATAGAACTCTTTGTTGTACCTAAAATCAACAAGACTTTACTAGATATGATGCTAGAAGGGAGTGGTCAAAATTGGTTTTTAAATTAATGTAGATTCACTTTTTAACATTTAAAAAATGGTAATTAAAACACTAAGACTTCATGTTCCAGACTAGGTCAGAATTTGAGAGGAAAAAAGAAAACCTGTGCCCTTCCCAAGTTTATAACTTTTCATGTGCCTAAATTTGGGGTTATCTGGGCCAATAATTCCTGTGGCTCAATTAATATATTGAAGTAATCTCCCTTAATCTTTCAGATACCTCATTCACTCAAAAAGAAAACAATTGTGATTCTGAAAATCTCCAACCCTCTTACCCTCAAAGAAAATGTGACATAACCTCCAAATCTCCATCCACACTACCACTATTTTCCTAATGTTCTCATAGCTATATAGTCAACATATTGTATTGATTTCATGCTGTCTCTTGCTTCCACCCCTTTTCTTGTAATTACCACTTTTACTTCCATCGATCATGCCCAGGTCACTTCATGCCAAAACATCTTACTTAAGTGACCCTGGGCAAGACATCAACCTCTCTGGCCTTCAGTTTCCAAAATTGTAAATGAAAGGTTTGGACTAGAAGATTTCTAAAATTATGATTCAATAGCCTCCTAGCTAGTTTCCCTGATTCTAAACTCTCCTATCATTCCATTGTTCAAGCTGCTATGTGTTAATCATATCACTCTCTTGCCTAAAACCTTCAGTGGTCTAAACTCCTTTGTCTGATATTTGAGACTTACATTCTACTATCATCTCTACTCAACCTGCACCAATTTAACTCTCACTTCTTCCAAACACAAACCCTGTACTCTAGCCCTGTTGCTCTCTCCAGTCTCCTGCACAAATTTTGTGCATCCCTGTCTTTCTCCCTTTTCTCAAATCCTTTTCTTCTTGGAAAGTCCCTACTCTCTCCTTTCCCCCTGTCAAATCCTACCCTACAAGGGTGACTAGGTGGCACAGTGAATACAGCACGGGCCCTGGAGTCAGGAGAACCTGAGTTCAAATCCAGCCTCAGACACTTAACACTTACTAGTCCTGTGACTTTGGGCAAGTCATTTAACCCCAACTGCCCTGCCTTCCCCCCTCCAAAGAAAAATAAAAGCTAAATAAACAAATCCTACACTACTTATCTAGACCCAAACCAAATTGCACCTCTTCCATGCTTCCTTCCTTGACTATTAAAGTTGATGCCTAAATGTATATAAATAGCTATTAATTTTTTTCTAGCATTTATTTGGCACCTAAAATTCTTTAGATTTCTATGGCCCTGAATATATTTTAAATATAATTCTTACATACTGCTTTGTATAGACAGGTCATTTTTCAGGTATGATATCTTATTCCCCTGACTACGTAGCATGCTATAATTGTTACTTACATTCCCATAAAGCTACACTCAATTTGTTGTTGTTGTTTTGGCTAATTTTCGGTAAATCCCTATTTATTCTTTTTTTTTTCTACCATCACTGGGGGAAATTTAAGAATTATTTTCTTCATGACAAATAATTAATATCTTTCTCTAAAGCTTAGATAGAAGGGTCATTAAAATTATCTATGGGAAGAACTGTTTAAATTTCTGTACAACTTCAGAGAGGGAAAATTGAGAATGGAATCTTAAAATATAAGGGGAAGGGAGGAGATGGCTGATTTTCACTGTCTCCCACTAACCTGAAAATATAAATAACTAGTGGTTTAAATGTATGCACTCTTTAAAAAAATTGGTTATGTGTAAACCAAATCTTATAGACTCAGAAAAGTTGTTCTAGAGGGAATCACAAGATTTATAATGCATACTTCTTAGGCTGGATAAAATATATAGAGAATGACATTAAGACCAAATAAACTCTGGGACAATCCCATTTTCATCAAGCTCCAGTGAATCATCCTAGCTACTGTACAGATACTGTAGTATATGAGATGATGGCAGAGCTGCTGGGAATGGATTCAAACTGGGAAGATTCTGCATAAAAAGTCTGGAATATAACTGATAGCTGACAGTTGCTTTGAAAGGATGACGAATACATTAAAAATGCTTTGTTCAGCTAGTCCTTAAGGATCTAATAATAAAATAAAGCTGGAAATATTATTAAAGTAGAATGGTGTGGTTTTAATTATATACTGACTGCTTTGGAGGAGGAAATTGTTCTGTTCCTAAAGAAAACGTCAAAGCTCTAAAACGAAGTGAAAAATTTAAAATGCCCAACTCTTCAATTTGAAACATACAAGGTTTGAAGATACTACAATATGCTTCCTTGGCCTTCCAAAGAGTCCCAGGGCTCCAGAAAGCAACTTCTCACAATGAATCTCTCTGTAAACAATTAGATTCTATGTAGGGCACCAGCATCCCAGGAAGGGATCAGAAAGTCATGCTCTGGATTTGAAATAATGAGTCCCAACTCAATTTATTAAGTCATTTTTCTAACTTTACCCACCTGAATTTTTTTTTTCATCCTTGTAGACTTCATATTAAAGGTATTTCCTAAAAAGGCTCATTTCTCTAAAGCAGGTTGTATGGAGATAAACTAAAAAAAGTTAAGTCATTATCTGTTCTGAATTATCTAATTAATTATACTATATCATGTAAAAGGAATTTCAGAAAAGTGAGATTGGAAATGACAGTTACCAAGTAAGGCCATTCTAGTTCAGATAAACAATGAAATCTAGTATATAGATAACTACTACAAGGTATCTATATACTAGGAATTTGGAAAAGGGGAAATAGGTCCTGACAAGCACAGTTGACCAAGAACTGACTAAAGCTGACCTGGTCTCCTTTCTAGGCCAATTAATTTGCCTGGGGTTGACAAGACATGGTCACTTCCAGCCTGGGATTATTTTGTAAATCTCCCAAACTCTCCCCTCCAGAGATAAGGTTTTCTTTAAAGACTTTTGTTTGTTATGTAAAATAGCTTTCCAGGTGAAACTGTGAGATGTCTAACTCCTCCCTCCAGCATCCTAATCATTCTCTCTGCCTCATACTAGATAAACCCTGTTCCCAGACCCTTCCTGGAGTACCCCAGCACTTGCTGTGTGGAACCCTGAGCTGCAGCTCACTTGCCCAGATTAAAGACTCCATTTTTGTTTACTGTTTTCATTTAAACTTTATGTTGAAAATTCTTTGGTTACATTTGCTGAGAAAAAAAATGCATGTCCCCCAGAGTTCCTGGTTTACTCCTTTGAAGAAAGCCCTAAAATTTTTGTTGTCAATTTGAAAATACCTAAATTTTATACTTGAAATTATACTTTTTATATAATTTGTGTTTTATGCTTAAACTTTTAAATGGCACTAGTTAAATTACTCAAACTCGTTTTGAAAAATTTCAAAATTTTAATTTTTACTTGAATTTAATCAAATCAGTTTATTATGGAGGCACAGTCTTAGAGATAAATCCAATTCATTTTGGCTTATTCAGTGGCATAAAACTAACACATTTTAATACTAATTTTCTTTCAATGATATTATATGCCTAAGGATCACAAAACAGGTAATCCAAAGAGCAATAGAGAGAGGGATTGTATCAAAATCTAGAAAGTATCATCCAGGGAATAATGTGTACTCAGAAAAGGAGGTGATCTGATTAGGTAGCAAAGACAAGGGACGGCATATGGACAGCCAAAGTGCTACATTAGTACCAATAGGATGTCTAAAGACCTAGAGTAAAGATTTTAGTGAATTGGGTAAATCCTCTGTGGAAGAGTTCGTGGACAAAAAACTACACAGGAAAAGAAATTACATATAAGTTATAATCAACACCTATGGAAAATGTCCAAATCAATAAGATCATAGATCCATCCAAATACAAAATAATATATGAGAAGTGCTTAAGAGAGGTATAAGTAAAGTGCTTCATGTCTAGAGGAACAGTGAGAAGTGGTGAAATGAAGTTATTAGTGACTATGTAAGGATCAAAGTCAATTTCTTAGGGCAAGTCACTTGCAAATTGGGCTTCACCCTTGTGAGGATGAGTAGAAATTCAATTAACATGGAAGGAACAGTATGAACAAAGACACAAAATATGATCAGGAAAATATGAACAATGAGTAGTCTAGAGTGGGTAAAATATAGAGTATCTATAAAAGCATGACATGAGGTTGGGAAGGTAGGATGGTAATGGATTGTGGAGGGTCTTAAATGACAGGCAAAAAAGTTTGGATTTGACTTCATAGAAAATAAGTTGAAAGAGAAATTTAATGAGAGATTTTACACACGTGCTGCAGGGGAAATACTTAGCTTACTACACATATGAAAATCTATAAAAATCATTATTATATAATGAAAATAAAATTATCAACAAAAATCCTAAAGACAGAACATATTTAATTACTCTTAAAAACTGGAAGATGATGAATTTATATTATAGTCAATGTTTGTTCAGTGGATTATCTCACCTTGGTCTTGTACCTACTACCATGATACACATACATACAGATTTCAACTATTAGAAGAGAAAAAGGAAAACATTATCTCAGCCACACCCATATTTTCATTCTGATATGCTAATGAATTTATTCATGCTAATAACCTTCATGAACTAAAAAGTAACTAGAAGGATATTTGGAAGCAAGTGGGGCCAATTATATCCCTAGTACTATACCTAAATACAGCACTGAACAGTGTTGCTTCCTTCTTTCATGTGTAGGGCACAAAGGTAAAACAAGAGGCAGATATTTTAACCTATGCATAAATCTGCACATAGTCAACTATGGTTATCACTAATTAATCATAGTATAAGATTCAAATTTATTCTGGAAGCATATTTAAAACTTTCTTTTCAGTTCAACTGAAAATATTAAGGAATAATATTTCTCTGATTTAAAATCCCCTTTCTCATTCCCTTTTGTTTATAAAAGAAAGTATTTGGAAGAGGACAAAAAGTATTTCTTAAGGGAATGGATTAATGTTGGAAACTAAACTTTGAACAAAAAAATCTATCTTTTTTTTTGTTTTTTTTTAGAACATTGCCTTCCCCATCACCTCAAAGGATTAGGAAATTGACCTATCCAAAGGTAATCCCCTCTTTCACCATCCCTTGAAGCAATGGTACTATGGACTTCCTTTCTCTATTCAGAAAGGGTGAGGATATTTATCACATGGAGAAGACCTGTTTCAGTTCTTCATTAGAATGTCTGGGAAGGAATGAGTTAAAATGTTAATTCAAAATACTATTTTAATGTACTGTGACTTTTTCTTCAGTTAGATTTCAATAAAAGTTATCTCAGTTGGTTTTAGAGCAAAGAAATGTCCAAGAAGAGGGGAAACAATAGCAATTTAAACATTTCTTTCTCTAGACTAAATTTGTTTGGATTTGGAATAATATTAAAAATTGTTTTAATGTTTCCGGCAGATTAGTGCCTAAAACACAAGAGTATAGTATTAATGTTTTTTCTTCAACACTTCCCACTCTAATCATACTCTTCTTATAATAACTAATTAGATAATATATTAGCAAAACATTATGTATGAGCTCTCTGGTAGAAGGCTGCTTTTTTTCTCTTTATTTTAAAGAATTTCTTTTAAAGCTCATTAATCAAATAATGAATATAATATCATTTGTATTTTTAAAAAATTGCCCAAGAATCCTCTTCAAATCTTTCTTTTGTTTGGGGGAGGGGTGGGAAGGAAAGGGAAGATTGAGGCACTTATGATAATTACACAAAGGCCCTTCAGATTACTTCATTAACAAGAATTGATTAGATAACTATCTGGCTAAACTAGGTTCCTATTGTTTTGATTATACAAAATTTGGTTAGAGATACCTTAAATAGTGAGATGTAATAAACAGATTTTTTGCTTGAAAGAGTATTCCAAGCATTTCCTTCTGAAAAGATATACATTTGAACTACTAAGAAATTTCTCAGGCCTCATCTAAGTCAGTCTGATAATAAAACTAATTTAGGCCTTATCAAATTCAGAAGTATTCTTTGAAAAATCTTCCTCTCCTGTCTTTTTCTTCCTTGTCAGAGCCATGACTTTTCCTCATATCCAATTAAACAAAGCCAAATTCTAGCAACTTAATCTGAGGGTACGATATTCAGAAACATTCTTTTCTACATCGATAGAGCAGAGATAGAGGTTGAACATTTGTTTTGGACTGAGTTCACAGTCTCTTCCCACTGTAATTTGATCAGTCTGTGCAGAACTGCCTGCCACACATGTTTGCTATACAGTGTTTGCTCACCATAGTTTCCCCCTCATTCCTTCATTCACTTGATAAGTGGAATGTACATGGTATGCTCTAATGAGTCTCAGACATTTAGCAATGATGAGCTGAGAGATGTATGAAGATTTCTGTCAGGAAGCAAATAGCTTTGGGATGTTTGTGAAAACACTGAGCACCTATGCAAACTTCTCCATTCCTACAGAAGAGTACATATGCAAATTTCAAAGTTCACAGCTACACTTTTAGACATTCATCTATTGATTCCCATAGATTTAATTTCAACTTGGAGGTCAAATTTTTATAAACTCAGTCTTTTACTTAGAAGTAGAAGATTAGAAGGAACTGGGAAGAGGGCACTGAAGTTCTATTTTTATCTCATCACTGACTTTTTACTTGAAAGGCCAATTACTTATGCACTCCAATTTTCATTTCCCTAGCTATAATAATGCTCACCATCTACCTCAGAAGGACATTAGAATCTTTCAAAAAAATCTTGATTGCTCTTACTGTCTGGGAAGAAAAGTTCTATCAATATGAACTATTGGGATTTAATTATACCATATATTCTATGCTTTCAAAAATGCTGTTAAAATTAGTTGAAGACTTAAGAAACTGATAATAATAATAACTAAAGTTTATCTAGTTCTTTAAGCTTTGGGTGATCTCTCTTCTCACCTCTGCCTACTGGCTTCCTTCAAGATTCAACTTAAATCTTACCTTCTATAGGCCACCTTTACCAGTCTCTGCCTACCTTCTACCCCCCAATGCCAGCCCACCACAGCTAGTATTTTCCCTGTTGGATTACCTTCTATCTACACTTCATATATCTTGTACATTCGATTCTTTTCAAGTTGTTGCCCCCATTAAAATATTAATTCCTTGAACTGGGATTGTATTTTTACCTTTCTTTGTATCCTCATTGCTTAGAATACTGTCAGGTACTTAATAACCAATTAATAACATTTTATTGACTGACTACAAAGCACTTAACATCTGTTATCTCATTAAGTCCTTACTGTAATTCTGAGGAAATAGGTACTATTATTACTCTTATTTTGTAGATAAGGAAACTGAGGCTGAGAGAGATTGAGTAACTCATGAAGAGTCACATTGTGGTTGTGGCTTGTCCTTGGTTCTTGAAGAGGACCATGACATCAGGGAAATGATGACGTGACTTGCAATTGACTTTGATTTGCGTGAGGGAGGGCTTTGCAAAGTCACCAGCCTCTTTCTCCTCCAGGATCATCTGGTTCCAGTGGCTTGATATTCATCAAGATGACTAGAGATGGCCCAGGATGCAATGGGAAAAATTGCTTGGGTCACACTGAGGTAGAATTTGAACTTAGGTCTTTCTGACCCCAACCTCAGTACTCTACCCACTACTCCACCTAGGTGGCACTAAATAAGATTATTCCTCTTATTTTTCTTATTAGGGTTTTATTGGAAAATTTAAAATGCCATAATTTCCTTTAATACTTTGAGATTTTATTAATGTTCTAATCCTTTTGATTTTTTATTATTGTAAGTGAACTTCCTTTATTTTAGGCACCTGATTTGAACTAGCATATTCACCATATCTACATTATAGTATGTGTAGATTTCATAATTATTTTTAATCAGAAAAACACTTAATACTAATATTCAACATTCAAATACCCAGACAGATCAATGATCTCATCAATCTGGACATTCCCTCCTATAACGCCAATCCCCACCCATCCATGTCATCTGATAAGTTCATCACATCACAATGTGCTTCTCATTATTTATACATTGCTTCCTCTCCTTGTACTCCCAAACTCATCATCTTTAACACAATGATTTTATTTTCTAATGATATTTCTGACCTAGATATAGGAACCTTAAATTCTAGTTCCAGGTCTATTGTAACCACTTGGTCACTATATATTTTAGTTTCCTCATCTGTAAAACACAAATGATAATCTTGACCTGTCTATCCCATAGAAGTGGTAGAGGAATTAAGTGAGATAAGATAAATAGAAGGGCTTTCAAAAAGTATGAAATGCTATGCAAATGTAAGATACACTTAACCTTACCTCCTTTCTTCTACATTGAGTTTTTTCATAGACTAATACGTAATTTCCAGGAACATTTTCAGCTAAATTTACAATACACAAACAGTTAAATAAATAACTGGACTATAATTACAAGATGATTTTGAAGAGAGTTCTGTTCTTCTGTAATTCACACACAAACACTAACACATTCCCAAATAAGGGCACCTATGGATAAAATGCTACTTTTTCTAACACTCCAGTGCTAAACTCAAGACAAACAAGGCCTTAATATTCTCCTGAGTAACACTCAACTTTCCACCTATCTTCTATATTCCAATTTATGACAAAACAGTCTCGAGACCTCATCCTTTCTCTTATATTAGAGTTTAACCTTCTAATCATATGTTAATTGCTCAGTTCCTGAGGACATCCACTGAGAGAGACTGCCCTATATGCACAATTCAGAATACTATACTATGTCAGGGAAGTCCTGAGCAGAACATTTTCTAATAGCCTATTTTTTTAAATTTTGAATTAAATGATCATCAACAATCACAAACATCATAAGACATGAAGAACAGGAAAGAGCAATGTATGACAAATTACACATTTTCCACACATAATGTTTTGGGGTTTTTAATGCATATACACAGATGTATATAAATATATCTGTGGATATAAACATATATATGTTTAACTAGGTAGTAATGAATTGCTCTATTTTTATCCCTCTTTCCATCTCTTCTCCCTCCTTATGTCTTTTTAAAATTTTTAAATTGTTATTTTATTTTATTTCATTTAATGAGTATTTCTTTCAAGCATTTATTTTCTCATTCTATCACCTCCCCTCTTTGAAAAAGCAAAAGAAAGACCAAAATATTGTGACAAATATGCATAATTGGCCATGCCCCAAAATATATGATTCATTCTGCTATAAATATTTTGGCACCCATAGGTCCTTTTCATCTCTTTTTTGGGTATAAGCCTAGTAGCAATATAGCTGGGTCAAAAGTTATGGATAATTTGGTGGCTTTTGGAGTATGGTTCCAAATTCTTTCTTGAAAGACTCAACCACTGTATAACTCCACCAAGAGCTCATCAATGTGGCTGTCATTTTCCTTTTCTGTCAATTTTGTTAACCTGGTGAGTGTAAGGTAGAACTTTAGTTACTTTCTCTAATTATTAATGATTAAAGACAGTTTCATATGGCTATTTATAGTTAGGGTTTCTTTTTTGATGCTTTTTTTTCACATATCTATCACTGTCTACCAACTCACCTCCTATCACCCCCAACTAGAAGCCCTCCTTATCACAAATATATATTATCAAGCAAAATAAAAATTATATATTGAAAATATATTTCTGATTATATAACTGTAGCCCATCATGTCTTTACCAAGAGTTGAATGTTATACTTCACACACACACACACACACACACACACACACACACACACACACATTAGTCTTTGGAAATTCATAATTGGTTGTTGGCTTAGTGTAGCAGCAAGCACCCCAGTATCCCCAGGGTGACTGCCAGCACAGGTTCTTAGATCTGCTTTTCAGAAGGAAAGCAACTCAAAATGGGTTAACAAGCTTACTTTAATCAAACAAACACACATTACCTAGTTCAGGGGAAAAAGGTCAGCACCCTGAACTTCAGAGTTACAGAACTTACAGATCAAACAAGACAGGCTTCCAAACTGTCCCACCATTATATCAATACCAAATCACAGTTACCAGAGAGGGAAGCATCAACATCTGGGTTTTCAAAGCCGGGGGGCTCTCAACAACGGCTTCCCAGAGTCTCATCTGGTCAAATCACACAACACTTCTCAAAGTGAGCCCCAAAGCAAAGCCTCTCCTCAGGGTTTATATAGTCTTCTCCTGGCTCAGAGAATGTAACCACCCTTTTGATCCACTGCCCAATCACACAGCATCAAGGTGTGGTCATTCCTGAAAACCAAGCCTCCCACCACAGGCTCCATGTGACCACATTCAGCCTATTAGGAGGCAGAGCATATTTTCAAGTCAAGGAAGGTTTTCAGAGTCTCTTAAAGCCAATCAAAGTCTCTTAAGCCAATCAAAGGGCCTAGGGGCAGGGAAGATCTTTAAATCTGCATTTCCATTACACTTAGTCAAAATTCTGAAGTCTTTCAGAATTGTTTCTCCTCACATTGTTGCCATCACATAAATTGTTCTTCTGGTACTGTTAATTTTACTTCGTAGCATTTCATAAGTCATTTCATAGTTCTCTATATCTGTCCAATTCCTCGTTTATTGGCACAATACAGCATAATAAAAGTCCATTGCATTCTTATGCTGCAATTTGTTCAGCCATATCCCAATTGAAAGACACCTATTTTGCTTCCAGTTATTTGCCACACAAAATATGCTACTGCAGATATTCTTAGAAAAGTCATGTGGTACATAAAAGTGCTGGAACTGGAGTGAGAAAGACTTATCTTTGTGAGTTCATATCCAGATTCAGACACTTACTAGTTGTGTGACCCTGGGCAAGTATCTAAACCTCAGTTTGCCTCAGTTTCCTCGTTGGTAAAATGAGCTGGAGAAGGAAATGGCAAACTATTCCAGTATCTTTGCCAAGAAAACCTCAAACGGGGTTACAAAGAATTGGACATGATTGAAACAAATGAACAAACAAGTAGACATTCTTATATGCATGTGTCCTTTGCTTCTGCTCCAGCCTCATTTGGATACATGCCTAATAATCATATCACTAAATAAAAAAGGTATATACAGTTTCATGACTTTTGAAGTACAATTCCAAATTGCTTTCTAAAATGTTTGACCCAGTTTAGAGCTATACCAACAGTTCATACTGTGCCTGTCCTCCTACAATTGCTATCTTACTCTTTTGCCATCTATGCCAGTGTGATGGCTAAACGGAACCTGGTTGCTCATAACTTGTATCTTAAAATTGAAATATGCTTGTTCATGTCCTTTGATATGTATCTTAGATACATGTATGTAAGGTTATTGTGAAACTCAAATGAGATAATGAATATAAAACAATTTTCAAATCTTAAAACAATATAAATGATAGTTATTATTTATTATTATTATTCGCACTATTATTTTTAGTCTAGAGTCATCAGACCTCCAATTTGGAGATGACCACATTCCCTAAGCCTTCTGTATTCCTGTTGAGCCCAAGCAAAATTTATAGAGCAATATAGGAATGTGTTGATAAATATTTAATGACTGGGTTCTCTGGGAGAAAAAAAATGTACACATATACATTTTCAAGTTTAATCATCATTATTAACACTTTCTTACATATAGAAAATCAGCAATATAATAAATCAGGCCCTGAATTTCAGTCATAGATTAATAATCATCTACAAACTTGTTAGAGCTGGCTCCAGCACACCCCTACATGTATCTCTCGGGGGAAAGTTCTGATATAGGAGTCAGGAATGAGACCTGTGATTTCATTGATATAGGAAACTCCTGGAAGAGGAAAGTCCCTCAACCAATGCAAGTGAGCAATTTCTCTACATCTTAGTCTTACAAAGTTGCTTATAGAACAGAAAAGTTAAATAACTTGCCAAGGATCAAACAATCAGGATGATGTATCAGAGGAATGACTTTCTATTTTCCAAAAAGTTTCCCTTCTGAATGTAACCATATTTGTTCTGATTGTACAAAAGTTTTTCAATCTTATCTAACCAAACTATTCATTTTATTTCTTATGATCCTCTCTATCCTTTGTTCAGGTAGGAATTGTACCTCCTTTTTTATGAGATGACCTTTTATAATTAAGTCATGTATCCATTTTGGAAACAACTAGTGGCTCAGTGGATAGGGCACTCAGTCTGGAGTCAGGAAGACCTGAGTTCAAATCCAGCCTTAGACACTTCCTAGATATGGGACCCAGGGCAAATCACTTAACCTCTGATTGACTAGCAATATGGATCCATTTAAGAAGGAAATGGCCAACCACTCCAGTATCTTTGTAAAGAAAACCCTAAATAAAGTAACAAAGGCACAGATGCTATTGAAACAACTCAACAACAACAACAACATGTATCCATTACTGCTACACCACTTTCCAGTTTTCTCAGTGATCTTGTAAAGTAAGGCATTCTTAACTGGAGTTAGAGCCATTAGGTACATGAAACCTAATGTTACTATGTTAGATTACATCTAGGTCTTATTTTCCTTATCTGTTCCAATGGTCAACTTTTCTGGTTTTATTTTTTTTTAACCAGAAGTTGTTTCAATTACTGCTTTATTGTATAATTTGAGATGTGGTACTGCTAGGTACCCTTCAGTCTGACTTTTAAAATTATTATTTCCATTGAAGTCCTCAAGCTATTGTTCCTTCAGATGAATTTTATTTATTATTATTATTCTGTCTGAATTTATAAAATAATCCCTCTGTACTTTTATTGGTATAGTACTAGAACTTTAAATTAATTTAGGTAATATTACCATTTTTATTATTATGGCATAATCCACTAATGAGCAATGAATGTAGTTCTAATTATTTGTTTTCCTTTATTTCTATTTTTTTAAGTTTTGTTGTATTATAAAACAGTTATCATCAAAACTACTTGGTACTGGCTGAGAAATAGAGTGGTAGATCAGTGGAATAGGTTAGATACACAAGATACATTAGTCAATAACTATAGTAATCTACTATTTGATAAATCCAAAGACTCTAGCTTCTAGGACAAGTACTCACTATTTGACAAAAACTTCTGGGAAAACTGGAAAATAGTATGGCAGAAACTAGACATGGTAGACCAACATCTTACACCATATACCAAGATAAAGTCAGAATAAGCACATAATTTAGACATAAAGGCTGATACTATAAGCAAATTAGGAGAGCAAAGAATAGTTTACCTGTCAGATCTGTAGAGAAGGGAAGAATTCATGACTAAACAAGAGATAGAGAATATTATGAAATGCAAAATGGATAATTTTGATTACATTAAATTTAAAATGTTTTGCACAAACAAAGCCAATGCAACTTAAGAAGGGAAGACAAATCTGGGAAGCAAATTTTTTCAGCCAGTGTCTTGGATAAAGGCCTTATTTCTAAAGTATAGGGAGAACAGAGTCAAATTCATAATAATAAAAGTAATTCCCCAACTGACAAATGGTCAAAGGATATGAATAGGCAGTTTTCAGATAAAGAAATTAAATCTATCTATATGTATCTAATGTGAAAAAAATGCTCTATCAGTATTGATTAGAGAAATGCAAATTAAAACAGCTCTGAGGTTCCCTATCACACCTATTAGATTGACTAATGTGACAAAATAGGAAAATAATAAAGGTTGGAGAAGATATGAGAAAAATCTGAACATTCATGTATTCTCATTGTTAGTGACAATAATTCAATTAATGACAACAATTCAATTAATGAATTGATTCAACCATTCTAGAGAGTAATTTGGAACTATGCCCAAAGAGCTATAAAACTATGCATAACCTTTGATCCACCACTACTAAGTCTGTATCCAAAAAAAAAATAATAATAATAAAAGGGAAAAGACCTCATGATAAAAAAAGCACTCATGATAAAAAAAAGTCATCCAACTCCAGAGAGAAATCTGATGAACTCTGAGTGAAAATCAAATCATACTTTTTTCACTTTATGTTTCTTGCTTTTTTTTTGCAACTTAGCTAATATGGAAATATGTTTTATATGACTTCATGTGTTTAATGGTTATCATATTGCTTTACTTCCTAGTGGTTAAGAAAGGGACTAAAGGGAGGTAGAGAATTTGGAACTGAAAATTTATTTTAAATGAATGTTAAAAATAGAAATTCTCACTTTCTCATCAAAATATTTAGTTCTGTTTACTTGCATGTTTTTGGTCCAAACTATTTATTTTTCATTTCAAGTGTTCTTGATTTCATTTATCTGTTTCTACTATTCTATCATTTCTTAATCCATAATCCATTATGATCTATCCATTATGTTATGTAGGAAGCCACAAAAGGATTAAACATAAATGAGTTCTTCCATATTTCTTCCAACTAATAATCACACTGCTATTCACCAATGTTCTTAACTTGTTTAAAAACAAATTATATTTGTGATATCATATGAATGAATGGATGAATGAGTGGAAAGCATTTATTAAGAATTTACTATGAGCAAAGCACTATCCTAAGCACTGAGAATACAAATAGCTAAGTAAAACAGCACTTATTCTTAAGGAGTTCATATTCAAATGGGAGGAAAATATATAAGATCCATGTCTATGTCCCAGTGAACCTTAGGATACAGTGGCAAAGGAACTATGTGGTTCAAAGGAAAGAACATTTGACTTGGAGTCAGGAAGGCCAGAGTCCTGCCTCATATATTTTCTAATTTTGTGATCCTGGGAAAGTCATAATCTTTCTCAGTCTCAGTTTCCTCAGATTTAAAAGGGGGGATAATAATAACACCTATGGCATGGAGTCCTGAGGATCAAATGAGATAACAAGTGTTTTGCAAACTTTAAAGTACTACCTATAATTACTATTTTTCTCTTTAGTGTCATTTTTATTAGTAAAACCATGTATTTATTTCTTACATTGTTCGTTGTGAGTTCCTTATGGTATGTGAGAGTGTCAAAGACTTGTGGCTGTTAACATTTTATTTTCTGGGTGTTCAGAAGCTATGGATGCTGAGGCAGTGTGAGCTATACCACCTGAAGAAGTAGTGGCCAGGCCAACTGTCATAAGTGGTGCTTCCCTAGATGATAGCTGGGAAATATAGGGAGAGGGGAAGGAGCAGTGCCAATGGTTGTTATTCCTAGGGCTCTTGAGTATAAGATCAAGGACTATTTCCCTTGGGGCCCAAGGAAAAGCATTGGGTGGCACTTTGACTTGCCTGGTATAAACAGCCATCTCTCTCTACCTTAGAATATCTTACCTACTGCATTAGCTAATTTGTTAGCCCCATTGGTGGCCATCAGTTGGCAGCTAGTAGTGGTTGGTATGGTCTCTAAACTCATAAATAAAATAAATGTAGTATGCAAAAATAAAATTGTGTTTTATTAGCCAGTGGCTTGATCTTTGGGAAATACCTAGGCAAACTACAAAATGAACCTCCTATGGCACAAAAATATGTCAGCAGGATTCTGAAAACAATAGAGAAGCTCTATAGGAAACATTTCAAAAAGATAAGACAACAAATGAATGACCTAGGAAAAATAGATACCATAAAATTGGATCCCTGCTGCATCTACCTTCTAGCCTGATAGCACCAATTTTTAAAAACCCTGGATTTCACGATTATACTAACCAAGAATTATATGGAATGAATCAAAATCTGAATCTCATATTAAGAACCATAGCTTTATTGGTTCTAATGAAAACCAGGACATCTATTTGCAGACATAATTCCAGGAAATCCATTGGAAGAACAATGCAATACATCAGTTTGTAGTTCCTAAGTTAACATTTACAGGTAGAAAAGTATCCAAGAATAAAGGCAACATCCAAGGTGGCTGACTCTAGGAAACAGTGGAGTGTGGAGCTAAGCACTAGATGTAGAATAGAAGGACTGACTTAAAACTACCAGTGGCTGATAATCACTAGCAGTGTGATCATGGACAAGTATTAAACCTCAGTTTCCTCATCAGTAAAATGCCTGTAATAAGTGTCTCACAGGGTTGCTAAGAAGTTCGAATAAGACAATATATAAAGTAATTTGTGAAGACCTGAAATAAAGCTCTCGTTCTGGCATATAATGCAGGTAATTTTGGACAGCTCGGTGACATGGCAGATAAAGTGTCAGGCCTGTAGTCAGCAAGATTCATCTTCATGAATTCAAATCTGTGCTAAGACACTTACTGGCTATGTGACCCTGGGCAAGTCACTAAACCCTGTTTGTCTCGGTTTCCTAATCTTGTAATATGAGCTGGACAGGTTTCCTCATCTTGTAATATGAGCTGGACAAGAAAATGACAAACCATCCCACCATCTTTGCCAAGAAAACCCCAAATGGAATCTCAAAGAATCAGATGCAACTGAAACAATTGAACGACAACAAACTTTGGACAAACAGATTTAAACTGTCAGTGCCCTCCTATTTTAAATTATGGATGCCAATCTCAATCAGTGAAGAGAATTTCCATACTAGTAACTCAATATGAAGTTCATAGGTTTAAACCAAAAAAGAACAATGAATATTTGATAATTAATGTCTCCTGGTCCTTTGTCCCCATTTTCTCTATTTCATTTTATTATTATTATTGTTATTATTATAGATTACATATAATGCTTTACATTTGACATAGAACTTTTAAGTATTATTATGTATTCTCTCCATTTTGGGGAAGAAACTGAGATTCAGAGTTTATGTGATATATCCAAGGTGTTCTAATCTCTGTTTTCAATCTCACCTCCAACTTCAGTCCTTTTTCCCCCCTACCCATTGGAGACAAATGGGGGAAATAAGGGGGAAGTCTAGGGTAAAGTTAGGTTCTAAAATCAATTCAAAAACTAAAAATTTCATGTAGTCAGAAGTAAATACAATATCCTGTCTTTAAATAGATGTATCTAGAAGAGGGTTAGTTTGTTTTTGTGTTTTTTTTTTTTAAGGAGATAGGCTATATCAAAAAAAAGATGATTCTCAGTTGGTTACTATGAAAAAGTCAAATGTAAATTTTAACTTTCATTATACACAGCTAAGTTATTATTCAAGAGGGAGAGCAGAATAAAGACTTCTTTCTTCTCAAATGAAAGAAAACAAAAATAAGTAAAGGCATATCAGGTGATTAATTAAATGTAATTAAGTAAAAAATACTTTTTAAAAGACTTTTACTCTTAAGTGTGATTATATATTTCCCAAAAGTCTTACTTTTAACATTAAAGCTTGGGATATTATGTATTAGAGGGTGATCATACCACTTTTTAATTTAGGTGTCTGGGGCAGGTAGCTAAATCAGAAAGACCTGAGCCCAATTCTGACATCAGAAAGTGACTAGTTGTGTGACTCTGATTAAGTCACTTAACCTTTGCTCATTTTCCTCTACTGTAAAATAGGGCTAATATTAGCATTTACCTCCCAGTGTTGTCATGAGGATCAAATGAGAATATTTGTAAAGTACTTAGCATGTGCTTGGCATATAGTAGCTGTTTAATAAATGTTTTTCCCCCTCCTTTCCTTTTTCTGTACTTATTCTTCAATGATTAATAAACTTTCACCTCATCATACCCATCCCAGTGATCTTAAGAACCCAGTAGCCATTAAACTCTGTTCCCCACCCCTCCATTGACCTACCTTTATTCCCATCCCCTAAATCCTCTCCCCAACCTTCTACACTAACACCATCCAGTCCTTCCATTGTGATCTTTAAAATGTCTATTAAATGTATTTAAATTTTTTTTTATTTCATCTTAAATCTTTTCCATTATTTATATCTTCTGGCTTTCAGTGAGGCTGGGCTCCCTCCTAAGTCTCTTCCCATACTCTCTGGCCACCCTTCCTATGCTGGTTGCAATTTTAATCCCACCCCTTTAACTCACCTGGGCAAGTACTTATCCTCTGTTTATCTCACTTTCCTCAACTCTTAAGTGGGAATAATAATAGCAGCTGCCTTGCAAAATAGTTGTGAAGATCCAATGAGATTATAATTGTAAAATTACCAGCCCAGTGCCTGGCACTTAATAAATGCTTGTTTCTTTCCTTCCTTTCTCCTCAAACTTCCCAGAGCTCCCCTTTTCTTCTAACCTCTCAGCTAAAAGTCACGCCTCACATTTCACTGAAAAAATTAAGAACATTTGCAGAAATTCCCTCTTCTCCCCCATTCCTCATGTCACACTCAGATGCTATATGTGACACTCCTCCTGTTTATCATAAAGAAGTGGCCCTTCTCCCTGATAAGGCAAGCCCCTCTATATATACCAATGATCCCACTCCACACAGTCTTGTCCAACAGATTGCTTCCTCTACCACCCCTATTCTCTGACTATTCTTCAATCAATGATACTTTGGAGGACTGGCTCCTGCTGGAACCACTAATTTGACCTATTCATTGGATCCTGTCAAGCTAACCTACTCTATAATCTGCTCTGCTATCTCTGATATACTGCCTGATTATTTGAAGATAAGAAAAATCCTGCACCTTTCAATTAGAAGGTATTTATAATAGTAAATGGACACTTTATTGGTGGGTTTCTGGGAATAACAGAATATGTGGTAAGTGTTAGGATACCGAATGATGTAACAAGGAAGAAGTACATTGCTAATAAGAGAGAATGAGTCTGTAATGCATAGAATGCTTGAACTGGAAGGGTGTTCTATTTCTCAGGGTTGTGAAGATCAAATGGGATATTTATAAAGCACTTAGCACAGTGTTTGGCACATAGTAGGCACTATATAAATGTTTATTTCTCTTCCTTCCTCCTTTTTGTTGACTAAGTAAAAGAGGTCATTCTTTGCCTCATTTCTTACCTAGCCTTAATTACTGAGTGGGCATTGTCTCAGTCAAACTGAGACTTGGGAAAGACCTTAACTTAAAAAGGCTAGTCTCCCATTACATCCAGGGCTATGCCTACTACTCCTTACATATATCTTGCCACTGGACCCAGATGGCTCTAAAGGAGAAGTGAGGCTAGTGATTTTGTACAATTCATTTGCAAGTCATGGCATCACCTTCCTGATGTCATGGTCCTCTTTGAGAGCAAAGGACAAACAACAATACAACAAATCATAAAAGTGCATAGGCATTAAGTTTGTCTTTGTAATTGCTTTTCTTCTTTCATGGGTATTACTCTTTAAATTCTGTCTACTCTGAGTTAGGGAAAATTCCTTTCAGATTTCATTGTGCTACTTACCACTCTATACAGATCACCCTCAGAGAGGCTCATGTAGAAGGAATGAAGAGACAGGGGGGAGCTAGTGATTTTTTCATGACTTCTTCCCAGCACCAAACTCATCATCTTCCCTATGTACAACCAGAATGTATAACCAGAAAGTGACTTGGCCATAATCCCATCATTTCAAATGGAAGTTCTAACTTCATAAGCAACAGAGGTGCCTATATATTCTATTCAACCTTGCATGCAGAGTTGGCCCTACCTAAATTGTGAAATAGACATTGTTAGGTTTTGACACCATCCTGCCTTCCATATTAATCCTCTTTTCTTCCTCCCAGCATTTTCCTCTCCCTACAATCTCCCTCCCACCCTAACAATCTATCCTTTAGATATCCTTTATCCTCTCATTATTGCTCTCAATTAACTGAACAAATCCTATCTAGGGTGTTAGCTAATAAGGGTTTAACTTATGACTCCTCTCTAGGGTGTTTACAATTTTAAATAGGAAACCTGAACCCATAATTGTCAAATGACAAGGAGGTGTTGCAGATATTTTAGGGCAGGGAGCCCTTTCTGGCATCTCCCCCCCGCCAATTACAGTGCAATCATAAAGAAAATAATGAATATTAAGGGATAGTTGAAATGATCAAATTGGCCTTGCCACTCTCCCCAGAGATCACATGTACATCCAGCTTTATTTTCTTGGGATCATCTGAGAGCATCAGGCTCATTAGTACTAAAGCAAATTCCTCACTTCACAGGGTATGCAGATTTTTGGGCACTGAGCTGGACTATATGTTTCACAATCTGATTATTTTGGCTGTCTTGACAATATCCATCAAATAATTCCTATGTTAGCCAAATCAGGGGTATAACAATCTCTGATTGTTATTGAGATGGCAAAAACAATCAATTCAAGCTGTGTTAACTGGTTATTTCAACCAAATAAGAACTGGCTTAGGGAATTGTCTTTATGGGGCAAATCTAAATTCAACTATAAAATGCAGTCAGTCTAATTTATCCATCTATATAGAGCATCATATAGTAGGAAACTAGAATTATTTGTTCTACAATTCATAGAACATCAAAATACAATACACAGAGATCACTTCAATCTTAAGGACATAATGTTTGATTTTGCTTATTGGGGTCCAAAAGACCCAAGCTCAATCTAATTAATCATCAGAATACTTAAGTTCCCTAAACTCTCACAACATAACCATTCTACAGATGGAAAAACTTCCCCATACTCCAATTTTTAAAAACAAAATTTTTCTAGGATATATGATCATATATTTAGAGATAGAAAAGATCTCAGAGAGTATAAAACCCAATTCCTTTCTTTTACAGATGAGGATACTAAATCCCTGACTTTTCTTCCCAGTAAGGGTGGGTGACAAGGGAGGAAGAGAATGAATCTAGAATTCAAAGTTTTAAAACCAAATGTTTACATATATATATGTATATATATATATATATACATATATATGTATATATATATACATATATATATATGTAATTAATACTATTTTACATGTAATTGGGAAATAAGATATACAGGCACTGGGGCATAGAGATCCACCATGCCCTACTGGAAAAGTAGAAAGGGGTATGGGGGAAGATATGGGAGAGAACATATTGGAGGAGGGAATATCCAGTGGGACTGCTATTTTGGGGAGGTGGGGAGGTGGAAAATGGGGAGAAAATTTGTAACTCAAAATCTGGTGGAAATGAATGATGTAAATCAGAAGTTAATAAAGCATTTGAAAAAAAAAAGAAAGGCTAATTGACTCATTGATAGACATACAGCGAGTAAGTGTTAGAGCAGGACTGATTTGAAGTCAGGTCCTCTGACTTTCTGGGCAGTGTTCTTTTGCATTGTGCCATATTTAACCCTGTATTAGAAAAAGTGTTAAAAGTGTGGGTCAAGTACTATTTTCATCTTTGAAATGTAACTACAAACACATTTCCAATGCAGAAGCAACATAAATATGATGATATGGCATGCTTAAAATATCACTTATTTTTACAAATCAACATTTTTTACTAATGTGCTAGGGTCCACTTTTCCATTTCCAGCACTTGTAATTCCACATTCCAAGAGAGCTATAAAGGGCACTGGGTCCCTGCCCCTCTGAAGGACGTGAAGGGCCCTGAGGGCCAGAGTAGAAAGACCAATGCATCTTTTGGGATTCAGGCCTGTGAAGAATGCCATAGAGCTTTGATGGATTATCACTTAAACTGAAACAAGCTGAAAAGTCATAAATCCTTGACTTCCCTCAGGCTTAGATGGAACTGATTATAAGAAAGAGCATCTGAAGACACCAAACTGCCCTGAACCCCAACCAGAGTCCTTTTTAGAAAATGTAAAAGAAGCATCATTTATAGACAATATAAACAAATGAACTGCATATTCTAGGACCAAGAAACTCTGGCACTAATCATCTCAGATTAATGCTAGCCCAATGATGAGCTACAAGTAAATCAACAGTGTTGTCAAAACACTGCTCTTTTAATCCCAGATAAATGATGAGGTTTATAAAAAAGGAGGGTTTTGAGGGTCATGGAAGATTGTTTAAACATACGTGGAGAGTGGTTTAAGTGCTAATCCACTGCCATTTATGTAAACCACAGTTCTGTCATCAGTCCTGGGTACATGTAATTGCCTCATCATTCCATAAATCCAGAAGGCTCGTTGAAACGCATCCCTGTTGGAATCAGCTCTCCATCCTGAGCTTGTAAGTTTCAAACTCCTTTTTCCATAAACTTGGCAGCAATGCAGCCATTACAGTACATTCACTCCTGATTCAGGTACATTAAGGGCTTTAAAATACCCTTACTTTCATGCAGCTCCACCCTCCCTTCAAACTTAAAAGACCCAAAGACACTGAAATGCTTTTGCCCCTGGGTATTTTCACAAGGTACCTTTTAAATAAAACTGAATTTCACTGAAAGCTAAGTTACACATCTGCTTTGCTTTACCACCACCAACAAAAAATACAAATAAAAAACATGCTGATGGTTTCAGTCCAAAGTCTTTTTGTAAGCAAGAAAGATATATAGAATGTTCAGTTAATTGCCAAGAGGAAATCCATATGTGCTATTTGCTTTCTAAGAAAGGACAGGTCCTACTGACATTTAATTGATGAAATGCTGTACACAAAACTGACAATGATTAATACCATTCTAAGATGCCATTTTAAGGGTTGTAAGTGTAGTACTTTGGAATCTATTCATTGACATTTACATTCCTATTTGCTAGTTATCAAATCTAGTTCTCATTTTAAGATTTATAGAAAACACAAAATATTAAGTAGTTTCAAAAGAAAATTACTTCCTAGGCATCTAGGAATAGATCCCACAAAGTCAGAAATGATTCATTCTTTTCTCCTTGATTTTCTTCTTTTAAAAGCAATCATCTCTTATCATTATTATCATCCAGAAATCTTTATTGAGCACCCAAAAAGAAGAAGAATACAGTAGATACAATGGAGTTCAGAAAGCTCTCTTAAGTTCCTAAAATCTTATAGAGGTCTAAGGCAGTTATAAAACTAATTTCCAGGACTAAGTGAGCTTCATATATTGCAAACTGAATTCCTAGTAGCCTATTTCACTGTGACCCTCCAACATATTAAGATACAGCTATAAGCTTTGCAGCTTGTATTTCATAACCCAGGAATCCCTATAACAATAGATAATGATTCTCAAATGTCCTTATCTGACACAGTAACAACAACAACAATATGGAGACAAAGTTCAAGGCTTGGTTTCCTTTTTTCATCCTCAATATAAAAGGGGAGTACAGAGGCTTTGTTTTCTCTTCACATAATTCACAGTTCATTATGCCAAGGTCTTCCCAAGTCCCAAAATTTCTTACCGTATTTCTCCCACTGTACTGCTGCCATATCACCTTCTTGAATTATTTTATATGTTATTTTATGTTTTTATATAAATATATCTTTTATATGTTATTTTATATGTAATAATACATATTTGGTATGTAATACAATCTATAGGGAAGATGCAAAAGTGGTGGTCCCTCCTCTGCAATGTTGAGACACCTCTTGGCTGAATCCACAAGGACTGAGCCAGATGAAAAGGGATAGTCAGTGACTCCTCCAGAAAAAAGAGATTTTCAAGTAATGCCCTACTCAGGAACAGGTCAGTTAAGGTCAGGATAAACAGCTCTGGTCAAAAATTCAAAGGGGATCCATGTGTAACATGCCTGGTAACAAATTTACTCACCACCTCATCCCTTCCCCTAGTCTTTGATTCTCCTTTGCCTCAAGGGATAGATCTACGATTTTTAATTCACTTTACATTATTAATCTCTCTTTGCTTTAAACTCTCCTCTGCTTATAAAACATGATCTAGATTAGGAATGTTCTTTCAATGTGTCTCTAATGTGTTTGTGATTTCCATAGGGAGTCACTACCCCCTCATTCTCCTCAGTGCCTCAGACTGATGTTTCTCCCTTCAGACCCAATTCTTCCACAAACCTCTCCCCATGTTGATAACAGTGATCACACAATAAACATTAGGGGTTTTCTCATACACAAAAAGAGATGAAATGAAAGCAATGAAAAGTTTGGTGAATAGAGAACAGACAATTTAGTGCTTTTCACTGTAGAGGGAAAAATAGTCTTTCTTACTTTTAATCACATCATTGGAAGGAGGGTGGTGCAGTTCATGGAAGTGACTTTCTTTCCCTTTCGCAAGGTAAAGATATGAAGGAAATGTGTATGGCTCTCACACTTGTTATTTTCTCAGTACTGATCACATCCTCCCTGAGTAGCAGCACTGTCATTAGTCATAGCAACAGCAATGGTAGTTGATCTGATTCTTTCAGAAGGAGAAAACTGGGGGCAGAGCCAAGATGGCAGAGTAAAGGCAGGAACTCACCTGAGATCTCCCACAAAACCTTCCAAATACTTTTTAAAAGTGACTCTAAACAAATTCTAGAGTAGCAGAACCCACAAAAAGACAGAGTGAAACAAATTTCCAGCCCAAGGCAGTCTGAAATGTCAACAGGAAAAGTCTGTTGTACCAGTGTGATAGAGTAGCCCAGTCTGGTATAGGCTGTACCAGTGCTGATCAGGCTCTAGCAAACCCAGAGCAGGTCTCATATCGACTGAATCACTCACAGCAGGCATGGTTCCAGAGTTCTCAGCTCACAGATGCCAAAGACAACCTAGAAAATCAGCAGTAAAGGTCTGTCAGACCTAGGTGAGAGAGGAGTGCAATCCAGTGCTGGCTTCATTGCATTTGAGAATTGCCCTGGCCCCAGAAAACCAGGAGCAGGACTTGGGAGTGACTGAACAGCAGCAGTAGCCATGGGTGCTTCCAGAGTTCTCAATCCACAGATGGTAAAGGGATCAAAAACTAGTCAAAAGATTACAGGGGATTTTTTCCTAGTATTGAGGCAGGACTCTGCCGCTTTGCCTATACTTGGATCTGGGTCCCAGTCCTGGTTGGCAGCCCTGGAGTGAGAAGGAACACTGGCATAGCAGAGCTTGTGGCAGCAGTAGAAAGGGGACCCTCTTCACAGTTTGAGGTCAGAAAAGAGTATTTGTGGTCACTCACAGTCCAGAGCACAGGAGTAAACACCTCTCCTTAGGTCATACCACCTGGGAAGAACTGAAAACTTATAGGTCCCTAGACATATCTCTGAAAACAGTTGCATAAAACTCCTGAAGCTTGGGACAAGTTGCCCTCCACCATGGAAGCAGAGCCCTACCTTAACAAAGAGTTTAAAAGTCAAGTAATAGGCTGGGAAAATGAGCAAACAACAGAAAAAAAACTAACAATAGAAACTTATTTTGGTAACAAGGAAGATCAAAACACACACTTGGAAGAAGACAACAAAGTCAAATCTCCTACATTCAAAGCCTCCAAGAGAAATATGAATTGATGTCAGACCCTGAAAGAGCTCAAAAAGGATTTTGAAAATCAAGTAAGAGAAGCAGAGGGAAAAATGGGAAGAGAAATGAGACTGATACAAGAAAATCATAATAAAAAAAAGAGGCAATGGCTTGGTAAAGGAGACACAAAAAATTAGTGAAGAAAATACTTTTTAAAACAGACTTAAAAAACAAAGGTCTAAAACCTCACTGAAGAAAATAATTCCTTAAAAAATTAGAATGGCGGGGCAGCTAAGTGGCGTAGTGAGCAAGAGCTCCCGCCTAAGCGTCAGGAAGACCCGGGATTGGTTCCGGCCTCAGATACTTAACACCCACACAAAAATAACTGTAACTTTGAACAAGTTACCTAACCCCAATTGCTTTAAAAAAAAAGAAATTAGAATGGAGCAAATGGAAGTTAATGATTTTATGAGAAATCAAAAAATAATAAAACCAAAAGAATGAAGAATAATAGAAGACAATGTGAAATATCTCGTTGGAAAAACAACTGACCTGGAAAATAGGCCCAGAAGAGAAAATTTTAAAATTATTGGACTACCTGAAACACATGATCAAAAAAAGAGGCTAGATATCGTCTTTCAAGAAATTATCAAGGAATAATGTTAAGATGTTGATACTGATCAATAGTTTTATAGATATGATAGTCTAGAACCATATATATCACTATAAAATAGAAATAGGAAGAATCTACCAATCACCTCCTGAAAGAGATCCAAAATGAAAACTCCCAGCAATATTTTAGCCAAATTCCAGAATTCCTAGGTCAAGGAGAAAATATTGCAAGCATCCAGAAAGAAACAATTTAAGTATTGTGGAACCAAAATCAGGATAATACAAGATTTAACAGCTTCTATATTAAAGAATTAGAAGGCTTGGAATATGATAGTCTGGAGGGCAAAGGAGTTAAGAATTACCTACCCAGAAAAACTGAGTGTAATCCATGAGTGGGAAAGTGGATACTCAGTGAGATAGAGGAATTTAATGTGTTCTTGAGAACAGACCAGAAATAAACAACTCTAGTTTTCACTAAGATGGCACCACCCAGCTGCTGGCCCATGATTATAATTTCTCCTTCCATTCTGGGTTTAGGAATGTTAATAGAGGGGCGGCTACGAGGTGCAGTGAGTAGAGCATCGGCCCTGGAGTCAGAAGGACCTGAGTTCAGATCCAGCCTCAGACACTTAACGTATGCAAACAAAAAAACCTAGCTGTGTGACCTTAGGCAAGTTACTTAACCCCAATTGCTCTCCAAAAAATTTTTAAATTTAAAAAAAGGAATGTTATAGAAGTTCAAGTTTCCATTTCTAGTTTCTTTCTGGTCTCATCTTTCTTCCCAATTATATATTTGAACAATGGACTAGGTACAGCCACTACATACTGGAGGCCTCTTTCTGTCTGCTCCACCACACTTGAATCACTAAGTTCTTTTGAGCACTCCATGGGCTCTCCATAGAAATCACCTTCATCTTCGTGCTGATAGGTCTGTTCTTGTATAAAGTTCTTCTAGTAAATGTGCTTTTCGATTTTTATAAGCTATGGATGAAGGTCTTCTGTGCTTCATGCAAAAGATCTTCCAACAAAATTCATTTTGTCACAGTGATGTTTTGACTATCTATTGCTCTCACTGACCAGCCCTCCCACAAGGCAGAAGGAAGGAGCCAAGCACAGAACCAAAAAGCACAGAACCCTGGTACCACATTCCACTGGTTCTTGGAAAGTTTTTTTCAATGTGTGCTAAATTTGTTTTTACATGTAACTGGGGAAAAACAAACTACTAAATATTTTTTAAATAAGGGGAGAGCTGGGAAGCAATTACTTACATATCTAGGACCTATTGGACCCCTCCCTGGCCAAACTGCCCTACTCCATGAAACCTCAAATTCCCTCTGTGAGAAACATTCCCTGAAATCCAGTTCCAAAGTACTACCATTGGTAAATTCTGGGAGAACATCTCCTTAGGGATCCCATATCTATGGCAACACAGGTGTTGAAAGGAACCTGGATGACAATGCAGACCAACACATAGCAGGAAAAAAAAAATCTCCATTACAAGTGGTTGTCTTTGCTTAATGACCTCCACTGAAGAAATCATTACTTCACATAATGATGATAACTTAAACCAGAAAGTTCCATCAACAAAGTGAAGCAGTGTTGTTTTTATGGATTGATTTTAAGTCGTGCTCAATGGTCATTATAACTCTAATAATTTATTGCTGAGGATTCATCAATGGACCAAATAAGGAGTTCTATTAGATGAGACTGTGTTTACACCACTGCTAGTGATTATGGCTATATAGGAAACACCTAAGAAGGATCTATTCAAGATTTTTTTTTAAATGGACTAAACTGTAAATTCTTTCCAATGACCAGGAGAAAAGACAATGAAATATATAATGTCTCAATATAGATTTAATTGGCTAGCTGAAGGTCAATTCAACTTTTTTCCATTCCTCTATTTTTAAAAAGAAAGCCATATTCTTATAAATCATACTCATAATTAAACTACAGCCTCCTAGGAATTCTGTAAGACCAGACAGCAAGTAATCAGATAAGACTACAAACTAAAAGATGACAGAGTGAAGGCAGGGATTCACCTGAGCTCTCCCAAATTCTTCTTGAAATAATTTTAAAATATCAGATCAAAACAAATTCTGAAGCAGCAAAACCAAAACAGGTTAGAGTGAAATGATTTTCCAGCCCCAGACAACTTGAAAGGTCATCTGTAAATGTATATCTCACTGAGGTGAGAGTGGAGCTCAGTGAAACACAATGGAGCACAGGTCATGATCCAGCAAGACAGTAGCAGGTTTTGAAGGCAGTTGTTCCATCCATGGCAATAGTGGCTTTTGGAGCTCTCAGCTCACAGATGGTAAGGGAGCTGGACAACTGTTCAGAAGGAGATTATAGGGGACTCTTTGCTGGCACTGGTGTAGGACTCTATTGCATTGACAATACAAGGTTGTTACTGGTTGCAGGCCCAGAAAGAGGAAGAGCACTTGCAACCCCAGGGGAGCAGCAACCCTGGTTATAGTTCCAGAGCAGAAAAGAGTGCTTGTGGTCACTCACAGACAAGAACATAGACTAGGAGAGTGGTGACCACACCTTTCCTCTGCTCATATCCTCTTAGAAGCACCAAAATCTGCAGACACTGAGAACTAGCTGTCAAAACAGCAACACAAAACCTTGAAACTTGGGACAGTGACCTGACCATTAACCTTAAGTTAAAAGTCAATAAACACACTGGAAAAAAATGAGCAAACAACAACAAAAGAACTTGACCATAAAAAGTCACTGAGGTGACAAGGAAGATCAAGACACAAACTCAGAAGACAACTGACTCAAAACAGCTAAATGCAAAGCCTCAAAGAAAAAATTGAATTGGTCACTGATGCTGCACTCCCCCCCCCCCAATAAAATTATTCTTAGAAGAGCTTAAAAAGGACTTTAAAAGTCAAAGAGGTAGAGGAAATTTTTGGAAAAGAAATTAAAGTGATGTAAGAAAATCATGAAAGCCAATAGCTTGCTAAAAGAGGCACAACAGAAATACTGAAGAAAATAACACCTGAAAAAAAAAGAATTGGTTAAATGGAAAAAAGAGGCATAAAAATCTATTGAAGAGAATGCATTAAAAAGCAGAATTGGCTAAATGGGAAAGGAGACACAAACACTCGCTGAAAAAATAATTTTATAAAAATTAGAACTAGACAAATGGAAGCACTTGATCCCTTGAGACATCAAGAAACAATAAAATCAAATGAAAAATGATGAAAAAAAATAGAAAAATGTGAAATATCTTATTGGAAAATCAAGTGACCTGGAAAATAGATCAAGGAGAGAAAATTTAAGAATTATTAGACTACCTAAAAGCCATGATCAAACAAAATAAACAAACAAAAAAGCCTAGACATCATCTTTTGAAATTTTTAAAGGAAAACCACCCTAATATCCTTGAACCAAAAGGTAAAATAGAAATTTGAAAGAATTCACCAATAACCTCTTGAAAAAGATCCCAAAATGAAAACTCCCAGAAATATAACCAAATTCTGTATCTCCCTGGTCAAGGAGAAAATATTGCAAGAAGACAGAAAAAAACAATTCAAATATCATGAAGTCACAGTCAGGATAATACAAGATTTATCAGCTTCTACCTTAAAGGAGCAGAGGGCTTAATGTGATAAAGAAGCTAAGATTATAATTAAGAATACCCATCAAAGGGGGGAGGGGGGTGGAGCCAAGATGGAGGAGTAGAAACAGGATTTCCCTGGGGCTCTAGCTTCCACCTCCTCCAATTCATGTAAAAACTGACTCTAAAGTTTTAGAGATACAGAACCCACAAAATGACAGAGCAAAACAAATCTTCTGCTGAAGGCAGCCCAGCAGGCTGGCAGGAAGGGTCTATGGCACTGAGCTGGAAGCCTAGCCCAGCCCTGTATGAGCAGATTTGGCCCAGGGCAGCTCCAACCAGCAAGGGCCAGAGCAGACTTCAGGAGAGTGAAGCACCAGCAGCTATGGTGGTTTCCACACTTCTCAACCTATAAATGCCAAAGAAAAACTAAGAGGTTAGTGTGGAACTCTGTTGGAACAGGGGTAGAGGGAAGAGCAAGGTCCAGCCCCTGTCCCTGGGACAAGAAGTGGCTGCACTAAGTGGCTGCCTCAGGAGTTCCTGGCCTGCAGATCACAGGGGGATCAAGAGACCATTCAGGTCCACAGGTACTTGGATCACACTGTCCTGAACTGCAGCTGGGGACATTCAATACTGTTCACAGGAAGGTCTTCACCCCCACCCCAACACACAGATTAAAAAGATGTTTGGGGAGTAGAAACAGCTCATCCAAGCCACTCTGCCCCCAGATTCCCCCAAAACTATGTAAAAGGGGTCTCTGAAAAACTTCTGGAGCCCCAGCACCCACAGAATGACACAGAGAAGCTAACCTCCCGCTGAGGACAGCCCAGCAGCCCTGCAGGAAGGACCAGCACAGTGGTCTGGGACCTGGCAGCACACAGAGCGCAGGAGCCAAGCTGAGCCCAGGTCCGTGTGAGCCAAGGTTTTAGCCCCAGGGCGGCAGGGCCAGCAGCTGGATAGAGGAACCCCAGAACACCAGGAGCTGTGGCGACTCCAGAATTATCAACATAGACATGCCTAGGACAAAGTAAGAGGTTAGTGCCCTATGGACTTGGGGACCGGTATTTAGGGAATGCGTCAGCTCCCTCCCCTGGGGGCTAGAAGCCACTGAGGAGACACGCCATTTTGTAGTTTTCAGAGGCAGCTCCAGCTCCTGGCCTGTAAATTGTAGGAAGATCCAGCGATCAGTCTTGGGAGGTAATCACTCTTGCTTTCACCTCCCTGGATCTGGATTGTGATCTAGGGTGGAAGCTGTGGGTGGGTTTACAGCTTGCCAGAAACGGAAGTTGCCCCCCCACACGTTTGGGACAAAAATTCTTCTATCTGGCCTTAAAGCCATAGTGTGGCAACAAGCCCAAAAGTCAAGCAATTAAGTGGCAACATGCCAAGACAAAGGAAACAGAAAAATGCAACCCTAGACTCCTATTTTGGGGGCACAGAGTGGGAAAAGGACTGTGAGGTCAGAAGTCCTACTCCAAAAGCCCCAGGGGAAAACATGAGTGGGTTGCAGGCCATAGAGGACCTTAAGAAGGACTTTAAAAATCAAATAGGAGAAGTGGGGGAAAAATTGGAAAGAGAAATGAGAAGGATGCAGGAAAAGTATGAAATGAGGGTCAACAGACTGACTGAGGAAAACAAAACCTTAAAATATAGACTAACTCAAATGGCAAAGGAGGCCCAAAAGGGCAATGAGGAGAAGAATGCCTTAAAAAGTCGAATTTGCCAGATGGAAAAAGAATCTCCAAAGTTCAATGAGGAGATTCATTCCTTCAGAGTTAGACTGGAGCAAATGGAAGCTAATGACTTTATGAGAAATCAAATATGCTGTTAAGCAGATCCAAACAAATGAAAGAATAGAAGGCAATGTGAAATATCTCATGGGAAAAACCAGTGACCTGGAAAAAAATCCAGGAGAGACAATTTAAAAATTATTGGACTACCTGAAAGCCATGATCAAAGAAAGAACCTAGAAATCACCCTTCAAGAAATTCTCAAGGAAAACTGCCCAGATGTTTTAGATCCAGAGGGCAAAATAGAGGTTGAAAGAATCCACGGATCACCTCCTGAAAAAGATCCCCAAAAGAAAACTCCCAGGAATATTATAGCCAGGTTTCAGAATCCCCAGATCAAGGAGAAAATACTACAAGCAGCCAGGAAGAAACAATTTCAATATTGTGGAAACACAATCAGAATAACCCAGGACCTGGCAGCTTCTACACTGAGGGATCGAAGGGCATGGAATATGATATTCCAGAGGGCAAAAGAACTGGGAATGAACCCAAGGGTCACCTACCCAGCAAAACTGAGTATTTTGTTTCAGGGGAAAATATGGTCATTCAGTGGAATAGAGGACTTTCAAGCATTCTTGAGGAAAAAACTAGAATTGAATAGAAAATTTGACATCCAGAGACAAGAATGAAGAGATGTCTGAGAAGGTAATCAGGGAAAAGAAATCAAAAGGAAATTATCAAAGTT
Organism: Gymnobelideus leadbeateri; assembly: GCA_011680675.1. NCBI lineage: Eukaryota > Metazoa > Chordata > Mammalia > Diprotodontia > Petauridae > Gymnobelideus > Gymnobelideus leadbeateri. The sequence continues at coordinate 119,108 of WOXC01009520.1, read as the reverse complement.
GAACTATTTACATTCCTATATGGAAAAGCAATAACTGTGACTGATATCTTTCTCACTATGAAAATAATGAAAGAAGTGTGTATGGTCATATGAATACATATGTGAATGTGTGTGTATATGGTTACAGTTATATATGGATAGAGGGCATAGGTTGAATTTGTTGGGAAGGGAGAATACTCAAGGGATGAAATTATGAGGTGAGAGAGGAAAGTGGCAAGAGGAGATGGGGAGAGACAGGGTAGGGTAAACTATCCCATGTAGAAGAAGCAAGGGGAAGTGGTTGCAAAGGAGGGGGAGAATAAGGAAGGCTAAAAAAGCAAAACCACATTCACATTGAATTTGGTTCAGGGAGAAAATGACATACATACTAAATGGGATATCTCAACCTGCAGCAGGATAGGGGGAAGGGGGATGAGAGGAGGGATGATGGATGGGAGGGAATCCTTGGGGTGAGGGGAGGTTGGAAGTACCCACTATAGAAGAGGGACAGGATCATGTAGGGAATGGACCAGGTGGGGGGTGGGATGAGTGGGAGGGAATTATAAGCAGCCTTGTACAATATATCTACTATGATAATGTTTTGCATAGCTAGACATTTACAACATATACTGAATCACTTATCTCCCAAGGGGGAATGGGTGACAAGGGAGGAAGGAAATGGATCTGAAATTCGAGGTCTTAAGATTAAATGTTTCAAATATATATATAAATACTATTATTAATACTCTTTTGCTTGTAATAGGGAGATAAGATGTGCAGGCATTGGGACACAAAGACTCACCTTCCTCTAATGGAAAAGTTGATGGGGGTATGGGAGAAGGTATGGGAGAGAGGAGATTGGAGGAAGCAATATCATGTGGGACTACTATTCTGGGAGGTTGGGTAGGGGAATAATGGGGGGAAAATGATTGTAACTCACAATCTGGCAGAAATGAATGATGTAAAACAGAAGTTAATAAAGCATTTGTTTAAAAAAAAAGATGTTTGACCTGATGTGTCAACTTTCACATATTAAACTAATTTTCATATATTGAAAAAAAGAGAGACCATTCAAAGGGTAATCACCCTTGCTTTGACCTGCTTGGATATGGATCTGGATCTGGGTGGAGGTCCTGGGGTGTGTGGCCAGGTGCCAGAGCCTGTGGGGGCTGCAGAGAGGGCACCCTCCTAATTGCTCTGGCAGCTGTGAAAACCCAGGCAATTTGGGACAAAGATCTCTCCATTCTGAAAGCAGAGTTTTACCGTGGCAGAGTTCAAAAGTCAAGTAATTGACTGGCAACATGAACAAACATAGGATACGAAATCCTACCATAGATTCCTTTTCCAGAGACAAAAAGGATAAAAGCATGGAATGGGAGGAAGATGACAAAATCAGAACTCCTGCATCAAAAGCTCCCAAGAAAAATATGAATTGGTTATAGGCCATCGAGGAGCTCAAGAAGTATTTTGAAAACCAAGTAAGAGAAGTGGAGGAAAAATTGGGAAGAGAAATGAGAATGATGCAAGAAAATCAAGAAAAACAAGTCATCAACACCCTGACTGAAGAAATAGCACCTTAAAAAATAGACTAACTGAAATGGCAAAAGAGGACCAAAAAGACAATGAATGCCTTAAAAAGTCAAATTTGCCAGGTGGAAAAAGAATTTCAAAAACCCACTGAAGAGAATAATTCCTCCAAAATTAGATTGGAGCAAATGGAAGCTAATGACTTTATGAGAAATCAAGATACTATAAAACAGATCCAAACAAATGAAAGAATAGAAGGCAATGTGAAATATCTCATTGGAAAAACCACTGACCTGGAAAATAGATCCAGGAGAGATAATTTAAAAATTATTGTCCTGCCTGAAAGCCATGATCAAAAAAAAGAGCCTACAAACCACCCTTCAAAAAATTATCAAGCAAAATTACCCTGATATTCTAGAAACAGAGGACAAAATAGAAATTGAAAGAATTCACCAATTGCCTCTTGAAAAAAAAATCCTAAAAAGAAAACACCTAGGAATATTATAGCCAAATTCCAGAGTTCCCAGGTCAAAGAGAAAATACTGCAAGCTGTCAGGAAGAAACAATTTCAGTATTGTGGAAACACAATCAGGATAACACAAGAACTAGCAGTTTCTACATTAAGGGATTGAAGGGCTTAGAATGTGATATTCTGGAGGTCAAAGCAGCTAGGATTAAAACCAAGAATCACCTACCCAGCCAAAGAGAGTATAATGCTTCAGAGGAAAATATGGTCATCATTCAATGAAATAGAAGATTTTCAAGCATTCTTGATGAAAAAACCAGAGCTGAACAGAAAATTTGACTTTCAAACACAAGAAGCAAGGGAAGCATGAGAAGAGAAACAGGGAAAAGAAATCATAAGGAACTTATTAAAGTTGAACTATTTACATTCCTACATGGAAAAAAAGATAATTGTAACTAATAAGATTTTTCTCAGTATGAGTACAATTGAAGGGAATATATGTGTAAATATACATATATATGTGTGTGTATTATGTATGTATAGGAGGATGTAGGTGTGTATAAATATATGTGAGTGTGTGCATATGTATGTGTGTGTGTGTATATATATATATATACATATATATATATATATATATATATATATACATATATACATAGACAGAGGGCGGAGCATGAGTCGAATATGAAGGGATGATACCTAAAAAATAAAATTAAGAAGTGAGAGAGGAAAATATTGGAAGAAAGAGAAAGGGAGAGATATATTATGGTAAATTATCTCACATAAAAGAGGCAAGAGAAAACTCTTATAATGGAGGGAAGAGCAGGAAGGTTAAAGGGAATGGGACAACTTTACTCTCGTTGAATTTGGCTTAATTAGGGAATAACATACACACTCAGTTGGGTATCTTACCCTACAGGAAAATAGGGGGGAAGGGGATAAGAAGGGGATGATAGAAGGAAGGGCAGATTAGGGGAGAGGGTAGTTAGAAGCAAACACTTTTGAAAAGGGAAAGGGTCAAAGTAGAAAATAGAATAGTAGGGAGGTTGAATAGGATGGAGGGAAATATAGTTAGTCTTTCACAATATATCTACTATGGAAATGTTTTGCATAGCTACACATGTACAACCTATATTGAGTTGCTAATCTTCCCAGTGGGTGTGGGTGAGGAAGGAAGAAGGGGAAAAATCTGGAACTCAAAGCTTTAAAAACAAATGTATATTTAAAAAAGAAAAATAATAATGCCCATCAAAGCTGAACATAATACTTCAGTGGAAAAAAATGATATTCAATGAAATGAAGGACTTTCAAATATTCCTGATGAAAAGACCAGACCTGAACAGAAAATCTGACTTTTAAATTCAAGACTCAAGAGAAGCATAAAAAGGTAAACATAAAAGAGAAAATATAAGGTATTCAATAAGGTTATGCTATTTACATTTCCACACGGGAAGATGATACTTATAACTCCTAAGAACTTTATTATTATTAGGGCAGGTAAAAAGTGCATACATAGTCAGAGGGCACAATTATGAGTTCACTATGATGGGAGAGTATCAAAAAATAAAATGAAGAGGTGAGAATGATAAATACACTGGGAGAAGAGGGAAGAAGTAGAATGGGGTAAATTATCTCACATAAAAGAGGCATGAAAGGAAGAGATTTTATAGTGGAATAGCCTTTACAGAATATGGGCAGGGTAGGAGGCTGCACTTAACCTTACTCCTATCAAAACTGACTCAAAGAGGGAATAGCATACACACTCAGTTGAGTATAGAAATCTATCTTACACTACAGGGAAATGGAAAGGGAGGGGGATAAGAGAGAAGGAAGAGACTAATAGCAGTGGGGAGTGGATTGGAAGAGGTAGTAGTCAAAGGCAAAACACTTTTGAGGAGGGACAGGGTTAAGGGGGAGCAAAGGATCAATGGAGGTGGGAGAGAAATAGGATGGAAGGGTGTATTTAGTTAGCAATATTAACTGTGAATGTAAATGGCATAAATTTAAAAAATGAAAGCAGAGAACAGAGTGGATTAAAAAACAGAATCTGATAATATAATGCTTCTGAAAAAGATATTTGAAGCACAGAGCCATATACAGAGTAAAGGTAAGGGACTGAAATAATATATTATCAAAGATCCAGGTCTGGAGTTAGGAAGACTCATCTTCCTGAGTTCAGATCTGGCCTCCGACACTTACTATTTATGTGACCCTGGTCACGCCACTTAACCCTGTTTGTCTCAGTTTCCTCATCTGTAAAATGAGCTCGAGAATGAAATGGCAAACCACTTTAGTATCTTTGCCAATAAAACGCCAATGGGGTCTTGGAGAGTTGGACAAAACTAAAAATGACTAAACAATAAAATCTACCTAAAACCATCAGCAAGCATTACCTTTAATGGAGATATAAGCTAGAAGCCTTCCCGATAAGATTAGGGCCAAAGCAAGGATGCTCATTATCACCTCTATTATACAGTATTGTCCTAAAACTGCTAGCTATAGCAATAAGAGAAGAAAAAGAAATTGAAGGAATTAGAATAGGCTATAAGGAAATAAAATTATCATTCTATGCAGATAATATGCTAGAGATGATGGTATACTTAAAGAATCCTAGAGAATCAACTAAAAACCTAGTTGAAATAATAACTTCAGCAAAGTTGTAGAATATAAAATAAACCCACATACATCATCATCATTTCTACATATTACCTAAAAATCCATCAGCAAGAGATAAAAAGAGAAATTCCATTTTTAAAATGGTAGACAATATCAAATATTTGGGATTCTGCTTGCCAAGAGAAACCTAGGAACCACATGAACATAATTACAAAACACTTCACACAAATAAAGTCATATCTAAACAACTGGAGAAGTAGTAATTGCTCATATGTAGACCAAGCTAATATAATAAAAATGATAACTCTACTTAAATTAATTTGCCTGGTCAATGCCATACCAATCCAACTATCAAAAATTATTTTATAGAACTGGAAAAAAATAATAAAACTCATCTGGAAAAACAAAAGGTCAAAAATATCAAGGGAACTGATGGAAAAATATGTGAAGGAAAGTGACCTAGCCATACCAGATCTCAATCTGTATTACAAAGCAGTAATCATTAAAACAATCTGGTAAAGGCTAAGAAACAGAGTGGTGGGTTTGTGGAATAAATTAGGTACACAACACACACTAGTAAATGACCACAGTAATCTAGAGTTTGATAAATACAAAGATCCAGACATTGATCAACTTTTGATGCCATATACAAAGATAAGGTCAAAATGGGCACATGATTGAGATACAAAGGGTGATACTAAAGGCAAATTAGGGGAGCATGGAAGAGTTTAACCATCATATATATATAGGTAAGGGAAGAATTTATGATGAAAGAAGAGATAGAAAGCATTATGGATAATTTTGATTATAGCAAATTAAAAAGGTTTTACATTAATAAAACCAATGCAGCCAACATTAGAAGGAAAGCAGAAAACTTAGGAAGGGGGAATTTTAGAGTAATGCACATTAAAATAACTCTGAGGTACCATCTCACACCTATCAGATTGGCCAATGTGACAGAAAAGGGAAATGACAAATATTGGAGGGGAGGTGGAAAAATTGGGACACTGATGGACTGATGGTGGAGTCATGAACTTATCCAAACATTCTAGGGAACAATTTGGAACTATCGCTGAAAGGTTATCTAATTGTGCATACCCTTTGACCCTGCAATACCTCTACTAAGTCTGTATCCCGAAGATATTTTTTTTAAATGCTTATATATACAAATATATTTATAGCAGCTCTGTATGATTGTGATGGAATACTACTGTGTTATAAGAAGTGATGAGCAGGATGCTTTCAGAAAAATCTAGAAAGGCTTACATGGTTGATGCAAAGTGAAGCAAGCAGAACCAAGAGAACATAGTACACAGTAACAGCAATATTATACAATAATCAATTGCGAACAACTTAGCTATTCTCTGCAATAAAATGATAGAAGACAATTCCAAAGGAATTAAGCTGAAAAAAATGTTATCTGTCTCCAGAGATTTGATTGAATCTGAATGCAGATTTATTATATTATACCTTTTTAAAGATAGATCTATGTATAAGAATTATATCTTTTTAAAATTTAAAATTAAAAAATTATACCTTTTTAAAATTAAAAAATTAAAAATACCTTTTTAATTTTTTCTTTGTTTTTCTTGTTTCTAGGGGTCTCAGGGGGATTTTTGTCTGCGTTTTCTTTCACAATGTGGCTAATTTGGAAATATATTTGCACATATAAAATCTATTTAAAATTCTTTGCCCTCTCAAGGAGAGGGAAGGGGGAGGAGGGAGAAAGATAATTTGGAGCTCAAAATTTTAAAGTTATTTTACATGAAGTTTGAAAAAAATAATTTTTTAAAAAGACTAGACACTGGAGCAATGTTTCTCATAAAGAGCCCCCAAAAAACTATGTCACAGGAAAACTTTCAAACATGGAGGGAACAATGAAAGGCAGCAATGGGCAGTATAATGACAACTCCTGGATGTTACAGGAAACTAGAATTGTACTTATCCTAAAAGGTTCCTTTAGTGACCACAGAAAGTCTCCACTTTCCACCATAGTCAGTCTTACCACCCAAGTATTCTTAATGTGCACACACACACACACACACACACACACACACACACACACACATTCTCTCTCCCCTACCCAAAAACCCAAAGAGAACAGATGCAGAGGGCTCCCAAAAGCCACAAAGAGTTTGCTGTACTGGCCGATGCTTTGTACAGAAGGTGCTGACCAAAGGGAAAAGTAACTTTTCTAGCCCAAAATCCATTCCATGTCATCACAAATGCTATAGACTATCAGGTGCCTTTTTCCAACTTTCTTTCTCCAGTGGTTGCCCAGTGACAGATCTATAGCAAACCAGACAGCTGTAAGCCAACCAATAAAAAACAAAAGTTGTGGCTACCAACAGACTCATGCCTGCTAGGGAAAACCTAAGCAGGCATGTGGGTAATACTAGCATGACAAGTTGGCAGCCCAAGGCCTTTCTGAAGTGAACAGCAAACAAGTTGAGGACGTGCACAATGTGGGCTTTGTCCAGCAATTTAGCCCTTAGTTTTACCATTGCAGCTGCTTCCAAAACAAAAACACATGGTATTGGATTCACTGCAACTAAAAGAAAACAGGATTCTAAGTGAGGACCAGTGGCTCAACTGCCAATGAATAGACTTACTTTGCTAATGAAGGCAGAATAGTGGTTCCATATTGAATCATTTGACAGACTAAATGTAACAATAATGTGCAAATTAAAAAATAGGAAAAAAGAACAATTTAAAGAGATCATGATCAGTATTTTAAGCAACAGCTGCAAAGAAGGAAAGGAGGGTTTATGCTGATAAGGGAAATGATGCTTAAAAGTAAAAGAACAAATATTTCAACAGATTTTCAGCATTTTTTTCTTGTAGAATATTTGAATCCTTTTGCCCTCTTCCCTCATACACAGAGAAAAAATAAAAGCAGAGACAGCACAACTTTCTAAAAATAAAATTCATCTGGAATAGTGAAAATGTTTAAATAATTCTAAGACTTGAGTCTCAGTATGAAAGAGACCCTACTTTCTCTGTTTTTTTTTTATCATTGTCTTTCCTTCCATTCCTCTTGCATTTGTTTCTACTTCGCCAATGCCCATCTCATTCCCAAGCCATACTTTCCATACACACCCTCTTTGCTGACTACATACCAGAAGAAACAGCAAACTCTTCTCATCTTTCATTTTACTGAGCACATCATTGGCAGCACTAGTGCCACTGCTTATCCCAGTTCAAGAAAAAATATTCCTATCTGGGACAGAACCACAAGGTCACAACTCCGGCAAAAAAATAAAAGTCAATATTATTATACTGGAATTGCCCAAAACCTAAAATAGTCCAGGACAAATTGCCCAAAACATATGTCTGAATTGCTCATGGAAAATGGACCATTGTTCATTCTAATCAAATGTACAACTGTCACTCTTCAATCTTTTCAATATGAAAATGATGAAAATAAACCTCTGATGCCCTTAATTAAAGGTACACAAATAATTGGGTAACTAGATTTGGAGGGTGTGAACATCTATTTAAACCTATTTAAACCAAGAGTGCATTCTTCATCCTAGGGGGAGGAGGTAATTTGTGTGCCTACAGCTAAGTGATGGATTTCCCTGTTAAAGTAATTATTATGAATTATTGAGAAGCACTCTGTGTGTAATGTTCAGTTCTCCATTTCCTACAAATCAAATTACTAAGGCTTATATTGGATTGTGAACATATTTAGAATATCTCTTCTTGTTTGTTAATTTTCCTTTTTGTCAAGAACCTTATTCTCCTCCTTGGACAAATAAATTTCCCCTCAATGGCATCTCTGGAAAACTCAGAAAAAATAAAAAATAAAAAGAATAGGTTCCATGCATGCTCCCCAGCTTCCCCCAGATAGCTAATCATAGCATTCCCCAGTGGCAGGAGAAAGTTCTACACTTGGCCTAGAAAAAGGGAACTTATCAGAAGTGTAAAAATAGACAAGACTATGGGATGGCAAGCAAAGAATTCTGCTACTACCAGAGACTCAATAGATGCATGCATGTATGTATACATATGTATATTTTACATATATGCACACATACATACATATACACACACTCATTCAAGACCAATTAATTTAACTCAACAATGAATATGGTTTGAAGATCAACATAGAATGGGAATCCTACGCATACCTACCTACAAAGAGGAATCTTCAGTTGTCTAAGGTCTCTAATATAGTCCCCTTCCCCCAAGTCAGGGACAAATAGTTGAAAAAGTAAAATATTTGTAATACCATCTTTGGACTACCTCCTTAACTTCTCAATCACAGGGTTGCAACTTGGGTCTCCATATGGATGACAAATATACCTCAAATTTAAGGTGTTCCCTGTGGACTTGAATTCTGCAAGCCTTTGTCACTGCATTTGTCATTGACAACAAGTAAGTACCATTAACTTCTAGGAAAGGCCATTACTAAGATGGTATCCTGAAAATCAGTCAGGTAACCTGAGGTTGTGTCTGCCTGTTTCCATACTGAATTTGTATTTAATTGGTATTAAATTTGAATGTATTCCTACACCAAATTATCTGTATGCATATGGTCAATGCTCCTTTGATCACTTTGAATAAGAGGTTTATAACATCCTTACTCCCCCACTCCCTCCTCCATTTTTATATACTCTTCTTCTTGTAAACCACAATTATGAGAAATGGTAAATTTCTCCTCCTTCTTTATATATATCCTAGTATGTTACTTTTTCCCCCCTCTCCTTTCTTCTCCTATACCCAACAAAATTGAATACAGTTGCTCTTATGCCATATTTTTATCTTTATTCTCCAAAAGACTTGTAGGATTCTAAAGACTCACATTTCCATTTCCTCCCATTTGGAAGGCAAGAACTTAATCAACATCTGTTACTTGCAATTGATAAGAAATGTTTATCTTTCTAGATTTCCCTTATCACCTGTGTTTGCATTTAAAAGATTTTATCAGGCTCAGTTTTTTATCATTTTTTTTTTTATCATTTTCTGTTCTATTAAAGTTCCTTTTTCTCCTCTGGAGGGAGGAAATTAAACTGAGTTTTTCTAGATAAGTAGTTGTTGATTGTAAGACTTTTTAAAACTTTTGTTTTGCTTTGGAATATAATATTCTAAAATTTTTCTCTCCTTTGAAGTAGTTGCATCTTGAGTGCTCCTGACCAGAATCCTTTGGTACTTGAATTATTTGTTTTTGGTTGCTTAACAGTATTTTCTTTAATTGGTAGCTCTATATTTGGGCAATGATATTCCTGGGGGAAAATGGAGCTTCTTTCAGGAGATAACTGGTGGATTTTTTTTTTTTTTAAGCAATTGGGGTTAAGTATGCTCAAGGTTACACGGCTAGTCATTATTTATGTGTGGGTGCTCATTTTCTGAGGCCAGATTTGATCTCGGGTCATCCCAACTCCGAGGCCGGCGCTCTTACTCACTGCGCCACCTAGCCACCCCTTTTAGGGCAATTGGGGTTAAGTAACTTGCCCAAGGTCACACGGCTATGTTTTTGTTTGTGTGTGTTAAGTGTCTGAGGCCAGATCCGAACTCAGGTCCTTCTGACTCCAGGGCCGGCGCTCTACTCACTGCGGCACCTAGCCACCCCTAACTGGTGGATTCTTAAAGAATTGTTGTTTTCATTGTGCCTTCAAGTTTGGGCAATTTTATTATTCCTCAAAATATCTTATCTAGGTATTGTATTGGGTTATGTTTTTCAAGGAGTTTGATAATTTTTAAATTACCATTCAATCTGTTTTCCATACCACTTTTTAAAGATGTCATACATATTTTGCCTGATAATGGAACTATTGTTCAGAAGACATATAGATTTGGGAGTCATTAGTTTAGAACTGATAATTGATCCCACAAGAGTTGTTAAGACCATAAAGTCAGAGAATGTACAACAAAAAGAGCAGCCCAAGACAGACCTTTTAGAGTGCAGATATGCATGATAAAGCAGCAAAGGAAATTTTTATAAGAACAGTCAAATGGTAGAAAGACAAAAAGACAGCAGGTTTATAGAAGCCAAGGGAGGATAAAATATTCAAAAAAATTATATCCACAAGAAATGAAGAAATATCAAGAAGAATGAAAATGAAAAAAAAACACCTTTAGATTTAACAGTTAAAGAAATTATTGGATGATCCAAATATAAGATGTAACTTCATTTAAAATTAGATAAAAATACAAGGAAGTACAATGCAAAGGTATTTTTAGAGGTAGAATTCTTAACTAAGGGATAAAATAATTCTAAAATATACAATATGTAATTTAAACTACTCCAAAAATTTTGCACAAAGTCTTTGCAGCAAGAGTCAAAAATGAAAAAATTGAGCTGACTATTAAGTTGACTATGGAGTTGACTAGTAAGAATGCCTCTTTCAGTCAGAAGAATAGAATACTATGGAAAGAATTTCTTTTGGATTATATGACTGTGAGATTCTGATTTTAACTCTGAAAATGGTGAATTGATTGTAAAAAAAAATTAAAGATATTGACTATCAGCATTTCCTAGAGAAATTAGATTAAATTCCTAAAGAAATTAATCTGATGCAAAATAATTGCCATAATGAGTAGGCAGAAGGAGCCCAGAAACCACCTCAACCAGCAAATACTTGCAAAGTAGAGATGCTTTATAGCCAAAGACAATTTAAATCTCAAGCAAATCTATAAAATATAAGATAGGAGATTTACAGAGCACCATGAACTCACAAGTCAATCAAGGGCTCTTTAGGAAAAAAACAAGTCTTGATATATAAACTTTATTATCCATAGAACATGTATACATGAACCCAAAAGAAGAACAACAAACAAACAGGAATTGGAACATATTGTACAGTGTTGTTTTTTTTTTTTAAGTGATCTATTCTCCTTGACAACACTAACGAAATCAATACCTTAGATTCTGCCATTCACACATGTGCAATATGATGGCCACTCAAGAAGTTAAAGTGGAGAACAAAAGCTTCATCTGAACAAATAAATATAGAATAGGTCTATTTGTACATTAAAAATGCTAAGGGGTCAGTTTTCAAGATTATGATACAGAGCTTAATACACAGTTTTTCATGTAGGATCGCATTTAGGAAACTGTGTCATACTCTAAATAATCCCAAACTTCTCACAACTTCAAAAGCCTGTGTCCTTAGTATTCTCCTAGGGGTGATATATTGCTAACAATCATGGAATACCATTATCTCATAATAACTAAGGTTATGAATAACTCAACAGTGAAGGAAAGTTGTACGGTAGGTTTTAGCAGGCTACAGCAAGTTACCTATAATGATGCTTTTGAAAATTTTCACAAAGGACATTGAAGAACCTATGTAGTAGAAGAAAAGAGGGTTGTGTGAACAAATGTCAAAGGATAAATAGTTCACAGAGTAAATAGGTACACCTGAAAGAATAAAATAGTGAGAAAGCACTCTTGTAAGATTGGTTCAACCTTTCATGGAAAATTTATGGGAAATTGCATACGGGAATCACATTAGAAGACAAGAACAGAAAGATTGTGACTGTATTTAACAGAAGGTTATCCTTTACCAATGAAATCCACTGGAGGTGCCAGAATAAGTAAATTTCTGGTTGAAGAGCTGTCACTGGCATGAATAGGCCTTATTATATTCAAGGCTACACTAGCCTATACTTTTAGGGTACAAACACCAGGACTAAAATTCAACTCATTATAGTAGGCTCCATGACACTTTACTATATACAAAATTAATACAGCATTCACTTAAGTAAATATGCTTGGGTGAATGAATGTATGTTAGGGAGTGGTTAGGGTAAGGGAAGAGTCAAGACAGGAGATTTCTTTCTTTTTTATGTACCCCTAATGATATTTACCAATTTTATAAAGATTACATATACAAAAAAAGTTCACATGAAAAGAAAAGGCAGAACAAATGATCAATAAAAACTACATTGGCTTGGGAGGTGGGAAGGGGGAGGGTAGGGATACTATTTCCTTATTGGTAGTCTCTAACATATATTCCTAAAGAAGATGGCACACGAAGCTGAAGTGAGTTACAAACAATAAAAGTATACTTTTTTCTATCTTTCATACACTAATTCATACTTCTCAAAGTCAGATATCCAGATAAATAACCAAGGCTTGGAAGAAAAGCTAAAATTATGGCCATATGTCACAGTCCAAGCAAAAGGCAGTCAAATTTCCCTATATAATAAATCACAGAATTCTTTCACAATTTTGTAAGATGTCTTCAAAAGAAAAGCACTAAAAAGGATTTTTTTTACTCCACTAATATGGTATATGGGTTAAAGGTTCATATTTAAACTGTTACAGATGAATGAATTTCTCAAGAAATGCAATCTCAACAATACCACTGAGATATTTAAACCAAATTTGGAATTTAAAAAATTAGGTTAACACACTCAGAACAAATCACCCTCTCTAATAGAACATGTTTTAAGTGGTGTTTCTATTAAAATAAATTACATTTGTAACAACAAAAAACATACTACAAAAAGGTAGAACAATGAAGTGAAGAATTTGGTCAACATGTCCTATAACAAAGTCACTGTCCTATACATTCAAAACCACAAACCAATATGAAAGACTTCAGAAAACCCACTTTACACTTGATGGCCAAGCTAGAAAAACAAAAACAAAACATTGACTTCTTTTTAGATATATGTTTCTCCTTTACTGCTGCGTATTTGTTCCAGAACATTTAAAACAGGTTTTCTCTGCCTTGGGAGACAGAAAACTTCAAGAAGAAAGATAATAGAAGTTGTCCATCCTTATGTATTCCCCTATTATTAGAATTAGATCATTTTAATCTTTTTTTTTTTTTTGCTTTTTTTTTGGAGGGCAATTGGGGTTAAGTAACTTGCCCAAGGTCACACGGCTAGGTTTTTGTTTGCGTGTGCATTAAGTGTCTGAGGCCGGATCCGAACTCAGGTCCTTCTGACTCCAGGGCCAGCGCTCTACTCACTTGTGCCACCTAGCCGCCCCTGATCATTTTAATCTTAAGGGACAATGTACTATTCCCTAAAGTCCACTTGGTATCTTTCTCTTTAGCTTCTGGGAATTTATTTTAGATGAAAAATTTGAAATTCAGTCACAAACATTACAAGACCAATAGTAAAGAAAATTTCCTAATGCCTACACAAAAGGTTAAGTTCTCTGCTCAACTTTACATTTGTTTCTTTTTCTAGTTAATCCCTGGTTTCTTTGTAGTTGGGACAAAATTCAGAAAAGAATAGACACAAAAAGCATAGAAGCACCAATAAGGCTTTTTTGGTTCATGTGGCATCAGCCCAGGATGAGGAGGCCTGAATCCCCATTGCTCATCAGGAAGTCCTCAGTAGTTCTTTCCTTGCTCTTACACAGTGAAAATAGATTGAATTGATCAGTTAGTGCTTTTCCACTCAGTGTATTTCAGCAGCCAATTAAAAGACTTTTCTTCACTAGGTAATAAGAAGTCAGAAAACAATCACAGAATGCTCGTAGTACCTCTGAAGTAGGAATGTAGTCTCCTTCTCCTACATTTTTCATGTTCCCAGGATTAGAGTCTCATGTATGAGCTCCTTCATTTCACAAATAGTACTGTTAGCTTCAGTTTTCTAAACAATTTTGCTATTCTCTTCCATTTTATACTGGGTGCATACCATTCACATTCATGGATTATGTTTCTCTGCAAAGAAAAAAAAAAGTGCTGAAATAGAAGGCATAGAGGCAATACTTGTTTCCTTGTTGAATCTGATATGGTTTTACACAAAACTGCTTAGGTATGCTTGTGTGTACCAACAATTTCAACCCTCCTTTACCTAAGACAAGAACGACATCTATCTAATTCCTCCAACCCTACCCTTTCCTCCATATCTGTATATTCTTCTTCACACATTCATCATTTATAAGAAATGTCATTCTAAGAAATGTCTCCTTCCTCCTTTCTACACTAAAATATTTCTCCATTAATCCTTCCCCATAACTGGATGAAAGAGGATTGAAGATGAAATGAGCTGTAAAATATAGGAAGAGTGAACTGTTTGGCAGTAGGCTCTGAAGAACAACTTGCTTAACTAAGCCAACAGTGGATCCACAAGATCCATGCACTACTAGCACAGGAACACCTTTGTACAGGGACTATGCCAGCTAAAGAAGTTAAGATGGTGGGGCAAATGTTTTATAGAAAATATACAATGTTTTAGTCCCTTTTCCTATTGGACCAGATGATAAAGGAATGAATGTGCCCCAGTGTGGGGGACATTTTGTATTTTGGTTCTCATTATATCTTTTCAATAAATATCCCTTTGCAAAAAGTTAATATTAGTTAATTAATTAAAAGTTATTGGGCAGTAATCACTGGTGACTGATACAGGGGAGAACCCATCAGAAGCAGGGCTTGAGCAAATCATAGTAGCATTAAAATTATACTCCAATCCCTCAGGAGAAGCCCTGGAATGATAAAGGGAAAGTGATATCTTTCCTCTAAGGAACCAACTTGCTAAGGTGATTGTGAGTTGGGATATTTAGATGGGCCATACTTATAAGAAACATACTTGAGATAATAAAGATTCAGAGAGTTTAGATAAGGGATTGAAGCACTTATTATAAGACTTCAGGGAACTAAAAAAAAAAACAAAGGTAGCAGTTGTGATCTCAGACACATGATTAAAAAAGATAAGTAAAGAAATGATATTATATTTAACACATTGTAGGTAAGGAAATTAAGAGCAGCTAGGTGGTACAATGAATAAAGCACCAGATTTGGAGTCAGGAAAACCTGAATTCCATTCTAGCCTCCAGTACTGTCTAGCTATGATACCCTAGGCAAGTCAGTTAATCTTGTCCATCTCAGTTTCCTCATCTGTTAAATTTGCTGGCAAACCATTCCAGTATCTTTGCCAAAACCCCAAATGGGGTCATGAAGAGTCAGACACAACTGAACAATATTGAAGTTGACTGTTGTCTTTTAAAGGGGAAAGGAAGGCATTCTAGTGGTATACTACAAAGCAATAATGATCAGAACTATTTGTCTCTCATTTTAAAAAGGAAAAGAAGTCTTTTGGAGAACTGAATAAGTACAAAAGATATAGAAATAAACAAAGATATTAATATAGTGGGTTTTTTTATTTTATTTTAGACTCAAATGCCAGAACACAAATACAGAATATAAAAAAGAAACAAAAACATATCATAAACTTAAATACAAAGTTAAAAAGAAAAAAGCATGTCGTGCAGAGCACATGAGGATTCAAAATATGTAACAATAAATTCTCATTTCAAGAAAGCCTCTATGATAAATAATATACATTGTGTTGAGAATTGACTTTTTTGCTTCCTTGTTCGTTTTCTTTTGTTCTCTGTTGCATACTTTTTAACTTTCCCCTCCCCCTGCAATAAAGTTTACATGTTTCTCTACAGCTATAAATATATACATACACATATACATATAGACATATAGTCTCCCTCTATCCACTACCTTGCCCTCCTATTGCTTTCCTAGCCCCCTGCAAGGATCCCTCCCCTATCCTTCCATTGCCATAAACCTAAACACCCTTCTATACCCCAATTTTCCCTATTCCCTCCCTCTCCCGTCTAAAAATCTTTCCCTTGTCCTCTCCCTCCTCCCTATACTCCTACCATTTTATTTCTTCTGAATTTAGAAGACTTTTATAGTCTTCTAAGTATGTATCTATATCTATATATTTCCCTCATATATATGTATGTATGCATGTATATCCCTCTTAAACCCATTCCTGACGAAAATAGGTTTGAGAGGCTGCTTCTGCCCCAGCCACCGGAACTTTTACATCCCCCCCCCATAGTGAGGGGAGTTGGGTGTCCGAGCCTGGGAAGAATGAGGGAACCTCTGCTGAGTCTTCCTCCTCTAATTCCTTTTTATCAATTCTTCCTCTAGCAAATCATTTATATAAAATAATTACTCTTTCTAGCTGTTCCTAAATGCTTTTACTTTTGAAATTCATATCATACTCAGGTTTACCCCCAATCTTTCTTAAGAGCTACCCAATTATTAAAAAGACTCTTTGACATACATTATATATATATATATACTATATATACATATAGTAAACAGTCTGTCATTATGAATCCCTTATAATCAGTTTTTGGTATGTATCTTTATTTCTTGTGGTTCTTGTATATTGAATCTTCTATTGAGTTCAGGATGTTTTTTTAACAAAGTCTTGAAAATTGGAGAGTTTATCAAATATCCATTTTTTTCCTTCAGGATAATACTTAACTTTGCAGTGTATGACATTTTTGATCAAAGTCCCAGTTCTTTAGCTCTTCCATATATTATGGACTTCCTTTAATGTCTCCTACATCTTGTGTGAGTCTAATTGTGGCAGCACTATATTTGAATTGTTTTAATACTGATGCTTTTAATATTTTATCCTTGAGCTGGGGGGTTTTGGAATTTGACTATGATATTCCCATGAATTTTCCTAATAGGCTCTCCAGTAGTGATCAATAGATTTTTTTTTCTATTTTTACTCCCCCCACCTTGTTCTAATACTTCAGGACAATTTTCTTTAATTATTTCTTGAATTACTGTATCAAGACTCTTTTTTGGGGCAGGTAGGTGGCACAGTGAGTAGAGTGCTGGCCCTGGAGTCAGAAGGACCTGAGTTAGGATCCGGCCTCAGACACTTAACGCACACACAAATAAAAACCTAGCCATGTGACCTTGGGCAAGTTACTTAACCCCAATTGCCCTCCAAAAAGCAAAAAAAAAAAAAAAAAAGACTTTTTATCACAACTTTTAACTAATTATTTTTTATATTTTCTCTTCTTGACCTAATCTCCAAATCTATTGTTTTTCTTATAAGATGCTTTCACTTTTTCTTCTACTTTTTCATTATTCATATTTTGTTTAATTATTTTTCGATATCTTATAATTTCACTGACTTCATTTTGCCCAATTCTCATTTTCAAGGTGTCATTTTCTTCCTTGAGATTCTAGATCTCCTTTGCTAATTGGTTGACTTTCCTTTCATAACCTTCTTTTTTTTTTCTTGTGTTATTATTTTCTTTTTGTAGTTGTTTTCTCCATCTCTGTCATTTGATTTTTAAAGCCTTTTTAAAAGATCTTCTATGTATTTTTTTTGGGCAGGTGTCCATTTTATGTCACTCTTTGGTGGTCTCTTTACTTCAATATTCTCCTCTGAAGATGAACCCCAGTCATCTCTATTCCCATCTCAGCTTTCTGTGGTTGGATTCTTTCTCCTTCGCTTGTACATTTTTCGAGGTAGTATCTTAATTACTGTAAACATCCCTAGCCCTGGGTTGTGAGAAATGGTGCCTATTGCCCCAGACCTTCATTTCTTCCCTCTAACCTGGAAATAAAGGCAAATCCCCAACCTCCTCTAAGTGGTGGCAGCCAGGGACTATCTGCCCTCCTGCTTCTGCACTGACTGGGCATGGGCTGGGTTCCTCCTCGCCTGCCACTGCTCTTAGTAGTACTGTTGGGTCTGACCTTCCTGGTCGGCAGAGGTTACTTCAGGCTCAGGCACCCAACTCCCCGCACTATCCTGGGGGTAATAATTCTGGTGGCTGGGGTAGAAGCAGCCTCTCAAACCTACTAACCCCAGGACTTGACGTTATTTGTTAAAGCAGAACCTAACCTGGAGGTGTTTACTCTTGATGGCACCAAATCTTGTCCTGGGATTTTTCTTCAGATCTTCTTGAATTGACCCAGGAAGATCCTTTTTGTGCCCCTGTTCTTATTTATCCTCCCAAAAAAACTTTGTTCACCCAGGGTGCTATTTTTTTTTTCGCTTTCTGGAGGGCAATTGGGGTTAAGTAACTTGCCCAAGGTCACACAACTAGGTTTTTGTTTGTGTGTGTTAATTGTCTGAGGCCAGATCTGAACTCAGGTCCTTCTGACTCCAGGGCTGGTGCTCTACTCTCCACCTAGCCGCCCAGAAGGGTGGTGCTATTTTAACTCTTTTGTGGAGGAAAATCTTAAAACCTTGTAATTTTCTGACCCACTCCGCCATCTTCCCAGAATCCTCTCATATTATAGTGTTTAATAAACCTAGAGATCCCAACTACTGGAATAAGGATTCACTGTTCAACAAAAATTGCCTGGAAAACTGGATAGCAGACTGGCAACATGTCACATAATTTATACTAAAATAAACTTGAAATGGAAACATGGTTTGAGTATAAAAATTCGCTGCATAAACAAATTCTAAGAGCAGGAAAGGAGATACCTTTTCACAAGTCTGGTTAGGCAAATGATTCTTAAACAAGGGATAGGATGAACAATAAAATGGACAGTTTCTATTACATAAAATTGATAGGCATAAGCAAAACAACTGTAGAGTAGAAGTAAACTAGATAGAAATATCTCTGCATTTAGCTTCTCTGATAAAGGTTTGATCTATAAGATATACAGAGAATTTATTCAAATATATGGGAACAAAATAGAAAAAATCATTCAGGGAGATAAACGTAGTTTTCAAAGGAAGAAATCCAAACTCTCAACAATCATAGGAAAATATTCCAAATTACTAATGCTTAGAAAATGTATATTAAAGCAACTATGAGCATCCACCTCAAACTCATTAGATTGGCAATGATGACAATAATAGGGAAATGACAAATATTAGAGAGGTTGTAGGGAGAGTTATACAAATGCACAATTGGTAGAGCTATGAATTGATCCAGTTCTAAAAACAACAACAACCAAAAAAAAAAAAAACCCAATTCAGAACTATGCCCCAAAAGTCACTAAGCTGTGCATGCCCTTTAACCCAGCGACACCATTCAAGGCTATAGCCCCAAAGAGATTAAAGAAAGAAAACCATAGGTATACATACATACATACATATACACACATATATATATAGTAAGCCCTTTTGTTATAGCAAAGGACTGGAAAATAAGGGTGTAGAAATAAACTGGGAAATGACTAAAAATGATAGCATATGAATGTAATGAAATGTTGTTATACTATAAGTTTCTTTTTTAATTTGTGAAATCAGAGAAACTGAATACTGATAAAAAGTCAATTGAACCAAATCAAGACAAGAATTCCTACAGTGACTACAACATTGTAAAGGCAAACAACTTTGCAAAACCTAAGAACTCTGATCAATAAAATGACCAGTCATGACACTGGAGGACCAATGATAAAGCATGATACCTATGACAGAGAAGGGATATATACAATGTATACAATGAGATAGACATTTTCAAATATTGTCCAGTAGATACTTTGTGTATTTTTCAGAGAGAATGACTAATAAAAGGAATATGCTAAGTAAGAATAAGGTAGAAGGAAAAAGTTAAAGTATTTTCCTTCAAAATCTATGAAGGGACCTCAACCAATAATTCCTATTATTTTTCTTTACTTTTCTAAACATTATTACTTAGTACTACATAAACCAAATGTATAATAATATCAAGATTATATGTTATTTAGTACATAATTTAAATGTTTTGAATTCAATGAATATATTAATATCAGAAACATTCCTTAAAGCTAGCACACCAGCTAACACACATCAAACTTCTGATGCTTAAAATCTGGAACATTTCAAAAGACAGATCCCTTTAGAAGGAAATAACAGGATACTGGCCCCTAACTGATTGTAGTATAATTTTTCTTCTTATTTTCTTTTTATTCAACCTTGTTTAAAGTTTATTTAGAGATCTCAAAGAAGTGAGAAGTTCTCATTTCATTTTGTGAAGGCTTAAAAACATCCTTAAAATTAAAAAATCCAGAGCAGTAAAGCTTTCCATCCTTAACAGAGTAAACTATTCATAATTTTAGCTCCCAATGTAACATATCTTTTTCCTATTAAAATATTAAATGTGCTGATCTCCCAAGGAGACGTGAAAATTAAATGGTTTGAATGTGTTTTGCAATCATTGGATAAAAGGCACTGTATAAATGCAGTGCATTGTTATTAAGAGGTGCTAAAGTAAATTGAAGGGAATATACCTAATAAAAGTTTCCCTGTATTAGAAGTCAGAGATTTATATATAAATCTATGTAGTTCTTTGATCAAATTCAATTTTCAATTTTCTGGCATTTTAAATTAATATATGTGTGTATATGTATATGCAGCCTGTATTCAGTATATCCTCTACAATGTTCAATTTAAAATTACATATTAAATATGATGCTGAACATAGGAATCATATACCACAAAATATTATGCCTTGTAAAAAGATTGCCAAAATTAATCCAACCTTTTGAAGTATTTGGAAGACATAAAATGAATGTAGGTCATGTTTCCATTTCACAACTGGAACATGAAGATTTTAATTTTAAAATATCAGATTGTATTTCAACTCCCAACTACATAAGTAAGAACAAGCATATTATAGGCAGATGGCTTGCTCCTTACACTGTAATTTTACAAATACAGACTAATATCAAGTATCCACCTTAATGGAAAGGGACCTCAGGGTAAAAACTGAAAATAGCAACTAATCCAGCTGGGTTAGAGTTATCCTCCCTGAAGCAAGGATATTTATTCATCTCAAAGATCAAGGGCATGGTTCTCAAACTAAGTGTGATACCATTGACTGTGGGATGGCTAAACATATTATAGTAAATATTTAGCACCACAGTGGGGAGGCAGGTGCTAAGGGAAGCCTGACTTCTAAGTATGGAATGTAGGCTCCCAATTTCTCATATTCATTGACCCCTCCTCAGTTTCTTGTTGATTACATTAATGTTTTGGGGGCTCTTAGTTTAGGGTTTCCAAAAAAGATGAATCAATAAAAACATAGCTACTGTACAAATGATAATAGGGCATGGAACAGGTAGGTTTTCATGCAGAAAACAGAAATATTAAGCAATAAAGACTCAAAATGACTAAAACAGAATTTAGTAAATGATCATGACTTCTTACTACCATTTAGGATACTAATGTTCAAGCTTTGTTGAGTGATATACAGAATATCCCAAAAGTTTTAGTGCAGTTTTAAACTCTGATAGACATTTAGATGAAATGTAAATAAATGTAGATCTCCCAATAAATCTTTAACATTAGCCTCCTAACTGAATATAGAGATAGTGAGAGAAAGAAAGGAGAGGGGTGAAAAGAATGAGAAGAGGAAGAAGGAAAAGGAGAGAAAAAGAAAGAGGGAGAAAGTTCTATATATAGTTAGATAACATACACATAAATGTATTTATACAATTATCTATAATTATAGCTCTATGCAAGATGCCCAAAAATTCCCCCCAAAAGATTTAATAGATTAAAACTGCACTAAGACTTTTGAAACACCATCCATCTATGTGTGTATGCATGTGTATATGTTACAGGTATATTTATGTGCATTTTTGTACGTATCTTTCTTTCTGTTTCCAGTACTTAACACAGGGTCTAGTATTTAGTAAGCACTTAACTTGATGACAGTTTTTTCCATATTTTGTAATTATCAAGTTTACTTCTTTTTTTCTCTTTTTTTAAATTTAAACAAATGCTTTATTAACTCCCGTTTTACATCATTCATTTCCACCAGATTTTGAGTTACAATTTTTCCCCCATTTTACCCCTACCCACCCTCCCAGAATAGCAGTCCCACAAGATATCGCTTCCTCCATCCTGCTCTCTCCCATATCTTCTCCCTTACCCCCTTCAACTTTTCCATTAGAGCAAGGTGAATCTCTGTGCCCCAATGCCTGTACATCTTATCTCCCAATTACATGCAAAAGAGTATTAATAATAGTATTTATATATATTTGAAACATTTAATTTTAAGACCTCGAATTTCAGATCCATTCCCTTCCTCCCTTGTCACCCATTCCCTCTGGGGAGATAAGTAATTCAGTATGTATTGTACATGTTTAGCTATGCAAAACATTATCATAGTAGATATATTGTACAAGGCTGCTTATAATTCCCTCCCACTCATCCCACACCCCACCTGGTCCATTCCCTACTTGATCCTGTCCCTCTTCTATAGTGGGTACTTCCAACCTCCCCTCCCCCCAAGGATGCCCTCCCATCCATCATCCCTCCTCTCATCCCCCTTCCCCCTATTCTGCTGCAGGTTGAGATATCCCATTTAGTATGTATATCATTCTCTCCCTGAACCAAATTCAATGAGAATGTGGTTTTGCCTTTTTGTCTTCCTATTCTTCCCCTCCTCTGCAGCCACTTCCCCTTGCTTCTTCTACATGAGATAGTTTACCCTACCCTGTCTCTCCCCATCTCCTTTTGCCACTTTCCTCTCTCACCTCATAATTTCATCCCTTAAGTATTCTTCCTTCCCAACAAAATCAACCTATGCCCTCTATCCAAATATAACTGTAACCATATACACACACATTCACATATGTATTCATATGACCACACCCCCTTCTTCCATTATTTTCAGTGAGAAAGATATCATCACTCACAGTTATTGCTTTTCCATATAGGAATGTAAATAGTTCAACTTTGATAAGTTCCTTTTGATTTATTTTCCCTGATTACCTTCTCAGGCATCTCTTCCTTCTTGTGTCTGGGTGTCAAATTTTCTATTCAATTCTGGTTTTTTCCTCAAGAATGCTTGAAAGTCCTCTATTCCACTGAATGACCATATTTTCCCCTGAAACAAAATACTCAGTTTGCTGGGTAGGTGACCCTTGGGTTCATTCCCAGTTCTTTTGCCCTCTGGAATATCGTATTCCATGCCCTTCAATCCCTCAGTGTAGAAGCTGCCAGGTCTTGGGCTATTCTGATTGTGTTTCCACAATATTGAAATTGTTTCTTCCTGGCTGCTTGGAGTATTTTCTCCTTGATCTGGGGATTCTGGAACCTGGCTGTAATATTCCTGGGAGTTTTCTTTTTGGGATCTTTTTCAGGAGGTGATTGGTGGATTTTTTCAACCTCTATTTTGCCCTCTGGATCTAAAACATCAGGGCAATTTTCCTTGAGAATTTCTTGAAGGGTGATTTCTAGGTTCTTTCTTTGATCATGGCTTTCAGGTAGTCCAATAATTTTTCAATTGTCTCTCCTGGATCTATTTTCCAGGTCAGTGGTTTTTCCCATGAGTTATTTCACATTGCCTTCTATTCTTTCATTTGTTTGGATCTGCTTAACAGCATCTTGATTTCTTATAAAGTCACTAGCTTCCATTTGCTCCAGTCTAACTCTGAAGGAATGAATCTCCTCAGTGAGCTTTTGAGATTCTTTTTCCATCTAGCAAATTCAGCTTTTTAAGGCATTCTTCTCCTCATTGCCCTTTTGGGCCTCCTTTGCCATTTGAGTTAGTCTATTTTTTAAGGTGTTGTTTTCCTCAGTCAAGTTTTTGACCCTCATTTCATACTTTTCCTGCATCCTTCTCATTTCTCTTTCCAATTTTTCCTGCACTTCTCTTATTTGATTTTTAAAGTCCTTCTTAAGGTCCTCTATGGCCTGTAACCCGCTCATATTTTCCTTTGCGGCTTTTGGAGCAGGATTTCTGACCTCACAGTCCTCTGACTGTTCCATGCTTCGATCCTCTTTGCCCCCAAAATAGGAGTCTAATGTTGAATTTTTCTGTTTATCTTGTTTCCTTTGCTTTGGCATGTTGCCACTTAATTACTTGACTTTTGGGCTTGTTGCCACAGTAGAATTCTGCCACCAGACAGGGGAGCTTCATCCCGAATATATGGGGGGACAACTTCCATTTCTGGCAAGCTGGAAACCCGCCCCACGACCTCCCCCCAAGACCACAATCCAGATCCAGGGAGTAAGAGCGTAAAGTAAGAACGATTGCCCCTCCCCAGACTGATCACTGGATCTCCCTACAATTCGCAGGCCAGGAGCTGGGGCCACAACTGAAAACTGGAAAATGGCGTGTCTCCTCAGTGGCTTCTAGTCCCCAGGGGAAGAAGCCAACATGTTCCCCAAATACTGGTCCCAAAGTCCATTAGGCACTAACCTCTCACTTTGTCCTAGGCAT
This sequence comes from Gymnobelideus leadbeateri, assembly GCA_011680675.1. Taxonomy (NCBI): domain Eukaryota; kingdom Metazoa; phylum Chordata; class Mammalia; order Diprotodontia; family Petauridae; genus Gymnobelideus; species Gymnobelideus leadbeateri. The sequence continues at coordinate 94,665 of WOXC01009520.1, read as the reverse complement.
GTCTGTGTTGACCATTCTGGAATCGCCACAGCTGCTGGTGTTCTGGGGTCCCTCCAGCTGGCTGTTGGCCCGGCCACCCTGGGGCTAAAACCACAGGTCACAGGGACCTGGGCTCAGCTCTCCACAAGCTGCGCTCTGTGCTGCTGGCTCCCAGAGTGCTGTGCTGGCCCTTCCTGCAGTGCTGCTGGGCTGTCCTCAGCGAGAGGTTAGCTTCTCTGTGTCGTTCTTTGGGTGCTGGGGCTCCAGAAGTTGTTCAGAGTCCCCTTTTACATAGTTTGGAGGTAATCTGTGGGGAGAGAGCCTTGGACATGCTGTTTCTACTCTGCCATCTTGGCTCCACCCCATCAAGTTTACTTCTGATGAAGATAGTTTAATCAAATGCCAAGCAAGATCTTCTTTCTAGGGGCCTCTATCTCTCTGAAACCAGTTGTCCCCTTGACACCAGCATGTTCCTGCCAATGCTGAGATCTTTTTTCCAGCATTGGTTGAACTGCCCAAAGTTTCATTCCAGACAAAGACACTTTCCACTGTCTCCAGGTCTCTTGAGTTCTCCCAGTGCCCTATACCAAAGGAAAGATCTAAAAATGGAAGCAGCCCTGTCTCAGGCACAGGCTTGTCTATGCAAACCCCATGTTAACAAAATGTGGTGGTGGGAGAAGAGTACCCCTCACCTGAGCCTCCAAATAGCAGGTGGAAGGAAAGAGAGCCCTGAACTGTGGATCTACCCTTTATTACATTGATAAAGTTCCAGCTCAGCAACCAGTCCTCAGTGATAAGCCAGAAGTAAGTAGAGTATAGTTTCTCAAAGTGAGTGAGGAATGGGGAGGAGGGAAATATGAAAATGATGAAATACTATTAAGTTGTAAGAAATAATGAGAATTCACAGACACATGGGAAATTTTATTAACTAATGTAAAGTGAAGAAAGTCAAACAAAAATAAATACATAAAATGACTATGAAAATGTAAACCTAACTCATCAGTGAAAAGGAAGTTACTTCTTCAGTTCAGTCCACATAATTCTTTGGGGGAAGGAGGCACAATTTTATTGTATCAAAGGGATGTTGGTCACTTTTGCAAACAGAACTGTGACATTTTTCCTTGATTGTTTAAGGACCAATTTTCTTGCTTTTCTTGCTGAATACAAATGAAAATAGGGTAGATATTCTATACCACGTTCCAAGGCAAATAGGGGGTATTAACTATAAATATTAGCAAGGTTGGCTGAACTGAAGAAATCTTATAACATTCTATCTCTCATTCATATGCTTGTCATATATGATACATACACACATGTACATACACATTTGTAGGTATAAAGGTATAGGCATAAGGCGTTATAGGTAAAAGGTATTATAAGTATAAGGGACTGGTCCTGTGATTTCAATGGCATGGGGAATTCCTCTACCATTGTAAGTCAGTACCTTCTCTACCACTTATAGTCAAAAAGTTACCTAGGGCATTATAAGGTTAAATGACTTTTGCAGGGTTACAAAAAGAGTATATGCCAGAAGGATTTGAATCCAAGTCTTCCTTGATCAATATACCCATAACATATAAGAAACATGATTTGTAAGGGAAAAAGCTAGAAGCCTTCCCAGTAAGATCAGGCGTGAATCAAGGATGCCCATTGTCTCCAATATTTATTGAATATTGTATTGGAAATCTAAGCAATAGCAATAAGGGAAGAAAAAAAAGGTATCAGAATAGGGAATTAAATAATAAAACTACCTCTTTTGAAGTTGATATGATGATATACTTGGAAAATCCCAAAAGCTTAAATAAAAACTAGTTAAAATGATTAATAGTTTTAGTAAAGTAATAGGATATAAACTAAATCTATATAAATCATCAGCACTCCTATATATCATAAACAAAACCCTACAAGAAGAGATAGTAAGAGATACCGCCTTTAAAATAGCTCTAGATATTATAAAATAGCTAGGACAAACCCAGGAAATATGCAACCAAAATTATTTTTTAAACCTTTTTATAAAAATAAAATCAGATTTAAACAATTGGGTAAATATTAATTGTTCATGGGCAGGCAGGTCAGATATAATAAATATAGCAAATTTACTTTAATTTATACATTTAATACTATCCCAATTAAAATACCAAAAATGATTTTACTGAATTAGAAAAAATAACAACAAAATTCATTTAGAAGAACAAAACAATCAAGAATATCAAAGGAACTAATGAAAAAATGTAAAGGAAGGAGGGTTAGCATAACCAGATTGTAAACTACATTATAATGCAGTGATTGTCAAAATTATCAGAACCTGGGCAAGTCACTTAACCCCAACCCAGCTGCATTGCAAATATGTGTGTGTGTGTGTGTGTGTGTGTGTGTGTGTGTGTGTGTGTTGTATGCAAGATTATATATATACATATATATATATGTATATATATATATATATATACTTGCTAAGAAATAGGAAGATAGATCAATGGAATTGAGTAGACATACAATTTACAGCAGCAAATAAATATAGTAACCTTGTACTTCACAAATGTAAAGACATTTTATAAAGTTTATAGGGACCACTTGTAAAATGTAAAGGCTTTGGGGTAGTACTTCATCATTTGGTTAAAAAAAATAATGGGAAAACTGGAAAGCAGTATGGCACAAATTGGACATAGACCAATATCTTATACTATTTACTAAGATAAGAGGAAAATGGATACATGATCTAGACATAAAGAGAGAAATTCCAAGAAATTTTGGAGAACATGGAACATATTACTTATCAGATTTATGGAGAAGTAAACAATTTATGGATAAATAAAAGATAAAGGGCAGAGAAGGATACAAAATAGTTAATTTTGAATACATTAAATTTAAAGGATTTTGTGGAAATAAAACAAATGCAGCCAAGATCAGAAGGAAAGCAGAAATTAGGAATTACAGGCATATTCTCAGATCAAGGTTTCATGTCTTAAATACATAATTTTGTCAAATCTATATGAATGAGTCATTTCCCAATTGATAAATGGTCAAAGGATATGAATGTGCAATTTTCTGACAGATGAAGAAATCAAAACACTTTATAGTCACACAAAAATGCTTTAAACCATTATCGATTAGAAAAATGCAGTTTAAACAACCTTGACATGTCATTTTACACCTATCAGATTGGTTAAATGATTGAAGGAGAAAGAGACAAATGTTGAAGGGGATATGGGAAAATTGCGATATGAATTTGTTGTTTGTGGCATCGTAAATTTATCTAACAATTTTGGAGAGCAATTTGGAATTATGCCCAAAGAGTTATTAAACTGCCTATACCCTCTGATCAAGTAATACCACTACTAAGTCTATTTCCAAAGATGATGAGGGAAACATACATGTTCTAAAATATTTATAGCAACTCTCTTTGTGATGACAAAGAACTGGAAATTACAGGGATGCCCATCAATTGGGGAATGGCTTAAAAAAGTTGTGGTATATGATTGTCATGGAATATTACTGGCCTATAAGAAATGATGAGCTCAATGATCTCAGAAAAATATGGATGGACTTGCACAAAATAATTAAAAATGAAATTAGTAGAACCAAGAGAATGTCATATACAGCAACAGCAATAGTTTTAAGAACAACTTTAAATGAATAACTCATTTTAACTATTATAAATAACCAAATTAACTACAAAAGACATATGAAGGAAGATGCTATCTGCATCTAGAGAAAGAAATTATTAATGAAAGTATGCATATAATGATTTTACATAATATAATATGTATATATATGTATACAGACACACAGATTTGTGTCTAATGGTAGCCATCTCTAGAGCAAAGGACGGAAAAAAAAACAAATTTTAAATGATAAATTTATCATATATTTAAAATGAATAACAAATTGTACATAACAGATTTGCAGCTTCCTGTGCAATCAACTTTTTATTATTCTATGTTAGAGAATAACTACTTCATTCAATAAATTAAAAATAAAATTTTTAAAATTTAAAACATAGAAGAGAATAATATGACTAATTAGTAAATATGTGGTATATGTTTTGTTTTTTAGCACCAGCTGATTATCCTTGGTTCTCCTCTATGAGCTGCAGTCATGCTCAGCCAACTAATGTCTACCTGCTTAGGTCTAAAGCTATTGATGTCTTCCCTAGAATTAGTGTCAGATCACTGTCCGAATAAAAATTTTCACTTCCATGGTGTGGGACATGATCCCAAAGCATCTGGACCTCATTATGGTTGATTATATCCTGTACAATTACGCACCAATGAAAGATCAAAACAACTATAATCAATCATCAATACATGACGACTGATAATCAGATCAATGAGTCTGAGCCTAAGTACCTTCTAAGAATTACATATGCTGCATATATTTCTCTATGTTCATAAAAGTTGTTGTTTTTAAAGCAGTCTTTGTCTTTAGAAGTTTATAGTCCAAAACTAAGGCTTATGTAACACAAGAAAATGAATCCTATTCCAGTCAGGGTCCTAGGATCCATGATTTCATTTGTATACATCTTTCCCCCTCTAATAAGGATCAAAGCCCTTTATGCCATGGTATTTGTTCTTCAAGAGTCATTGTGATCAAAAAAGACAACATCTTGTATCCAATTAACTTATAATGAACCTCTCCAAAATTTCTAGGCTGGTCTTGGGCTGATAGAAGTACAATTTATTATTAGAACAGTGGGTCTTGAGTACTGGGTCTTGAGTCAGGAAGACATAATTCCATTTCCATCTTGAGACACTTAATAGCTATGTGACTCTAAGCAACACACCTGACCTCTGTCTTTCTCAGTTTCCTTATTTGTAAAATGGGGATAATGATAGCACCTGGTTTCCAAGATTGTTTTGAGTCTCAAATGAGATGATATTTGTAAAGCATTTACCACAGTGCCCACACACAGTAGGGACTTATTAAATCTATCTTTCTTTCCTTCACTTCTTTCCTTCCCTCTTTCCTTTCAGGACTGGCGGATACTGACAATTTGTCCAGGGTCAAATCCATACTTCTATTAGATACCATGTAGGATTTTAGCAGTGGAATTTTCAGACATTGAGTCATTAAACAATTAGCCTTTAAGAAATTTGAAAAGCCTGAATCATCAATGCTACCATCTGTTGACTATTTAAGCTTAGAATCATAGAACATTAAAGCTGGTCCTGGAATTGATCTAGGAAGCCAGTGTTATCTCACAACTCCTCCTCTTCCCTCTAGGAGGCTTGGTCTAGGAATTTGGCAATCCTTCAAAACTCCTTTTTTATTGCCCATAAACTTGGACCAGGAACTGGAGGTTTCTCCACAAAGGTGAAAATTGCAGTTTCACTTTGGAAATGTGGAATGGAACTTTCCAGATATCAGATCAGATATCTATCTGCCACATATAAAACATCTGTGGTCTAGGGGCACAAGGCTCTCATTTTAGGACTTCAGAATCAAAGCCATTTTTTTCTCTGATCACTCCAAAGTAATCACCCTATTTCTCACAGCTTGGCTCCTTCCAACCACATGTTTGGTGTACACACACATACATACACACACACATTCATACAAATACTCATATAACCTATCACTCTCAGACAGCAAGCAAACCCATTCATCCAATCATACCATAAAGAGAAATCAGGGATGTTATAATTATCAGAGAAGGTGAAAGAATATATTAGAATAGCTTAGCTCTTAGACTGAGAATAAAATAATAATCTTATCTCAGCCAAATGACAAAATGATCCCACTCTCTTTTCTTAGCTATCTCTAGGGTTGTAAGCACTGGGATTCAATGGAAATATTGGAGGTTGGCATTCCCCTGTGACTGTAGCTACAGGGAAACTTCTGGTCCACCATTCAAAAGTTTGTGCTTACTTCTCATCCCCTCTCTCAAACTCCTTCTCTACCTTCTTCAGCAATCTCTCCAAACCAGTCTCCTCTCATGAAACTAAAAAGCAGTATAAGCTTCTCAATTTCTAACAATCAGGAGTCATATGTCCCCTAAACCCACTTCCCACAGTATAGTAAGACACCTGGAAGTATGTAGGCTAGATGGTCATACCTAATGAAATAACTTCAGGTTTTGATGGAGAATGGCAATATTGTTGTTCAGTTATGTCCAACTCTTCATGACCCCATGGACACCAGGCCCTTCTATCCTCCACTATATCACAAACTCTGCCCAAGCTCATGTGCATTGTTTCCATCATGCTATCTATCCAGTTTATCTTCTGCCATTCACTTGTCCCTTTGCCTTTCTTTTTTTCCCAATATCAAGGTCTTTTCCAATAAGTGGCATCTTCTTTTTAAGTAGTCAAAATAATTAAGCTTTAGCTTCAATATTTGACTTCCCAGTGATAGTCTGAATTAATTTCTTTAAATATTGATGGACTTGATCTTGCTGTCCAAGAGAATCTCAAAAGTCTTCTCCAGAACCACAGTTAGAAATGGTCAGTTCTGTGGACTTCAGTTTTCATTACAGTTCAGCTCTTACAGATATACATTACTACTAGGTAACTCAAAGCTTTTACTACATGGACCTTTGTTGCCAAGGTGATATCTCTACTTTTGAGCATGCTGTCCAGATTTGCCATGGCTTTCCTTCCAAGGAGCAAGCATTTATCAATCTCATGGCTACAATCACTGACTACAATGATCTTTGAGTCCAAGAATGTAAAATCTGACACTTCTTCCATTCTTCTCCCTCTATTTGCTACAATGTGGTGGGCCCAGTCACCTTGATCATAGTTTTTTAAGCCAGCTTTTACACTCTCTCTTTTCACTCTTATTCAGGGAAATAACTGACAGTAGAGTGGAAAATATATCAGAGTGGGGAGAGGTGTGGCAGATAGCCCCACCAGCAGGCTATTACAATAATTTAGATATGAGTTGAAAAGGGACTGCGTAAGAGGGGTGGCAATGTCAAAGAAGAGAAGTGGACTTTTGTGAGAGCAGACCTTGGCAGCATATTGGACAGGGGCACAAGGTGATGATGAAAGAAAGTTGATGATATCTAGATTGAGAGCTCAGGTGACTGGGAAGATGGTAGTACCCTCAACAGGAATAGAGAAAATAAAATAAGGGGAAGGTTTGAGGGGGAAAGAAAATAAGTTTCATTTTGGACATGTTGAGTTTAAGATCTTTATGGCACATCTGGTTTGAGATGTCCAATAAACAACTGGAGATTTGAGACTAGAGGTCAGGGAGAGAGGTTAGGCCTAGATAAGTAGATTTAAGAATCATCAGCATAGAGATGACAAGTTAATCCTTGGGTACTGATAAGATAACTAAGTGAAATAACCTAGAAGGAGAAGATAAGTAAGCCTGAAACAGAGCCTTGTGGGATACCTATAGTTAGCAGACCTGGCCTGGATAAAAATCCAACAAAGAAGGAACAGAGGGGGAGGAAAAAACCTGTATAGTGTCATGAAAACCTAGAGAGAAGGGAGCATCAAAGAGCAAAGGGTGAATAATATTTTCAAACGTTGTTAAAATAAAAAAACAACAACAACACTTGGGGCAGCTAGGTGGTGCAGTGAATAGAGCACTGGCGTCAGGAGGACATGAGTTCAAAGCCAGCCTCAGATGCTTAACACAAAAATTAGCCATGCAACCCTAGGCAAGTCATTTAACCCCAATTGCCCTGCATTATCCCCTCCAAAAAGAAAAAAAAAAAACATTATCAAAAGGATTGAGAAAAAACCATTAGATTTGGCAATTAGGAGATCATTAGTAAAATTAGAGCTCTTGATTGAATGATGAGGTTAGAAGTCAGACTATAGAGAGTTAAGAAGAAAGTAAAAGGAAAGGCACCTATTATAGACAGTCTTCTAAGGAGTTTAGGCAGAAAAAAGGAGAAGAGATGTAAGATGATGTCTCCTGGGAATGGATGGATCTAGTGAGGGTTTGTTGCGGGTAGGAGAGACATGGGCATGACTGTATGAAGTAGCAAAGCAGCTAGTGGACAAGCAAAGATTGAAGAGAGGAGAGACAATAAGGATGATAGAGGGAGGAATAGAAATGGAATGGGATTTGTATTGTTGTTTTTCTGTCATTTTCAGTCATGTTCCTACTCTTCATGACCCCATTTGGGGTTTTCTTGGCAGAGATACTAGAGTGGTTTATGATTTCCTTCTCCAGCTCATTTGACACATAAGGAAACTGAGGCAAACAGGGTTAAGTGACTTGCCTGAGGTCACATAACTAGTAAGTGTCTGAAGCCAGATTTAAACTCAGAAGGATTAGGCTTCCTGATGAAAATGTTCATATTTATGGTGTTTAAGTTCATAAAACATGTATATATTCTTGTTGAAACAAATAATTATTGACAAGTTCACACTTTATATCTCTATGGAGATATCAGTGTCTGAAAAAAGGCATTCTTAACTTTGTTAACAATGTGTTAACCTTTATCAGGCTCCTCTTGAGCACTTTCTTCACAAATATAATTATTCACTGGATATTAAAGCAGAAAGAGCATTGGATTTGGGAATCAGAAGACCTGAGTTTGAAGCCTGTCTCTGCCCCTTAGTAGGTATTATTCTCTACAACAATTTAATTGTAGTTACCTACAACAATGAAATTCCAGATCTATCGCTGCCATCTCCCTCTCTCCCCCCTGCAAAGAAAAATTAATTCTGGGATACAAAGGTACCTATCCTAAAGGTCTGTACTGATGGTCTTTCTTATAACCTCTCCAAAAACTGCACATAATTTCCTTTAATTTATTCTAACACTTATACATAAACATACCACTTAACTAGTTCCCTTGCCTCTAGTTTCCCCCTCTCCAATCCATCTCTCATACAACTATCAAAATAATTTTCCTAGTGCCATGTCCCTGTCCCACTATCTTGTTTAAAAACCACCTGGTCACTCCCATTGTTTACAGGAGAAAATAGGCACTCCTTAATGTGTCACTTAAGACAATTTACACTTGGGTTCCAACTCATCTTTTCAATTTCTCTCTCTCTCTCTCTCTCTCTCTCTCTCTCTCTCTCTCTCTCTCTCTCTTTCTCTTCCTCCCTTCCTCCCTCCCTCCTTACTCTTTTCTTTTACACACACAAACACACAATATTTCCATAAAATTGGATTAGTGAGGCAATCATGGTCAGTCCTTTCAGTCCAACTATTCATGAGCCATTTGGGATTTTGTTGGCAGAGATACTGGAATGGTCTGCCTTCTCTAGTTCATTTTTACAGATGAAGACCTAAGGAAAAGAGAGTTAAGTGACTTGCACAAGATCACACAACTAGTAAGTTTCTGTGGTTAGATTTGAACTCAGGTCTTCCTGACCTCAGGCCAGTCACTCTATCCATTGTGCCACCTAACTGCCTGTAATGGAAGTGCAGATTTAAAGATCTTCCCTGCCCCTAGGCCCTTTGATTGGCTTAAGAGACTCTGAGAACCTTCTTTGACTTGAAAATATATTCTGCCCCCTAATAGGCTGAATGTGGTCACATGGAGCCTGTGGCAAGAGGCTTGGTTTTCAGGAATGCCCACACCTTGATGCTGTGTGATTGGGCAGTGGGTCAAGAGGGTGGTTACATTCTCTGACCCAGGAGAAGGCTATATAATCTCTGATGTGAGGCTTTACTTTGGGGCTCACTTTGAGAAATATTGTGTGATTTGACCAGATGAGACTCTGGGCAGCCTTTGAGAGCCCCCCCCCCCCGCCCCAGCTTTGAAAACCCAGATGTTGATGCTTCCCTCTCTGGTAACTGTGATTTGGTATTGATGTAATGGTTGGGCAGTTTGGAAGCCTGTCTGCTTGATGTTTGTTTCTCTGTCTTGTAAGTTCTTGTAAGTTCTGTCTGTATACTTTGAAGTTTGGGGTGCTGACCTTTTTCCCCTGAACTAGGTAAATGATATATGTTTGATTGATTAAAGTAAGCTTGTTAACCCATTTTGAGTTGCTTTCCTTTAGAAAAGCAGATCTAAGAACCTGTGTTGGCAGGTTCTTGGGTGCTTGGGTGCTTGCTGCTACACTGCCCCAAGCATTTATTAAGTGCCTACTATGTGCCAGGCACTGTGCTAAGTTCTGGGAAGGCAAAGAAAGGGGAAAATGTCTTCAAGGAGCTCACAATCTAATAGGAGAGATAACAAGCAAAGATGCACAAACAATATACATGATAGGAAATAATAGAGAGAAGGCACTACAATTGAGAGGTATAAGGAAAAGCATCCTGTAGACGGTGGTATTTTTAATAGGTAGTTGAAGGAAGCCATGAGATAGAGGTAAGAAAAAAGAGCATGCCAAACATGGGGGACAGCCAAAGAAAACGGCCAGCACTAGGAGATGGAGTGTCTTGTTCAGAGAACAATGGCAAAGAGCTAAGTGTCACTGAACAGTACAACATTTGGAGGAGTATAAAGAAAACAAAAAGGTTGGGTGGTGAAAAGAGGGAACTATGTTATAAAGGGCTTTGAACACCAAACATATTTTTGTATTTGATTCTGGAGACAATAGGGAACCACTGGAATTTAATGAGTGTGGAGGTGACATAGTTGGACCTGCCTGCTCTCCAGTCAATCTTATCCCACTCTCTCCTATTTCCATAAATTTGTACAGACCGTACCCCACACATTAAATAAAATACTACCTTCCCACATCCCTGCCCATTGTGCCTTTTCTTTTTTTAGAAGCCGAGAACAAGTACCTCCTCCTTACATAATTCCCCCTCATATCATCACCAGCTGAAAGAAATCTCTTCCTTTTCAGCATTCTTATAAAAACTTGACCTATATCTCTCCTTTTGTCTTTGTCACATCCTACTTGAATTATAATTTTTTACTTGGTTTATCACATGTGTCAGAAATCAAGCTCCTAGATGGCAAGGACTATGTTTTGTTTCATCATTATGTAACAGGCCCAATTCTCCTTCCTCGCCATTACCCTCCACACACACCTTGGTGCATGTGCATTCCCCACTTGCCCAGAGGAACCACATAGAAACTTGAGCATAAGCAGATCCTGTTCCTGTTTCTGACAATGACTCATTGCTGGGTTGAGTCCCCCCATTCCACATTGGCTGCTTGTAACACATCTGGAATAACAAGAGATGGCTTCCAGCTAATGAATCTTGGAGGCAGCTTTTGAGACAAGCTGTGACAGGGAGGGAGGTAGAGAAGGAAAAGATTCTTCACTATTCCAGTATAATGGCAGGCTGGGGCCCAGATGGCTACCACATCTGACTTGGAGCATGGATTCAACTTGCTAGGCTGAGACTAAAGAAAGGCCCCTGGCTGGCTTGCCTCTCCTTTTGTGTTTCCTTTCCTCTGGCATACACTTTGTGATGATCAAAAGTTCTTGGAAGGTCTGCCAGCATAGAACATAAGGACATCTTCTACCAGAGCATTTGGAACATCCCATTTAGTATTTCACTAAACAATGCCAGTACAGGGGTGAAATTTTAAAGCAGATAATTAGCAGCCTTGAAAACACTGTATTCCAATTTGGCTAACTATAGCCTCCCAACTAATTATACTAGGAGTAACAACTTACTAGATTCTGGTTTTCTATGGGAATAAACTACCTCTTCATACCTTATTCATGTTTATATGTTGGGTTCTTTTTTTTAAAACTTTTCCCCTTTGCTAAGAAAATTCCTGAACTTTGAGCCCATATCCATTTCTATAGTTAGCAACTCACTAAAGAGCAACTTTCCTCAGGAATCTTATATGGGAGTGGAATGAAACATGGGGAGACCCCAATTCCTATTGAGAGGTCAGGCAACCCCAAAGAAACAAATAGTACATAGATACATGGCTGGGTACAAACATAATAGAAATGGATACACTGAGGCCCCTGTGAGTGCTATTGTGCAGTTGACTTTAGCCTGTACATTAGATTTATATCTTCAGTACCTAGCTCAGTGTTTTGCATATAACTGACATTTAATATATATACTTGTAGAACTGAACTGAATTCTATCTCTAAAACATTTCTGAAAATATATAAATTTGGTTTAGAGAGTCAAAATCACCAACGGTCTTAAAAGCTAAAGCATTGAGCTGAACTTAAGATAAATTCAATAGGGATAATGTAAAATTTTAAATGTGGAACCAAAAAAATCAATATCAAAGTATGAAAAATTGTTGTGTAGTTTGTAGTCATTTATGAAAAACATCTGGAGGTTTTAGTGAACTTTAAGCACAATATAAATCAGCAAAGTGGTAGGCAATTTAAAAAAGTTAATTTGATCTTGGATAGCATTAAGAAGGAAGAGTGAAGTGACCATCCTTGTATATTCCACCCTTGTCAGATCTTATCTCAAGAATTATGCTGCATTCCAAGTGTCATACAGTAAATGGAAGACATTGATAAACCAGTTTATCTAACTAAGAAAACCACCATGGTGAAGGGTCTATGTCTATGGCATAGGGAACAAAAGGGTATATTTGAACAATAGAAAAGAAGACTAGGGGGAGATGTGGTAGCTATATTCAACTATTTGGAGAGATGTCACACAGAAGAGGTTTTTAGACATGGTCTGAGAAGCCCCAGAAAATAGAACCAGAAAGTGTTCCATTTCAAAAAAACAAATTTACGGCTGATGTAAGGACAAAAATCCTAATTCACAAATGGCACAGGCAACTTCAAGAGACCAGAACAGAGTTAGGATGAACTCTTGCTGGGAATGGGGATTCCTCTCATATATGGGTCAAATTAAATGGCTATTGATGACCTTCATGACTCTCAAGTTCTGTGATTTTGATTCTATGAAATCCTACCTAAAATGCCATAAAAAGCCCTTAATGGGAATTCAGCATCCATATAATGATGAGTATTGAACACGAAGAAGGGCATCCAAAATAGCCCCAGTCTGGGGAACTTAAAAAAAAAAAAAAACACAACTCCAGAGAAGTGTTGTCAAACTCATATAGAAACAGGGCTCCTAGGCCATCCCTAGGAATGAAGAGGGACCCATTATTGACTTAGAAAACAACATATTAATGTTACCTATTTTAATTGTATTTTTATTCATTTTGTTAAACATTTCCTGATTACATTTTAATCTTGTTTAAGCCAGAGAGTGATATACGTTGCATGTGGCCCACAGTGTATATGACCCCACTCTTCTAGAGTCATGACGGAAACAAGCTTCTCAGGCTAGGCCAAATCAAAAGTGCTCATCTCATTTTTGTAGCAATCCTACATGGTTTAACTACCTGTAAGAACATGTATTTCAACATGATAATCACCACAGAATTATGGCCATCTCACCATATGCATAAAGATTCTGACTCCAACACTATCCTCAGCATTTATCTTGAAGGAAGCACAATTACATCAAACCAAATACAAAAATGTATCCTTCATTTGCAAGGAGTTGGAGTCTCACAAATCAGGTCACCTCATTCAGATACAGAAGTGTTAGACAAAAGCACTCCCTAGGAGAAAAAATAGACAAGATGCAGTGAAAGCCCTGGGAGCCCCTGCCGAAACAGATTGGTGTAATAGCAACTTAAGCAGGTGTGGATCCCACACCTTCTGTTTGAGCAAGATGAAGGTCCCAAAAGTCCCATCTTCTGTCATCAGTAGATTGAAATTTAGACTGTCACTAGAAAAAAAATCAAACCCCCTAAAATAAGTCAAGAAAATGCATTTTTGTTTTCTCTTTCTGTGTGTATCTAAAATAAAACCTATCCTTCAGTGTCCTTTAATTACCAAAATATCATAAGCATTTGTTTTGAGACAATTACTGTAGAATGTGTTTACGTGATAAAAGTCATACTCCTCTCTCCTGCACATCCTTTCATCTATAGATCTCGAAGCATTTTATAAACTCTAATTTTCTGAAATCTGTGAGGTTGCAAGCATAATCATTCTCCATCTCCAGTTCTGCTTCTTTGTTCGAATGTAAACAAACACGGAGAGGTTAAAGAACCGTGATTACAAAGAAAACCTGACTGTGAACAGGATTGCAAATGGAGGTCCTGGACAAATGTGTTAGCCCTCAGACTGCATGCTAGCCTCACCTCAGTCTGTTCTGTTCATCTGTTCCATTCCTTACAGCAGATGGAAGGAGCACTGAACTGTATACAATTACTGAATTTAAAAATCCAAAGCTATAAAGAAAATACATCAAGAAAGGGGTGGCTAGGTGGTGCAGTGAGTAGAGTGTGGGCCCTGGCATCAGAAGGACCTGAGTTCGGTTCTGGCCTCAGACACTTAACGCACACACAAACTAAAACCTAGCCCTGTGACCTTGGGCAAGTTACTTAACCCCAACTGCCCTCCAAAAAAAAAGCAAAAAAAAAAAATACATCAAGAAAGCAAACAATATCTTAGCCCCACACGTACTTGGAAGTCTTTTTTCTCTAAAGCTCAAGTAGACTGGTTGGGAGTTGTAAACCCCAGGGTCATGTAAGATGGTACAGTGACAAAAGGTAACATTGTGAGGTTTCTGTTCTTACACACCTGTTAACAGTTGAGTTTAATTGTGTAACAGCTGGTCCTTGTTTGGGGTGTTCACTGTACCTCATTACTCCTTTTTCATGCTATTTCCTGGTTTGGAATTGCTTCTGAAAATATGTATTTTTTTAGGCTCAAATATAAGTTTTGAAACTCTGAAGGGAAACATAATCAAAATATTTCTATATATATATATATATATATATCTTTTCATTGTGCAGTTTATTAAGGCTAGAGGTGGTGATTATTAGGTGTGGAAAAAAACTTCAGGGTGAAGGAAGGTTTGACTGGCTGGGCTATCTTTCATTGTCTTGGAATACTTTCCAGCCTTCTTTCAGTTTGACTTCAATTATAAATGGTTGCGATTTACAGCTATTTATGGGCCAGAATGGCAAGGAATCCTGTCTTTTATGAGTGGGGAAAGATGTGCTTCCTCTTTTAGAAACATATGGGGAAGGACATATGCATGCTGTATTAGCAAGTAAAAAAGCATCATGAAAGCAACATGTCTCTTGTGCAACGTTAAATCCAATGAAAGATTTCAAAGAGGAGACATTTAGGGAGATAAAGGTAAGAAGTTTAATGTTCATAGACTGAAAGGAAAGAAACAATAACCATATGCAAAAGAGTCTGTGTGTGTGTGTGTGTGTGTTGTGTTGTGTGTGCAATAATGGGTCAGTAAAGTATTTTTAAATCACTGTTCTTGAGTAGAGGACTGGACCTGTGATTTCATCTGTATAGGGAACTCCTTACAAAGCAAGTGAGCAACTTTTCTGCAATCTTAAGAGCTTCCTTGAATATTAGAAAAGACCCATCAAAGGTCAAGTATAATAAGTGTTAAGACTTTAATGCTGATCTTCCTAGGTTTTGAGGCTGGCTCTCTGTGCACTACATAATATAGGCTCTGTATGTTCCTAAATTAAAAAAAAGATTTTAAAATATCACCTCTCTGAATGCAAAGTTTAATTGGGAAAAGTGTATTCAGGTCCAAATGTGAATATATGAAAATATTCAGCACCTAAACAAAATGGGTCTCTTGGAAAAGAAAATGGTATCTGCTAGCTATCTCATTATAGACAAAGAAAGAAGGCCAAAGAAATGAATAATAAAAGAATTGAAAAGCCACAGTATGGATTTATGATTAGTGAGTCAACTTTATAAGTTGATGAGCTAGACTCAAATGTCTGTAGCCAATAATCTTTAAAACTTTTTTTTTAATGAAAGAAAGAAAATTAAGCTACCCAAGGATTTTTCCTGATGAGGTAACTACTTTCAAAAGTAGCTAATTAGTGAACCTGATTCTGAAATAGCCAGGGTCAGTAAAGCATTTTCTGATAATTATCCCTGAATAGTAGTGATTTGGCTTCATAGGGATGTACATTAATTTCCTTAGTTAACTACTCAACATAGAAAAATGAAATGAAATAAATAGTTTCTGAGATTATTATTCTGGAACCTCACTAAAACACTACTCACCTTGGAAAGAACTATGTCAGGTCCATTGTTGATCCTCTTCAAACCAGTATTATTTAATTACAACAATGACCTTATGATGGAGGCATCTCACCTCAAATATCAAGCAAGAACCTTCAAGTAAAGTGGAATCTAGCTCCTCCCTCCCCAGGGCATTGAAACCCAGTTACTCCCTTCAGTATTGAATGTCACTTCATTTCCCCCTGACACTTTGCTTCTTGCTCCTCACAGTACTTCCATTCTGTTGCATTAATCAGCAGCCTCTTCTCTGAGGATCATTCCACTAGAAAATCATGTTTGGATTCTGGTGAAGCTTAGTTCCCTGTCCACAATCTTCTCCATCCTATACTAGGGATCTTCAATTTATATCTAGATGTTTCCTTATTTCCTAATACATCAACATGAGCTCCCACGACCTTCACCCCACCACAGCCATACAAAAGGATAGTCACATCCTTAATCTCATCATCACCCACAGTGTTTCACAAAGAAGTATTAAACTGACTACCAAACTAAAGGTCTACAGAGCCATTGGGCTGACCTCATTGTTGTCTGTCTGTGAAACCTAGACAGTCTACGAATACCGTGCCAGGAAATTTTCTTTGCATATGTGTGTGTCTGTGTGTCTGTGTCTGTGTGTGTGTGTGTGTGTGTGTGTGTGTGATTTAGCGCTATAATGGAGCCTATGTCTAATTTCCTAAAAGAGCTATCTTTTTACAAAACCTCTTTCTTTTGAACTGAGAGAGCAGTACATAACCCACTCTTTCTTTGAGGAGGGAATTAACAAGGACTATAGTTGAAACCAGAAGATGGAAGTAAAGAACTCCACAGTCACATGCATCACAAGGCCAGGGAAGGATTAGGATGATATTACATGTCACCCTGCAGCATCCATTAAAGGCTTTGTGTCCAGGGAAGTAGTGTCCAGTAGAGTAACTTACATTAGTAACAACAATGTCCAGCTAAGACTCTGTGTCCAAAGAAGATGAGTTGGAAATAGGAGCAGTGGTTGAAGACTGATGACATTACTAGAAGATGCTAGTGACCATTCAGTGTTCAAGTTGAATTACCCCTCCATACAGGTTTCTGGCCACATGTGTTTCCTACACATGTTTTTCATTTCTGTGCCCATGTTTTCATGTGTATGTGTGTGTGTGTCTTCACGTATTCTCCCTATATGTGTTTACTTTACAGATGCTATATTTGTGGAAGAGGGGACACTAGGCTTATGGGAGAAATGTTTTATTGGTACTGTTTAATATCATTAAATCCCTATTTTTTGAACTAATTATATACTTTTGCTCATTATTAAATATTAAATACATTCATTTTAGTAAATGTATAACACTGAGTACCTTGAACCTTGAAAGTTATCTCTGGATGAGTGATCCCATTGTTGGGGAGTGAATACCCAGGTACTACATATATTTGTATTCAATATTTGCTTCCCCTCCCCGCCAAAGAATATAAATTCCTCGAAGGCAAGGGCTATTTGTTTCTTTTGTACACCCAGTGCCTAGAATTAATGAATTTATAGTAAAGAATTAATGAATTTATCTTCACTGAATGAGTGATCACTGGATTGGGTGTCAGATGATCTGGGCTTAAGTCCTGGCTCTACTATTTACTATTTGTGTGAATCTGGGGAAATACATATAGCCTATCTGAGCCTCAGGTGTCTTAGTGATAAAATGCAAATAAGAATAATTCATAGGGTCATAGATTCATAGAGTCATTGTGAAGGAAGCACTCTGTAAACTATAAAGTGCCATTTAAAGAAACAAGATTTTAGTAAGTGCCACAGTGAATAGAGCGCTGGCCCTAGAGTCAGGAGGACCTGAGTTCAAATGCATCCTCAGACACTTGACACAAAAAACTAGCCATGTGACCTTGGGCAAGTCATTTGTCCCCAATTGCCCTACCTTCCCCACCTCCAAAAAAAGGCAAAAAAGAAAAGATTTTAGAGAAATTTAGAGGTTTCAAGGTTTCAATTGGCTAACTGAAAAGTAGAACTCAATAATGACACAATGTATAATTATACTACTTTTTAATAAGAAACTTATGATACAATGATTTCAAGCTATGTAGATACCACCAGAAAGTTTATTACATACCCTTCTCAAGGAACAGTTTCTCAATGCCTGAGTCATCTTTAAATAATTTTTTTAATCTCACTCTCCTTTCAACCCCAGGTTCAATTTAGAGTGGAACTCAGTAGAACTAACTTAAAATCAACAGTTATCACTACATGTGATAATTATAGAGTGTTTACATAGCATAGCAATGAGATAGAAATTATTTGGATTAGAAAACACTCAGATATTCTGTTATCACTATAACATGCCCCTTTTAGAATGCTTGACAAAAACAAAAACATAAGGACAGAAACTGTTGACTTGCTTGAGATCAGATCACTCATCCTGTAGTTGAAGAGAAACTATAAAAATGATTCTATTATCTTGACATGACTAGATACAGCCTATGTTTTCATACACACTTTTTTAGAATATACAGATAGTACATGCCCATCAGTCTAGGGAACTTGCATGAATATTTATGAAACGGAGTTGAATAGTTAGAGTTACATTAATTTGCATTATTGTTGATAGAGTTGGGCTTTGGATTTACTTATTACTGTTCTTATAAATCTCACTAATGGATATAATAGAGGTCCCCTTAGCAATGTGCCCTCACTAATTCTCCAGCCATGGCAATAGAGAGCATTAAAGCGTCTTGAGACAATTTGCTGTTAAAATGGTTTGTCTGAGTCTAGCAAGGTATATTTATGGCCACACTGTGTTTTGTATTTTTATCTTTCTTAATGCAGTATTAACATTGACACTGGCATCAGAATGGAATTACTGTGTACAAAGGATGCTGAAATGATGAAGGAAGAACTTATTTACTCCCTTTTATTAATGTTCATAGCATATTTATAATGATTTAACAGAATAAACACACTCTGACTTAAAGAGTATGATCTTTAGCAGAATTAGGTAAACATTAATATCAAGTTTACAATAAATGTCAGATTTTCTCTGATTTCAAGGCTATTGCTAATTTGGAAAGGGTGCATTTTGAAAGCTTAAATCAAAACAAAAGCTAGCTCCTATAGAGGCTACTTTTCTGAATATCCCAAGTTAAACATAGATAATTTCCCTTTTCTCTTTCTCCTCTTCTCTCTCTCTCCTCTTCTATCATTCCTCTCCTCTCTTTCTTCTGCTTCTCCTATCCCTCCTTTTCCTTCTGTCTCTTCCACTCATTCCTTCCTCTTCTAATGTCTTCTTCTGATCTTTCTTCTCTTTTCTCTCTTGCTTTCACTCTCCTCCCTTTCCCACCCCATCTCCTATACCTCTCTAATCCCACACCTTGCTGGTGATGCCACCCAGTCATCTCAAGTTATACTCAAATAAACAGCTACTTATTATTGTTTTCTAATTGGATCATGGAAGAACTAAAGGGCAGTAAGACATGGTCCATTAGGCTTCCAAGGAGAATGCTCTTCGGGTTATGAAAAAGCACTAGACTTCAGATTCAGGAGACTTGGATTTTAGTACTTTACTACACTTTAATACTTTAAGCAAATTCCAATTTCTCTGAACCCCACCTTCCGTCTCCTATAGGAAATGGGCACATAAAGCCTCTTACTTCCTTCATAATACTTTTGTGAAGATGCCTTGATAAGTGAAACCTTGGGAAAAAGGCAGAAATGTGTGAAACAAATATATCTATCTGAATAAACATCAGAAAACAGAATGTTTTTTCTGTAACTTATGCATAAGATTAGTGTTGGATGAGGTTCTCTGGAATTGCTATCTTGGCTGATACACTAAAAAGACCCTGAGGTCAGAAGACCCTAGGACTTAAAGTAGGAAAGGACCAGAAATCACCATTTTACTAATGACAAAACTGATGTGTCTTGTCCAAGTGAAGTGATTTGCCAAATCCAAAGCTCCCAGTGAGGAGGATACTATATAGTACTTTTGACATGTAGTTCTAGTAACACATACATGTACATGTATACATACATGTATATGTATGTGTATATATGTGTGTGTATAATCTCCCAAAGTGAAACATTATGTCATTAAAAGGCCTCCCTCCACTAAATCCCCAAGAACAGTAACTGATATTCATAGTTTGTAAAGGATATTTCATACATGATCAAATTTAATCTCATAATAGCCCTGCAACATAGGGGCTTCAGATATTATTGTCCCCATTTTAGAGATAAAGAAACAGAGGTTCAGAGAGGCTAAATAACTTGCGCTGTGGTCACAGCTTGTGTCAGAGGTAGGTTTTCCTAACCCTAAGTTCAACATACTATCTTCTGCACCAGAAGTGTACAGTCTGTATATAGCCAATACAACTCTAAAGTATGGTTGGAGCCATATTAAAATGTAATTGGGAAATATTTAACAAAATTTTTCAAATGCAACATAGATTATGTTAATTTGTTGTCTTATAAGTCACTATGAATCCTTCAGGGATCTGTTTCTATTTCATTTTGATAACACTTTTCTATACCACTCTGCTTCCCAATGGAAAGATAACTAGATTCCAAGTGGGTAACAGACAAAATTAGGGCAGCTAGGAGGCACAGTGGATAGAGTGTCAAGCCTAGAGTCAGGAAGACCTGAGTTCAAATGTGGCCTCAGATATGTACTAACTGCATAGTCATGGATAAGTTACTTACACCTGTTTGGCTCAGTTTCCTTATCCGTAAAGTGAGCTGGAGAAGGAAATGATAAACATCTCTAGTATCTTTGATAAGAAAACCCCCCCAAAGAAGGAGTCGCAAAGAGTTGGACAGGACTGAAATGAGTGAACAACAAATACACAAAACTAACCAAATCCCATTGAATAGTTGTGTCACCCAGCTTTTTCAACTTCATAACCTAGGATCTCAATGGAAGAGGCCAACTATTTGTTTTAACTACAAAGAATTTAAATTACAATTTTAGTTATAAAATTATGACTGGAAAATAATTAACATAATTTCAAATGCAGAACTACTGATCTCCATTGAAAATACATAACCCAAGATAAAAAAAAAGGATTAAATTCTTTCCACCTATTTTTGTTCTCATTACTCCAACTACAACACTGCTACAGAACAGAACTCAAGTTTCAACTACTAAAACTTGTGTTTATATCTCTGGCTTCATTTTCACCCCTTTCCAATTATTTCTAAAGGCTAACTTTTGAAACCTTAACTATGAACTTTAGGATAAATAAGTAAAAGAAAGTAGGCAACACTTCCTTTTTACACTTTATGTAGTAGGTAACAAATTTAGAAATTCATTTACCCCAAAGCATATAATAAAAAGAGGACATAAATATAAAGAAATTCCCCCCAAAAGTGGCTAAATATATGAATGATAGAATTATAACTGGTAAGTGAAGCTAGGATATACCTCACCTTTTAGATAGATGTTAAATATGCTCTTTCAGATGATGGCCCTGGGGATGTCATTAGTAACACAATATTTGTCTGGATGGAATATGGGAATGATCAATCAAATATGTATTTACTAAATGCCAACTATGAGCTAGGAACTAGGCTAAGTATTGGAGATGCAAATACCATACAAAGAATGAAACAATCCCTAACAGGAGAGACAAGAAGGGAATTTGTAAGTATATACAGAATAAATACAAAAAGAATGGACACAAATAAATATAGAGTAGTTAAGGAGTGAAGATGCTGACAATTAGAAGAGAGATCAGCAAAGTTTTCATGTAGAAGATGATGCTTGGGTTAAACTTTAAGGAAGATCCCATGAAGCAGAGGTGAGTAAGCAATACATTCCAGGCTTTGGGAACCAGCCAGTAGAAAAGCACAGTGATAGGATTTGGAAGGGAATGAGTAAAGAAGAGATATAAGGCCAATTTGGCCAGATAGTAGAGCTCGGGGGCAAGGTATAATGAGGCTGAAAGGTATGATTAAGCCAAATTGTGAAGACCTTTAAAAAAACCAAATAGGAAGATTAATATTTTATCTTACAAGCAATAAGGCGGCACTGGAGTTAATTGAGTATGGAAAAGACATGATCAGATCTGTACTTAAGGAAAACCACTTTGGCATCTGTTCAAGATGGACTCTGATGGGAAGAAACTTGAAGCAAGAAGACCAATTAGAAGGCTGTTAAAGTAATCTAAGTTAGAAGTGATAGGGGTTTGAATTAAGGTGATAGTTGTGTGAATAAAAATTGGGCCTGAAGAGATGCTGTAGGGGGGAGAACTGAAACAATTTTACAGCTGATTAGATATATGGGGTAAGTGTAAGTACACACTTAAGTAAAACACCAGGGTTTCAAACCTGAGAGACTAGGACAGTGGTGGAACCTTTGACCAAACACGGGGACATTTGGAAAAGAAAGTTTTAGAGGAAAAAAAATGGGCTCCATTTTAAACATATCAAGTTTAAGATGTCTCCAAGATATCTACTTTGAAATATCTAATACTTAATTCGTAATACAAAACTGAAGCTCAAGGGAGACTGGGATTGCATATATATATATATGTATATATATATATATATATATATGTAAATTATCTGCATAAATTTTGAAATTAAACTCTTAGGACTTGGTGAGGTTGCCATGAGAGAGGGTATAAAGAGAGAAGAGATGGCCCAGCACAGAGCTTTTGGAAACATCCATAATTATGTGGTATGATACTGATCATAAACCAGTAAAGGAAACTAAAAGGAGGTAAACAGACAGGTAGGAAGAAAACCAGGAGAGAAAAAATGTACAAAAACTCAGAAAGGAGAGAGTATCAAAGAGAAGATAGTTGTATCAAATGCAGCAGACATCAAGAAGAATGAGGAATGAATTGCATGGGGCAGCTAGGTAGTGCAGTGAATAGAGCACCAACCCTGGAGTCAGGAGGACCTGAGTTCAAATCCAGCCTCAGACACTTAACACAAAAACTAGCTGTGTGACCCTGAGCGAGTCACTTAATACCAATTGCCCTCCAAAAAGCAAAAAAAAATGAGGAATGATAAAAGACCATTTGATTTGACTTTTAAAGAACTGTTTTAGCTGAATAATGATGTCATAACCCATATCGAAAACAGTAAAGGAGTAAATGAGAGAAGAGGAAGTAGAGTCAATTGATGAAGAAAGGTTTTTCTAGGAGCATAATTGATAAAGGAAGGAGAGATAGATGACAATAATTAAGGAGATGGTTGGGTCTAGGTAATTTTTTGTTTTTGTTTTAGCAGATACTGGAGGAAAACAGGAGAAATATGTGTGCTTGGGTGATGTCAAGGGGTTTTGATTTGAAGAGAAGGGGAAGAGAGGGAGCTTAAGCAAACTGCTTTACTTCTGTCAGTAAAATAAGAGGCAAGGTCCCAGTTAAGAGTGGCAAGAGGAAGAGGTCTGAGAGGATTGAGCAGAGTGAGATAGGGAATCATTTATAAAGGAACAAAAGGATTACCCTGCTTTAATGAAGGTCTAGTTGAAGTTGGATGACATAAATTTATAGTGTACTCAGCACAGTTACATGACTGCTTCCAGCTCAGTCTAGCAGCAAGTGGGAGTGAGTACTATTGATAGGACAATAGGGTGAGGGATTCAAGGGTAGAGAGTATGGGGTTGAATAGGTGTAAATACAGGCATACCTCTTTTTACTGTGCTTCAAAGATATTGTGTTTTTTACAAATTGAAGTTGGGTAACCCTGCTTCCATCCAGTAGGTCTATCAGAGTTCTTTTTCCAATGGTATGTGTCTCATCATCATGTCTCCGCAATACATTTTGCTAATTCTCAATATATTTTAGACTTTTACATTATGGTTATATCCATCATAGTTGTCTGTGATCAGTGATCTTTGATGTTGCCATTGTGATTGTCTTGGGGAGCTATGAACTGTGCCTATATATGACTGTGAATTCAATCTGGAAATGTTATGTGTTTTCTGACTGTTCTACCCACAAGACATTCCTCATTACTCTCCCTTTCTTCTGGCTTCTTGAAGAATATTACATACACTTAATTGATAAAGCAGGATTTGAAAGGGCTGAACCCAATTTTGAAAGAAGTTCTATTATGGGTAAAATGCTATCAAATATCATTGCATGCTAAAGAGAAATCTTTCATGAAAGGAAGAATCAATCAATGAGGCAAACTTCATTATTGCCTTGTTTTAAGAATCTGACACAGCCACCCCAACCTCCAGTAACCACCATCCTCATCAGTCAGCAGCCATCAACATTGAGGCAATACCCTTCACAAATAAAAGATTACAACTCACTGAAGGTTCAGATGATGGTTAACGCTTTTTAACAATAAAGTACTTTTAATTAAGGTATGTACATTGTTTTTTTTTAGCTATAACACTATTCACATTCAACATACTACAATATAGTATAAACATAACTTTTATATGCACTGGGAAACCAAGAAATTCGTGTGACTAGCTTTATTGCAGTGGTCTGGAACAGAACCCACAATATCTCTAAGGTATGCCTGCATGAGGTCAGAATTTGGGAAGTAACAAAGTGGAGTGAAACAGACTTCATGACTTGAGAAAGCACCAGGGCTGATGAAAGAAAATCCAGGAAAACAGTATAAACAATGACCACAAAAATGTAAATGGAAAAAAAAATCCACAAAACAATTGAAACTGAATGCTGCTAAATTACATTGTCTGAGCTTGGCCTCAACCAAGAGATATAAGAAGCCATCTCTTCCCACTTGTTTGCAGAGAAAGTGAATATCAATGTGGAACACTACATATAAAATTGATTTTTTTTGCTGTGTTCCTGAACTTTTCTTTTCCCTCTTTTTCATTCTTTATCATAATGGGTGGCCTTCAGGAAGTGGGAGGTACAAGGAATGCATTGGGAAATTATATCTTTGGAAAAACAAAATGTATCCAAAAATTATTTTAAAAGATACTAGCCTCAGAAATCCCTTTCTATGGTGGAAATTGCATAGATCATCTGGTTAAAAAATAAAAATTGGATTTGTGATAATCAAAGTTAGTATTTAGTTCCTCTTGACCCTCACCAGTGGTAAAGTCTGTACTAGGGCCTTTCCTGGTGGGATATTGTAAAGCCAAACAAAAGCAACTCTCTAGAGGACTGCTGCTACTGTGAATAGCTTTCAGGTTCTGATCACATAGTATGGTGAACTCTCTATTTATTCAGCAACAAACTAAGGCAAAATATTCACAGAAACCAAAGTACAGTATTCACAATGACATAATATAACAACTTATCACTAAAGTGGCCACATAGTTTTAAACAAAAGATATCCAGTAAGTCCTTAACTCAATAATCCTTAAGGAGCAATCCTCCTTGAGGGACATAAAGTACAAAGTCAATGTTTTCCCATCCCTAGGTCACACTGTCTTAATCTCTCAGTCAAAATGTCTTCTTTCTTCTTGATTGGGGATTAATTTCCAACCATCCTTAACTCAATCATCCTTAAGGGGTACAAGGTAAAAATTTTCCCACAGCAAATCATGATCTTCTCAGTCAGCACTAAGTACCCAAAGAGAGGTCTTTTCATCTTGACTTGAGGCTGGCTCTCAGATTTCCTGGTTCCTCTTCCCTGGGTTCAGTTCTTACCTGAATTTACCCAACTGTCACCTGTATTCACAGGCAGGCAGCTCTCAGCTCCTTGTTTAGTTCCTCATCCAGCTTCTATTCCATATTGAAGCTCACAGTGTCCAGACCACCTCAAGTCTTTTGCAGTTTCTTGTTTCTGGGAAGACAAAGCTTAACAGAACCAAAACAACATTCACACACATTGCCAGCACCATAATCAATTCACTATCTGTCTGTGAAGTCAACACAGACCCATAAACAAGGTCTGAGAACTCAACACAATTCATCACTGTAGTCCCAGAACCTCTGAAACCCTCCTCGAGGAGTTCTATAAACAGACAATAAGAAAATCCTCTTTCAGGGCTTCCAGAAAGGTCCCAGGGCTTCTGTACAAAGTATCACAAACATAAATCCACATAGACAGAACAGACAGTGCCAGATACCACAAATTTTCCCATTCTTAGCTCTTCTCTATCCCAGCTGTGCTTGAGCTTCTTATCTATTATTAGCTCCATACTGTTGTGTCCACTTCTTATGTCCTTCTTGTTCCTGTCTTTGGCAAGTCCCTCCCACTATGGGGTTCACAGGTTCTGTTTCTTAACAAAGACCTGATGTAATCACTGGCAAGGCTTAAAGACACTTGAACTGAAACAAGGTGCTAGATAATTAAATAACTGAAACAAGGTGCTAAGTACTTACTTGCTTGACATTACATATGTATGGAAAGGAAAAATGACAGAGGATCAAAAAGGAAGCATAGAGGTTATTCAAATGCTAGGAGTTTGTAGTCATAGAGAGATTCAAAGTCATAAGCAGATACAAAAGTTGAAAATTCAGGACTTAGTTAAGTAGTATTGGGATCTAAGAGATGAAGATTGTAAAGGGTCATGTAATCAACCATAACCTAGGTATCCAAAGCAATTTTGGGCTCATTCAAATAAAAATGGATCCATTCTCTAGTGTGACTCATTGGATTTCTTGACCATGCTGAGTATGATTCAGAAGCCAGGATATATAGAGTGCATATAACTCATAGGCAGTTAAGCTGTAATTTACTTGACTGTGAGTTGAAGTATCTTTCTGTAGAATTACAAAATATTTGTACTTGGGCTAATAATTAATTTACATTTCAATAGTTTAACCAGATTCTAATAAAAGATTGATAAGAACTAGCTGATTCCAAAATTAGCATTCAATTCAATTCTATGAACATTTATTTTTAATTATTATTAAATATATATTACAAATAAGCCACTATACTAAAGGCTTGGAAGTACAGAGACAAAAAGAAAGTCCCTTCCTTCAGGAAGCTTCATTCTAATGTAAGAGTGTAACATACATGTAGATAAGGAGGTAAAACATATTTCATTTGGGAGAATGTGATGAAGCAGTAGTTGAGCTTGGTTTTCAAGGAATTTTGAGTTAGAGGTATAAAGGGGATGTATTGCAGATAAATGAGTGTGCCTGTATAAAGTCATAAAGATGAGTGATGTCATGTGCAGTTTTGGGACCACACTGGTTGGAATACGTGAAGGGGAATGATGTGAAATAAATCTGGAAAGGAAGCTGGAAACTAAACTGTAGAGAGCTGAAATTCTAGGCTCTTGGATTTTTATTTTATTCCAGAAGAATTAGAGATCCAGAGAAGTGGGGAGAGTCATGGTCAGAACTTCCCTTCATCATAGTCATATTAATTTGGTAGCCATAGAGAGGATGGATATATAATCAACTATTGAATACATACCCTGTCAGAGTCAAGAGATCTATCTTAAAACTCCAAGCTGGAGTTTCCCTATAAAATCTTCAAAGTTGCTGAGTCCCTTGTCAAGACAAGGTCCAGAAAGTGACTTGCTTTCTGAGTTATGAGATCAGAAAGACTATTTTGGTTCAAAGACTTATCTCATGCAGAATTTCTAGAATCAAGTTCTATGAATAGTTCCAGCTAATCTACAAACTAGCCTTCAACTTGCTGATATTAGAGCTATGGACATCTTAATAGTAATTTGAAGATCCCTTTGTATTGGAAAGCTAAGAGGTACTTATCACCTAGTTTCAGATTAAGCCTCTGTTAAAGAAACAGAAAGTATGAACCCCTATTGCTGATGTTACAGGAAGGCTGAACAGGAAATCCCTGTTGCTGAAAGAATAGGAAAGGCCTGAACATCGAGAAGCTAATACCATATATAAGGAAGAGCACAAGCTGGACAGTCAGAACTTCTTGGGACAAGCATCTGTAGGCAGAGCAGCTGCTGCCAGAGAGAGAGAGAGAGAGAGAGAGAGAGAGAGAGAGAGAATTTCTCTCAATGAGCATCTGAAGGCTGGCCTGCTGCTGCTGGACAGGAACTTCGGTGGAAAAAGTGATTTTGATTTTGAGAATGGGAGAAAGTGATTTTGATTTTGAGAATGTAGTTTACAATGCTGAAGACTTCTGAGGGGCAACTGGAGTTGCTGAGGAGCTATTGAGGATTTCCAAGGGCCAACCAGAGCTGCAGAAGACAGAGAAAGCATGACTGTGGTGTTGGTACTTTGTCTGTGGCTCTGTCAAGCTTTGTCTTCCCAGGAACAGAAACTGTGGAGGACTTGAGGTGGACTGTATACTGTGAGCTTCAATATGGAGCAGGAACTGCATGGAGAGCTGGACAAGGAGCTAGGAACTATCTGCCTTTGAACTCAAGTTGAAGTTGGTTAGATTCAGGTGGGAGCTGGAACTATGGAAGAGGAGCCATGGAAGCTGAAAGCCTGATCTGAGTGAAGATGAAAAGACCTCTCTGTGGATATTAACAACTAATGGAATTGCAACTTACTTGTGACTGAGGGGTGGATGGCCTGTGTATTTTCCACTACCTTTTAAGAGGATACTGAGTAGTGACTGATGACTGAGTAGTGATTGATTTTTAACTTACTGTGCCCCATGGGTAGAGGAATTTGACCTTTTGTACTTTGTGTCCCATAAGAATGATTGAATGATTGAGTTACTAAATGATTGAGTTACTAAATGATTGTACTTTCTTTATTACCATAGTAGATATATTGTACAAGGCTGCTTATAATTCCCTCCCACCCATCCCACCCCCCACCTGGTCCATTCCCTACTTGATCCTGTCCCTCTTCTATAGTGGGTATTTCCTTTTATATTTTTTTATTTTTATTTATTTTTTTTAACAAATGCTTTATTAACTTCTGGTTTACATTATTCATTTCCACCAGATTTTGAGTTACAATTTTTCCCCCAATTTTTCCCTACCCACCACCCCAGAGTAGCAGTCCCACTAGATATCCCCTCATCCAATCTGTTCTCTCCCATATCTTCTCCCATACACGCTTTGACTTTGCCATTAGGGCAAGGTGAATCTCTGAGCCCCAATGCCTGGACATCTTATGAAATATTTAATTTTAAAACTTCGATTTTCAGATTCATTCCCTTCCTCCCTTGTCACCCACTCCCTCTGAGAAGATAAGCAATTCAGTATGTGTTGTACATGTATAGCTATGCAAAACATTACCATAGTAGATATATTGTAAAATACTGCTTATATTTCCCTCCCACCCATCTCACCTCCCACCTGGTCCATTCCCTACTTTGATCCTGTCCCTCTTTGATAGTGGGTACTTCCAACCTCCCTTCCCCCCAGAATGTCCTCCCCTCCATCATTCCTCCTCTCATCCCCCTTTCCCCTACACTCCTGCAGGGTGAAATATCCCATTTAGTATGTATGTGATTCTCTCCTTGAGCCAACTTCAATGAGAATATGGTTTTGCCTTCTTGCCTCCCTTCTTTGCCTTGTTCTTCCCCTCCCCTACAACTACTTCCCCTTGCCTCTTCTACATGAGATAGTTTACCCTCTCCTGTCTCTCCCCATCTCCTCTTGCCACTTTCTTACCTATTGACTTCACCCCTTAAGAATCATCCCTTCCCATAAAAATCAACCTGTGCCCTCTATCCATGTATACCTGTAAACATATGCCCATATACCCTTCTTCAATTATTTTCATAATGAGAAAGGTTTCATCAGACACAGTTATTGTTTTTCCATATAGGAATGTAAATAGTTCAACTTTGGTAAGTTCCTTTTGATTTCTTTTCCCTGATTACCTTCTCAGGCATCTCTTGCTTCTTGTGTCTGGATGTCAAATTTTCTATTCAACTCTGGTTTTTTCCTCAAGAATGCTTGAAAGTCCTCTATTCCACTGAATGACCATATTTTCCCCTGAAACAAGATACTCAGTTTTGCTGGGTAGGTGACCCTTGGCTTCATTCCCAGCTCTTTTGCCCTCTGGAATATCATATTCCATGCCCTTTGATCCCTCAGTGTAGAAGCTTTGAGGTCCTGTGCTATTCTGATTGTGTTTCCACAATATTGAAATTGTTTCTTCCTGGCTGCTTTTAGTAGGATCTGGGGACCACTGGAAGCTGGCTATAATATTCCTGGGAGTTTTCTTTTTGGGATCTTTTTCAGGAGGTGATCTGTGGATTCTTTCAACCTCTATTTTGACCTCTGGGTCTAAAATGTCAGGGCAATTTTCCTTGAGAATTTCTTGAAGGGTGATTTCTAGGTTCTTTCTTTGATCATGGCTTTCAGGTAGTCCAATAATTTTTAAATTGTCTCTCCTGGATCAATTTTCCAGGTCAGTGGTTTTTCCCATGAGATATTTCACATTGCCTTTTATTCTTTCATTTGTTTGGATCTGTTTAATAGTATCTTGATTTCTCATAAAGTCACTAGCTTCCATTTGCTCCAGTCTAACTCTGAAGGAATGAATCTCCTCAGTGAGCTTTTGAGATTCTTTTTCTATCTGGCAAATTCGACTTTTTAAGGCATTCTTCTCCTCATTGCCCTTTTGGGCCTCCTTTGCCATTTGAGTTAGTCTATTTTTTAAGGTGTTGTTTTCCTTAGTCAGGCTGTTGACCCTCATTTCATACTTTTCCTGCATCCTTCTCATTTCTCTTTCTAATTTTTCCTCCACTTCTCTTATTTGATTTTTAAAGTCCTTCTTAAGGTCCTCTATGGCCTGTAACCCGCTCATATTTTCTTTTGGGGCTTTTGGAGCAGGATTTCTGACCTCACAGTCCTCTGACTGTTCCATGCTTCGATCCTCTTTGCCCCCAAAATAGGAGTCTAATGTTGAATTTTTCTGTTTATTTTGTTTCCTTTGCCTTGGCATGTTGCCACTTAATTACTGACTTTTGGGCTTGTTGCCACAGTAGAACTCTGCCACCAGACAGGGGAGCTTTGTCCTGAATGTGGGGGGGGGCAACTTCCGTCTCTGGCAAACTGGAAACCCGCCCCACGACCTCTCCCCCAGACCACAATCCAGATCCAGGGAGGTTAAAGCAAGAGTGATTACCTCCTGAGACTGATCACTGGATCTCCCTACAGTTCGCAGGCCAGGAGCTGGAGCCGCCACTGAAAACTGCAAAATGGCATGTCTCTTCAGTGGCTTCTAGCCCCCAGGGGAGGAAGCTGATGCGTTCCCCAAATACTGGTCCCAAAGTCCATAGGGTACTAACCTCTCACTTTGTCTTAGGCATGTCTGTGTTGACCATTCTGGAATCGCCACAGCTGCTGGTGTTCTGGGGTCCCTCCAGCCAGCTGTTGGCATGGCCACCCTGGAGCTAAAACCACGCTCATGAGGACCTGGGCTCCGCTCTCGACTCGTTGCGCTGCCGGCTCCCAGAGCGCTGTGCTGGCCCTTCCTGGAGTGCTGCTGGGCTGTCCTCAGTGGGAGGTTAGCTTTTCTGTGTCATTCTTTCCATGCTGGGGCTCCAGAAGTTGTTCAGAGTCCCCTTCTACATAGTTTGGAGGTAATCTGGGGGGAAAGAGCCTTGGAGGTGCTGTTTCTACTCCGCCGTGTTGGCTCTGCCCCTGAAAGGGTGATTCTATGTAGCCAAGAGCAAGTGAGGAGGCTATACAAAGCTCAGATGTTAATTCTCATTACATAGGAAACAATAACATTATTTCAAAGTCTAAAAGGGCCTAAAGGGTCATTATTTCTAACTGTTACCTGAATGGGAATCTCTTCTACAATTTTGCTAGAAAGCAATTATTATATCTCCATTTGAAAACCTCCAGAGATGGGAAATTCTTCACCTCCTAAAGCAATCCATTTCACTTTAAATGTCTGGTTGATTGGTCGTTGTCCTTCATTCTCAAAGAGAACCAAAATGACATCACTATATTAGAGTCAAGTTGCAATGTGTTAGACTGTGGCTGATCAGACAAATATGAGTTCACAGTGCTCTACCATGGGTTGAGCACAAATAGATCACGTGAACTTTTGGGGTATATTCTCTAAATTAACACATCTCATGTATCTTTTGAGCTACTTTAATTCTGTTTGGCTTATAGAGCACAGCACCTTCTTGGATGAAGGCACACCATGGTGGGCAGGCCTTTGCCAGTACCTCCCAAGTCTCACAGTCAATTCTAAAGTTCTTCAGGGGGACCTAGAGAGTGTCCTTCTATCACATCTTCTGATCACCATGTGAGTGATTGCCTTGTGTGAGTTCTCTGTAAAATAGTCTTTTAGGCAAGCATACATTTGTCATTCCAAGTATGTGACCAGAGTTGTGCTCTCTGCAGTAGAGTTTGAATGCTTGGTAGTTTAGTTTGAGAAAAGACCTCAACATCCCGTACTTTATCCTGCCAAGTGATCTTCAGAATCTTACTAAGACAATTCAAATGGAAATGATTCCATTTCCTGGCATGGTGCTTGTATACTGTCCAGGTTTCACAGGTATGCAACAATGAAGTCAGCACAACAACTCTGTAGACCTTCAGTTTGATAGTCAGTATAAGACCTCTTCTCTCCTATACTTTTCTTCAGAGCCTCTCAAACACTGAGATAGCTCTGGCAATGGTCAACCTCATTATCAATGTGTATATCCCTGGAAAGTATACTGCCAAGGTAAGTGAATTTACTCACAATATTCAAAACTTCTCCACTTGCTATAATTGATGGTTCCACATATGGATGGTATGGTGCTGACTGATGGAGAACCTGTATTTTCTTGGTGTTAATTGTTAGGCCAAAATTAGCACAAGTAGCAGGGAATTGATCCACACTTTGTCGCATCTCAGCTTCAGAGACTGCATTGAGTGCACAATCATCTGTTTTTATTCCACCTTAGATAATTCTAATCACTAAGAAGTTTTTCTTTATATTGATCCCAAATCTGTCTCTCTGTAACTGATACACATTGTTTCTGGCTCACATTGGTTTCATCTCTGGGACTAAGTAGAACAAATCTAATCTCTCTAATCCTATTTGAAAACCATCAAACCCCTCCAAGTTCTTTTATATGGGCTCAAGATCCCAAGTTGGTTCAACCAATCTTTGTATAGCATGGTTTCTTATTCCTTCATCATCTTGGCCCCCCTATTCTATAAATGTTCTTTGCTAAAATACTATGACCGGGACTGAACACAATATTCCAGATATAATCTGACTGGGGCAGAGTGCAATGGGCCTTTCTCCCTTATTTTAGATGTTATTTTTATATTAATGCAACCTAAAATCATATTGATGACCCTCTCTGATCTTGTCTTGGCTGATTTCAAAGAACAGATCCAACCTGTTATTGGGTATATGAAGTTTTTCAAAGCTTTACAGATTGGTAGGACCAGTCAAAATTATGTTCCACTAAAATGGTAAAATATAAACCATATTGGAATTGGAACAGGAAAGAGTCAGGTTTGTATGTATGACATTAATAAGTCATTTTTTCAGAATCTCAGTTTCCTTAAATGTAAAATGGGATTCATGGTATTGACAACAACTATCTCATAGGAATGCCATAAGGAATGTTTTAAAAGGTTAAAAGAGCTATATAAATAAAAGTTATTGCTTTAATAAGTCTTCAAGAACTCAGAATCCTTGCTCTGCCATAAGGAGAAAAAAAGGAATTTAGTTGTCAGAGAAACTTATTCAAAGTTCAGGTAACAGATGATTCTTTATTTGAGTGTTTCTTTATCCCTTGCTTACAGCAACTCATGAAGACTGTTTACCTAGACTACAGCCTCACATGTTGATTGTTCCCCATAGCTACTCATATTTCCTGCATTGGCAATAGTTGTGATGAATAGATATCCACAAAGCAAATGATACAGTTAGCCAACACTTCTTAAATTACAATTTTTCCTGTATCTTGCAAAGCAAATAATATCCTTTCTTCCAAAATGGATTATTTTGGGAGTATATAGGCATTCACCATCTAAGAGTATTACTTGGTTCTTCAAAAACTTGAGAGATGAAAAGGCAATTAGTTCTGTAGATGTGGCATAATCAATAGACAACTGGCTAACATGCTATAACAGATTTTTGTGACTATTTGATTATAATGTATTAACGGTTACTTTAAAAATTATGTTAGATAATATTACATAGAGTATAATTTATGTAGATGCATCTGTGATTTTATCTGTATTCCTTTGTTAAAAGGAAAATTCTTTGTTCAGGCTTTTGCCCTGATCAAGGAGGCAAAACTCAGGACAAAGATGATTAATTTATTAAAATATGTAAAGATAGTAAAACATTGACTAACTGATCACAGGGTATCAGCAATGGCTTCAAGACAAAGCCAGGTTTTATTGATAGCTTTTTTAATGACATAAAGACAATTTCAAATAGGTCCTGGTCAGTAAAAAAGAATGGGTCATTGCTTCTCAGTTCCTTCCCAAGGTATCAAGTATGGATAATTTCCAGGTGTAGGCAGGTAAAGGAATGTCTTACTACACAATGAATATCAAGTAATGCAAAGCTAGAGACTGGGCAACTTCTTCTCCCAACACTGATTGACAAGCAGGTCTGGAAACAATGGGTCACTGAGTCAGCATACCTTTCAATACCCTCCCACTAGTACAGATGGCAATCTCTCTGCCTATCATGAGATATCTATCATGAGTAATGCTTCTCTATGAATTCTGTTAAGAGAAAGAAAGGTGTTCAGAGGAGATGTAGCAGGATGGGGAGATCTATCCTCCAAAACTGGCTCATGATCCTTCCATTCCCATTAACTATTATATTGTCATCTTTTATTTCTCCTCCTTCTCATGGCTAAACACCTAAGTTATCATTAAACATCATTCAGTTGCCAAACCTAATGACCTTTTTCTCAGTCCTCAAACTTCTTGACCAATCTGTCACCTTTGATACTTAACAATCACCCTCTTCTCCTCTCTAAATTTTCATGATACTCCTATGTCCTGGTTCTTCTACTACCTGTTTGACCACTTTTCAGCCTCTTTTACTTTACTGGAGCTTTGTCCAAAAACTGCCCCCTACCTGTAGGTATTCCTTAAGGATCTTTCCTTCCTCTTAACAGAATTCATAGAAAAGCATTACTCATGATGAAGTGGAGAGGCTATCATCAGTAGCAGTGGGATGGAATACAGAAATCACAGATCCATCTATTTAAGTTATATTTTCTCACTTCTCTTGGCCCTCTATACTACCTTACTCCATGTTTTTGGGTATCATGTCTATGCAAATGATTCCTGTGTCTCTATTCAGCTTTAGCTTCTTTTCTGACCTCTATTTTCAAATTACCAACTGCCTATTAGATATCCCAAACTCAACATGTCCAAAACAAAACTCATTTTCTTCTTCCAAACCTGTGCCAAATCCTCCCTTCTTCTTAACTTCCCTATTCCTATGGAAGGTACTGCCATGCTTCCAGTCATCCAGGTTCATAAAGTCAATGTCATCCTTGATGCTTCATTTGTACTCACCCACATTTCCAAGCCTTATAATTTATACCTTCATAACATCTCATATATGTTCCCTTCTTTTCAGTCACATAGCCACCACCCTAATGCAATCCATCATCACCTCATGCTTAGACTACTGAAATAACCTTTTGGTTGTTGTCCCTGCCTCAAATTTCTGCCCACTCTGGTCCATCTTCCATTCAGATGTCAAATTGATCTTCCTAAAGCAAAGATCTGACCATGTTATCTCCTCCCTATTGCCTCCAAGATCAAAAGCAAAATCTTCTACTTGACTTTTTAAAAGTTTTATTTATTTTCTTTTTAATTTATGAAACAAAACAAGCATTTCTATAACATAGTAGAGAAAAAGATGATTGTTCACAAAACTGCAAATCTATTATATACAACTTGCTATTACTTTTAAATATATAATAAAACTATCAGGTAAATTTCTTTTTTTTTTCTTTTTTTCTTCCCCACTTCTCCCTCCTCCCAAAGATGGCTGCCATTAACGCTTCACCACTTGGGCCATTCCCACCTTTCAAGTGTTCTTATACTTTATTCCCTCCACTAGCTCAATGATGCAGAGACACCAGATTCCTTGCTATTCTCAATACACAACACTCCATCTTCCAAATCTATACCTTTTCACTGGCTCACTGTCAAGCCTAGGGCCTCTCCCTCCTAACCTCCTCTTCCTGAATTTTTTGGCTTCCTTCAGTTCAAATCCTACCTTAAAACCTGTAAGAGAACCTTCCTGATTCTTGCAATTCAGAATTTGTAGTCCCAAAACCACTTCTCCACTCAGAGTGAAGAGGTGCATTTCATCCAGATGACCTTTTCTTTTTTCCAAGAAATAAAAGCTTTACATTTTGAAATGATTAAAATTAGAATTTTTTCTGATTTCTGAAACTCTACAGTTCTGTCTTCTAAGAACTACTCTAAACCCACTGTCATGAGAAACTTTATTTCACTTCTCTATTCATCTCCCCAAATGTTCATACAAATAAAGGATTCTACAACACAATATGGTTAACTGTCTCTATTTTTACCTTCCTTTCTCAAAACACAGTGTAGACTCCAGCACTTGCATGTCCGACACACATCTGATGGTGGCTAGATTCCACCTGACTCTAGGCCACAGCCCACCTGACACTTTTAACAAAAATAAAATTTTACCAGAGTGTTAGGTCTATCCACTTGCCTGCCAGTGCCACTGCATAACTAACTACTGCTAAACATCAGTCTCTAGAAATCCTCTGCTCCTAAGATCAGGCAAAGAAGATACAGAGTAGACTAGGTACTTGCCAGAAAGCCAGGGCACAGCATCCAATTTTTCTACTGGAGCAAAGGATAATTGAGAAGAAAGACAAAAGGAATTATTTATTGATGCATGTAAATATATGAACCAAGGTAAGAAACTGAGATGGGAAGAGGCTGAAAGTGGAAAAAGCAGGTGAGTGGGTGTTGTGGTTTCAAGATCGATATCCTGATGAGTGATTGTTTTCATTGATGAGTACGTTCTGTACACACACATGCAATGGGTGAAACCAAATAAAGTTGTTGAGCACACGTCACCAGCACCTAATAAAAAGAAAGGGATTTATGATGGAGGAGAGGAAAAAAAAACATATCAAGGGGAATAACATTGTCAGAAAGTTTCTTCCATTGTCCTTTGAGCATAATTTTTTTTCCTAGAGGAAAAAATGGAGTAAATTGAATGTTATAAAGGCATACAAGGAACTTAAATATAATCCCCCATGGGTTTTTAACTTTTTTGGGGCCAGGGAGCCCTTTGGCAGCCTGGTTAAACCTACAGAACCCTTCTCAGAAGAATGTTGTAAAATACATAGGATTAAGAAGCAAACCAATTATACTGAGATGCAATTATCAAAATATTTTAATATATATTTTTTACTTTTCCCACTCAATAGTATTTTATTTTTTTCCAATTACATGTAAAGAGTTTTCAACATTCACCTTTATAAGATTTTGAGTTCCAATTTTTTCCCTCCCTTCCCTCCCCTCTCTAAGACAACAAGCAATCTGATATAAAACATTTTAAACATATTTCCACATTAGTCATGTTGTGAAAGAAGAATCAGAACAAAAGGGGAAAATCACGAGAAAAAAACAACAACAAAAAAGTGAAAATAGTATGCCTCAATCTGCATTCAGGCTCTGTAGTTCTTTCTCTGGATGTGGATAGCATTTTCTATCTTGAGTCTTTTGGAATTGCCTTAGATCATTGTATTACTGGTAAAAGCTAAGTCTATCACAGTTGATCATCATACATTGTTGCTGTTACTGTGTACAATTTTCTCCTGGTTCTACTTACTTCATTCAACATCAGCTCATCTAAGTTTTTCCAGGTTTTTCTGAAATGTTCCTGCTCATCATTTCTTATGGAACAATAGTATCCCATTACAATTATATACCACAACTTATTCAGTCATTCTTCTATTGATGGGCATTGCCTCACTTTTCAATTCTTTGTTACCAAAAAAAAAAAGAGCTGCTATAAATATTTTTGTACATGTGGGTCCTCTTCCATTTTTTTTATCATCTCTTTGGGATACAGACCTAGTAGTGGTATTGCTGGATCAAAGGTTATGCACAGTTTTGAAAATATTTTTTAATCAATTCATAGAACTACTTCCTTTAAAGATAAAGTCCATTACCCAAGTCCCACAGGTACTAAATTGCAGATCTGGATAGTGATAGGGTTGAAAACATTATCCACTGGCATTTTGAATCCTAAGTTGTTGCCACTAAAAAAGGAGGATACTATTGAAGCCCAAAATGTGGAAACAAAACAATTTTGAAGTAATGGGAGCCAAAGAAATGCCTTATGTCTGATGAAGTGATGGAAGGTGGGGAAAGAGAAAGGGCAGGGCTGGAGTACTGGCACCTTCTCATTCAGCCAGAGCACAACTTGGCCAAGTTGTTTACTTTAATCTGAGGCCAATCACAAGGAGGAGGTGTGAATCTGTGGCCAAGGCTGAAGTATAAGGTTCGTGTGCCACAAAGGGTGAGGCAACCTCATAGAGGAGGCAAAGACTGCAAGGGCTCTTTTATATTTCCACTGAAAGAGTACAATGTTTTAACTCAAAACCAGAGGGTTATTAGTTTCCCAACCAAAAGAGTCTCAAATGTGGGATTCCACATAGCAGCGCTGCTTTTGAACTCTCCAGCCCTCAACATCTGCAGCAGTTTCCATTTCTTCAAGCTCTGCCAACTCCTGCTCTCCAGGCTGATATCTCCACAGACACATGGGTTTTGGCAGAAATGCTTAGCACAAGGAGCTATAGGAAGGGGAGCAGAGGGAAGCAGGGCACTGGATTCTTGGTGCACAACTCTAACTTTCCTTTGTGCTTTTTATTTCCATCTATAGAACAACTTCAGAGGAAAATAAATTTAATGTGCCACTTGTGAGTATGTCCAGCCTATTATATATAAAATGTTTCCAGGCTTTTGTAAGTGCACATAAATAATAGATGCAAAAACTAAAAAATAGG
Source organism: Gymnobelideus leadbeateri (assembly GCA_011680675.1). Classification (NCBI taxonomy): domain Eukaryota; kingdom Metazoa; phylum Chordata; class Mammalia; order Diprotodontia; family Petauridae; genus Gymnobelideus; species Gymnobelideus leadbeateri. Next base: position 56,019 of record WOXC01009520.1, on the reverse strand, counting down.
AACCCAGAATTCCCTGAGAAATCATACTTTATAATTCAACAGCAATAATAACACACATCTAATCAAGTTTCCCTATACATACCTAGTAAGCGTTTTGTTTTGTTTTGTTTTGTTTTTATAAATTCAGATGAGCAAATCATGGAATGGGTATATTGTCAGTTTCCCAAGGTCTATAATAATTGACCAGCAATGTAAATAAGATCACAATCAGTGGAGAGACAATAGCACAGGGTTGGAACTCAGAATACCTGGATTCTAGTCCCTGATCTTCTAGAACTTGTCTTGTGACCTTGGCACATTTGCTTCACCTTGATGTTACTTAGTTTCCTCATCTGTAAAACTAGTAGATGATTTCTAAGATCACTTCCAGACAATGTTATAGTGGTAAGTGTTTAATAACTGGTACCAAAAATTATACACACAACCCCACCTTTAAATTTAATCTGCATTATTAATCTGAATCTCCATTACCTTCTAAAACCAGAAGTGCCTTTCTGTAAGGGGAAAGTTAGTAAATATTTTAGATGGATGAAGTGGCAAAATTGAAGGCAGTATCTAGGTACTTATATAACAAGAGAGAAAACAAGTTTCCACAAAAATTTTACTGAAAAATTAAAAATGTAATAATAATAACAGTGCATTTTTGGTAACAGTTTTAATGAGAAGAATGGAATTTCTTTTGGGGGAGGATAATATATTGCTTAATTGGGATTCAAAGTGAGTATTCTTTCTCAGCAAAATTGACTGCAAATTTTCAACTGTTAATGCTGATCAGTAAAGATTCATGTATAGAAGGAGGCTTGCCTTATGGCATTCCCAGACCCCCTAACATGGAGGAACCCTACATCCTATATTCTCCTACCACAAGGGTAGAAGTAACTTCCTTTGACTGGCTGTGTAAGCAGAAGAGGCTGTTTAAAACCAGATAAAATGGGATTGTCTCTGTCTTTCTTGTGTGTCTTTTTCTATAAGCTCTGGATGAAGATCACAGTTTACCCACATTGCAGGTACCATGAACTGAATTAGAAGAGAGGATATCTCCCTACTTGTCTTTTACCCCAGCTCTGGCCTATGGTTGTTTGCAACTATTCTGTGCCATCCATCCTTCTCAGTTTCAGGTACCTGTGGAGGTGGAAACACAATTGCAGGCAGGATGGTGTAGGTAGTCTGTCTGTCAGGGCAACCCTGAGAAGTCAGGGTGCCTAGGCCCCAAGTCCAAGGGGTGATAAGACAGGATTTGTAACTGAGACTTTGCTGTTACAGGAACTGGTCTAAGATATGAACCTAATTCCCTTTCCATCTCAGAGACTGAGGTGATAAAAGGGTGGAAAGGATTAAGTTCCATATGTTGGGCGAATAAATAAATAAATATATATATATATATATATATATATATATATATATATATATATATGCTATTATAATTTAGGAGTAAATATCTCCTCCTGAAATTTAATCTGCCAGTGACTAAATGAAACTGAAGTGCAGGTGATTCCCCACCCTACCCCCAATCAGGGGAATGCCATTGGTGGGAGCTAAAGTCAATGGCAGAGAAGCTAGACACCCTCCATGTCCTCCTAAGAGTCTAAAGGACCCTGAGGGAGAAAGCAGAATATAACTACTTGACCTTCAGGCAATGGGGTCAATTGTAGCAAGTGATACATGTATTTCATCTTTGAAAACATCTTTTCACATAGCTAGGTACTGCCAAATACTGATACCAATCCATAAACATATAATTTTAATCAAGCATATTCATTGCTTGGAAGACATTTATTGAATTCTATTTAATTTTTCTCTTAATATTTCTCTATAGCATATCATCACTTCCAGTTGAAGAGTAGGTGAAAACTTTTTAATCACAGAGTTAAATGGATTTTGAAATATGGGACATTTCTTTGCATTTGCATTAAGGTCCAAAAACACTGCCAAAATTGTAATCTGAGATAAATTTTAAAAAATATATACACACACATATATATATATGCAGTATATAGATCCACTATATAGTTATATGTATGTGTGTCTATGTACACACACACACACACACACACACACACACACTATAAATTTGTATGGGAATGGAGACCTTACTTCTTGTTTTAACTTTGGACAGCACAGAAAGTATATAAAGCAGCTTGACATTACTTGTGATTCAGATAATATTAGTTGTCATTCAATTGACTTTATCACAGTATAGTGTCACACAAAAATACTGTTTTGCCTTGTAATTTTAGGTTGAATTCATTAAGGAATATTATCAAGTGTGCAGCAAAAACTAATTTCCAAAGCCATTCAGCATTAGATAATAGTGGTTGAGGACAGTTCTAGTTCAGAAAAATTTCAGTCTTAGCTCTGAGTTCAAAAGATTGCTATATACATATATATACAATACATATATATGTACACACATAAATGTGTGTATGTATACATATATATTCTTGTTGTGACATGATATAAATGCACTAACAAAAAATAAAATAAAATGTCCCAGTAAGATGATACATGTGGAACTCAAACCACTGTCAAGTTATAACCATGTCACTGCAATTTATAGTGATCCAGGCAGCAGTGAGAAGTGATGAGAGCACCACATATGGTCTCTGTCAACTACTCAAGTTGGCCTTTGTAGCTCAAAAATATCCATAGACAATCTGTAAACAAATGAGTGTTTCTCTCTTCCAATAAAATTTTATTTATATACACTGAAATTTGAATTTTATGTCATTTTCATGTGCAATGAAATATTATACTTCTGATTATTTTCAACCATTTAAAATGTAAAATAAAAAACATTTCTTACTCCTCTCAGACTTCTAGGAGTAACCCTGTGCAGTTGGAGTTTTCTCTAATACTATAGCTCTAACACTAATCTAGTTATCTCCTCCCAACACACATTCTCATTACCAATACCATTTTCTCAACATTATCTAACCAGTGATCACTATCCCAATAGTAACTGATCTCTCTTCAGTCATTTTAATATGTGCCTACTATATGCCAAGCACTGCTTTAAGTAAAATTAACTAGTTAGTTTTTATGGAGGGTTATTTCCTGAGAAGATACAGCAAGACCCAGAGTTCTAAAACTGGAATCCCCATCTCCTCTACCACTTCAGTCTTTGAAGAAAGTGAATTCAAACTTAAAATGGTGACTATAAACATTTCCCCTCCCCTACTCCCAACAAGTTCATTTCTTTTTAAAATTTTATTTCTTTTTAATTTATAAAATAAAACAAGCATTTACATAATATAGTAGAATTTTTAAAAAGATGATTGCATATGAAACTACAAATCTATTATATATAACTTGCTATTCCTTTTTTTTTTTTTTTGGTTTTTGGAGGGCAATTGGGGTTAAGTAACTTGCCCAACGTCACATGGCTAGGTTTTTATTTGTGTGTGCATTAAGTGTCTGAGGTCGGATCAGAACTCAGGTCCTTCTGACTCCAGGGCCGACACTGTACTCAATGCGCCACCTAGCCGCCCCTATTCCTTTTTAAATATATGATAAAGTTATCAAGTAACTTTTTTATTTCTTTTTTCCCTTTCCTCCACTGGCCTAGAGATGACTACCATTAGATAAACAAATGATAATACACACATACACATATGTACACACACATATATGTATATACATATATGTGCATAATACACATATGTATGTATACACCCATACACATATATACATATATACATATTTTAAATCATTCTATACATACTTCTATTTATTAGTTCTTTCCAAATTCACTTCTAAGTATGGCATAGCTAAAGGATGAGTCTCTTCTCTACTTTCAGGACACAGTATCTCAGTTGATGGGTCATTTCACTGCTGGCTGAGCCAGGCAGGTCACTTCACCAGGTTTGATTCCTACAGCTAACAGCAGATTCTGCTGTGGAGTCCAGTTAATAGTTATCTGGTGGGTCTTTCAACCTTTAGAAGATAACAAGGTCATAACCTGATCTGTTCCATCTCTAATGCTCAATCACCTAAACTCAGGAAAGAATAAACACAACAGAAAAGCAGCAGCCCATGCATTCATGAACACATAGCAAGTGTGTGTGTGCTTGGGAAGGTAGAGGGGAGAGAGAGAGATTCAAAAACAGAGAGAAAAAATGACAGAGACAGAGAAATAGAGACTATACATGGAGACCCACAATATTGTCCTATTCCAAAATAAAACATTTTTCTGGAAATATAAGAATTTTAAATCTAATATTTGCAGTTAGCATTTTAAAATTGTTTTTAAAGATTTTATTGCAAGGGTCTTGATGAAGTTTTGTTCAAAATAGATGTTTTCAGAACTTCAAAATGTTTGAGAATTACTTAACTAGGTACTTTCTCAAGTCCTTTCCAGCTCCAATATGCTATGATTGCATTAAATTTTTTTTTCATCTGTCTCTCTAGCCTTTGAAGAGGATTTCATGAAGAGCAATTAGCAGACTTTAATTTAAAAGCTTTATTGGTGTCATTGTCAGAGACAAAATATTGGGCTAGATAGATGAGATGGTGACATACTTCTATGTGTCATTTCTGATGTTCGTATTAAATTGCCAATCTATATTTCTCCAGAAAGTTTCCTTAAATATCTGCATAAAAATGATTCAACATGTCATGGTTAGAAATGTTCTCTTGCTTCTCTCTAAGTGAGCTATAGACTTTTATCCTTGTACTCAGCACTCTCATATTTTATATTATTTCTTATTAGTTTCAATTTCAGAGGTTGATTTTTCCCTTAATTTGAGTATATCTTGTATTGAATTTAGATAATTCTAATTATACCTAATTAATTAGAATTATCTCCAATTTGTGATGTCTCTAAAAATCACCATTTACCCCTACAAACTAGTTCTCCCAAATTGCTATTTCTTTTTGTATCTTTGTCACCTAGACTGAAAAATTCACATTCATAATTGACTTCTACCTCCAAATACCTCTCAGCTTTGCCCTCTCTGCTCCCCTCCCCTCCGAATTCTTCCCCTAGAAAACCTAATTAGTCAGATTGCTGTAATGGGAACATCTGGGCAAACTTAAATGGCTGGGTACAGATGCAGGAATACTAAAGCATACAGTCTCTATGGCCTCAGGCAAACAGTGACTCTGGCCTCTCTACTCAAGACTTGAGGGACATCAATTGGTTTTTAGGATCCCTTTTAAGGAGGTCACCATGTGTTCAGGTTTCCCTAACCCTGTTGTCTTTTTTTTTAAAACTGAGTCTGGTTGTCCTATGGTGAGGTGAGTTTGGAACTCTTTTTGGATTACCCCATGCAATTGGGAGAAGTTTCAGGTGCCCAGAATTCAGGGACCCAGAATAAATTTTTGTCCAGATATTTTATGGCTCCTGTATGAAAAAGAAAACCCAGAAAAATGTTGCCCAATTTCTAATTGAATGAATAGCCAGTGGCTAAAGAAAATCCAAGAAAAAAATTCTTTTTTTTCTCTTTTTTTATTTTTTAGTTTACATCATTCATTTCAACAAGATTTTAAGTTACAAATTTTCTCCCCAATTTTCCCTATCCACCACCCCAAAACAGGGTTCCCACTGAATATCCTCTCCCCCAATCTGCTCTCTCCCATATCTTTCCCCATTACCCCTCTGACTTTCCAGTAGGGCACGGTGGATCACTATGCCCCAGTGCCTGTATATCTCAATTCCCAGTTACATGTAAAATATTAATAGTAATATGTATATACATTTTTAAACATTTGATTTTAAAACTTTGGATTCCAGATTCTTTCCCTTCCTCCCTTGTCACTCATCTTCACTGGAAAGATAAGAAATTCAATATAGGTTGCACATGAGTAGCTACACAAAATATTTCCATAGTGGATATATTGTGAAAGACTGACTAGATTTCCCTCTATCCTATCCCACCCTCCACTTGTTCTATTCTCTACTTTGATCCTTTCCCTTTTAAAAAGTGGGTACTTCCAACTTCCCTCCCACCCAGCTTGCCCTCCCTTCCATTATCTCTCCTCTCTTCCCCTTCCCCTCTACTCTCCTGTAGGGAGGGGTGCCCTATTTCATGTGTATGTCATTCCCTCCCTGAGCCAAATTCAATGAGAATAAGGTTGGCTCATTTTCTTTTGCCTTCCTGTTCTTCCCCTCCATTGTAACAGTTTTCCTTTGCCTCTTCTATATGAGATAATTTACTCCATTCTGTCTCTCCCCATCTCCTCACATTATATTCCTCGATCACCTCTTAATTTCACCTTTTAAATATCATCCCTTCCTATTGAATTGGTCTTGTGCCCTCTGTCTATGTGTACCTGGAGACATATACACACACACACATATATATTCATATGCCCATATACCTTCTTGTATAGACATATATATGTATATATACATATACACATATACATATATATATATTTTTTCATACATACACACATATGTACAGTTCTATTCCCTTCAGCTATTCTCATACTGAGAAAAGTTTCATAAGTTACTATTATCATTTTCCATGTAGGAATATAAGTAGTTCAACTTTGATAAATTCCTTATGATTTCTTTTCCCTGGTTACCTTCTCATGTTTCTCTTGCTTCTTGTATCTGAATGTCAAATTTTCTATTCAACTCTGGTTTTTTCATCAAGAGTCCTTGAAAGTCCTTGATTCCACTGAATGACAATATTTTCCCCTGGAACATGAAAGTTTTGCTGGTTAGGTGATTCTTGGTTTTAATCCAAGCTCCTTTGGCCTCCAGAATATCATATTCTAAGCTCTTTGATCCCTCAATGTAGAAGCTGCTAGGTCCTAAGTTATCCTGATTGTGTATCCACAATATCGAAATTGTTTCTTCCTAGCTGCTTGTAATATTTTCTCCTTGATCTGGGAACTCTGGAACCTGGCTATAATATTCCTAGGAGTTTTCTTTTGGGGATCTTTTTCAGGAGGTGATTGGTGGATTCTTTCAACTTCTATTTTGCCCTCTGGTTCTAAAACATCAGGGCAATTTTCCTTGAGAACTTCTTGAAGGATGTCTTCTAGGTTCTTTCTTTGATCATGGCTTTCAGGTAGTCCAATAATTTTTAAATTGTCTCTCCTGGATCTATTTTCCAGGTCAGTGGTTTTTCCAATGAGATATTTCATATTTCCTTCTGTTTTTTCATTTGTTTGGATCTGTTTAATAGTATCTTGATTTCTCATAAAGTCACTAGCTTCCATTTGCTCCAATATAATTCTGAAGGAATGATTCTTTTCAGTGAGCTTTTGAGATTCTTTTTCCATCTGGAAAATACAGCTTTCTAATGCATTCCTCTCTTCATTGCCTTTTTGATGTCTTTTGCCATCTGAGTTAGTCTATTTTTAAGGTGTTATTTTCTTCAGTCAGGTTGTTGCCTCTCATTTCATAATTTTCTTGCATGGTTCTCATTTGTCTTCACAATTTTTCCTCTACTTCTCTTCTTTGATTTTCAAAATAATTTTTAAGCTCCTCTATGGCCTGTAACCTGCTCATATTTTTCTTGGAAGCTTTTCGTGCGGGAGTTTTGACTTTTTTGTCTTCTTCCTGTTCCATGCTTTGATCCTTTTGGTCCCTAAAATAGGAGAATAAAGTTGGGTTGCTCTGTGTGATTTGCTTCCTTTGCTGCTCCTGTTGCCACTCAATAGCTTGACTTTGGGACTTTTTGCCACAGTAGAACTCTGCTACCAGAAACAAGGGCTTTATCCCAAATGCTGAGTTTTTTGAAGCTGCCAAAGGTATTAGTTGGGTGTCCTCTCTGAAGCCTCCACCTGCTCTGGCAGGCTGGTCACATACTGCAGGACCTCTGCCCTAGACAGTGTTGCAGATCCAGGCAGGTTAAAGCAAGAGTGATTACCCCTCAGACTGGTTGCTTGGTCCTCCTACTTTCTGCAGACCAGGAGCTGAAGCTACCAGATGGCAGAGGCTGCATGAGCCCCATGCCTCAGCAACTTCTTGCTCTAGGGGCAAAGGTCAGATTGCATTCTAAATTTCCAAGTCCCAAAGTCCACACTACACTGACCTCTCACTTCGTCCTTGCATCTATGTGTTGATAATTCTGGAAACTGCCACAGCTGCTGGTAATCTGAAGTCCCTCCAGCCAGTGGCTGGTCAGGCCACCCTGGAGCTAAGACCTCTGGGTCCCAGAGTGCTGTGCTGGCTACTCCTTGTCAGTCTGCCAGGCTATCCTCAGCAGGAGGTTTGCTTCTCTGTGTCATTTTGTGGGTTCTGTAGCTCCAAAATTTGTCTAGAGTCATTTTTTACATGAATTGGGGGAGGTGGGAGCTGGAGCTATGAGGAAGTCCTGTTTATACTCTTCCATCTTGACTCTGCCCCAAAAAACTTTCAACTGAGAGTGAAGATTTGTCTTCAGTTTATCCCAGGTCCTTAATCCCTGTGAGGAAAATTACATATGTTTTGGGAGTTAGGTTGGGATTAAAATTTCTTTTAGAAGTTAATCTGTATTTTTTTAAAGCAACTGGAGTTAAGTAACTTGCTCAAGGTTACATGGCCAGTCATTATTTATGTGTGGGTGCTCATTTTCTGAGGCTGGATCCAATCCCAGGTCATCCTGACTCTAGGGCCGGAGCTCTTACTTGCTGTGCCACCTAGCTGCCTCATTAATCTCTATTTTTTTTCTGCTTTTCTTTTTTTTTTTTAATTTTTTAAAAAATTTTTTTTTAAAGCAATTGGGGTTAAGTAACTTGCTCAAGGTTACATGGCTAGTCATTTTATTTATGCGTGGGTGCTCATTTTCTGAGGCCGGATCTGATCTCGGGTCATCCAAACTCCGAGGCCGGCACTCTTATTCACTGCGCCACCTAGCCGCCCCTTTAGGGCAATTGGGGTTAAGTAACTTGCCCAAGGTTACATGGCTAGGTTTTTGTTTGTGCGGATTAAGTGTCGGAGGCTGGCTCCGAACTCAGGTCCTTCTGATTCCAGGGCCGACGCTCTATTCACTGCGCCACCTAGGGGCGCCTTTTTTTCTGCTTTTCTAAATTTCTTAGTTATTTTTTCCAATTTTCTTTCTTTTTTAACTCTGTTTGTATGGACTAGAACAGGTCCTTTTTAATTATTAAGAAAATGACAACTGATAAGTTTTTGTCTTTTGTCTGTTAAATTGCCAACCCTAGATTTAGAGGCAATTTTCATTTCTGTCTGTAAATTTGGGACTGTGTAAGATTTGTGCTCTATTGTCTGTTTGAGACAATACACAGTAGCAGGGAGGCAAGTGAAAAGCACTTATGTACTTAAATACCTAATGTATTTTCCTGGATTGGAAATGTGGACAAAAGTAGCACCACAAAATAGAGCCCAGTGGCTTTTCTAAGGACAGTTAATAGGTAACTTGCAAGATCAATGTATATACTCTTCCAGATCACATAGATATCAATTCCACTATGATTCAGTCTTGGAAAGTTTGCTGTGGCTGTGAAATTTACCATCCTGTGGTCAGTATCATGATAGAGGAAAAAAATGTGAGAGGGAGGGAAGGAAGGAATGAAAGAAGGATGGAAGGAAGGAAAGAAAGAAGCAAAGAAGGGAGGAGATAAAGAGGGAGGGAGAGAAGGAAAAAAGGAAGGAAATCTAAACAATTTAATATAATGAAAGGCTATTGTATTGTACTGTTCTGTACTTAAAATAAAAAAAAAAGATGATAGGGATGAGATTCCTGGGAAGACTAATATGAACTGATATGGAATGAAATCAACAGAAAAAAGAGAACAATTTTTATAATAGCAACTTTGTAAAGATAAACAACTCCCCCTCAGATCAATGAAGTCATTGATGAATCATACCATGATTCCAGAGAACTTATCATGAACTATGCCACCTACCTTCTGTCAGAGAGGTGATAGAGTCAAGAATGAAACACATATTCTTGGAATGTTGATGATGTAGTAAATTACTTTACTTGACTGTGCATATTTGTTAAAAGACTTTGTTACACAATCACAATGTGCAATGACTGATTTTGATTGATTTAGCCCTTCTCAGCAATGCAAGGTCCTAAAACAATTCCAAAGGATTTATGATGGAAAATGCCATCCACATCCAGAGGAAAAAATATGGAGTGTGAATGTAGAATAAAGCAGACTATTTTATTTTTTTGTTTGTTTGGTTGTTTTCTTTCTCATTGTTTCTACCATTCGTTATAATTCTTCTATACTACATGACTAATGTGAAAGTAGGAAGATTTAATGGGAATGCAAAGTGGAGCCTATATCAGATTGCATTCCATATTTGGGAGGAAGGGGGAGAAAATTTAAAACTTATGAATGTTGAAAACTAAAATTAAATAAATTAACTTTAAAAAAAGACTTTGTTACAGAATCTTCTTTTTTTAAGTCAAGGGAAGGAAAGAACATAAATATCTGCTAATTAAAAAATAAAATTAAAAATTCAATAAAATACTTTGCAATGTGAATGTCAATTACTTGTGCTGTTGTTAAGAAGCAATGTAGTGTAGTAAGTAGACAGCACTGAACTTGGTATCAGAAGCCATTCATTTAAATCCCCTCTTCTGACATATGACCATAGGCAACACCAATATTTAGTAAAATAGTCTTCAGTAAATTGCTATACTGCCCAAATTTTTTTATTTATTTATTTTTTAAGCAATTGGGGTTAAGTAACTTGCTCAAGGTTACATGGCTAGTCATTATTTGTGTGTGGGTGCTCATTTTCTGAGGCCGGATCTGATCTCGGGTCATCCCAACTCCAAGGCTGGCGCTCTTACTCACTGCGCCACCTAGCCGCCCCTTTTAGGGCAATTGGGGTTAAGTAACTTGCCCAAGGTTACACGGCTAGGTTTTTGTTTGTGTGGATTAAGTGTCTGAGGCTGGCTCCGAACTCAGGTCCTTCTGATTCCAGGGCGGGCGCTCTATTCACTGCGCCACCTAGCCGCCCCCTATGCCCAAATTTTTAAATGGCTTTCCATTATTCATAGGATAAACTCCATACCAGATTTTCCATCAGCATTTCAAACTGAATTTGTCCAAAACAGAATCCATCATTCTGTGAATGGCACCATAAATCCTTCCAGTCATCCAAGTTTGCTCCCTTCAGAATTACCCTCTAATCCTTATTCTTCCTCATCCCACATATCTAATAATTGGCAAGTCTTGTTGATTCTATCTCAACATTTCTTTTATCCATCTCCTTCTCTCTATTCATAAGACCACCATAGTTCAGACCGCCCATCTTATCAGCTCTTGCCTGGTCTATTACGTTATCTTCTAAATTGATCTCCCCACTCAAATTCAACCTTCACATGACTGGAAGAGTAATTTTTCTAAAGTAAGGCAGATCATGACACCTTCCTGCTCTATAAACTCCAATGGCTCCTAAATGCATGTAGGACCACATTAGAAATTTATTTGTTTGGCCATTAAAGTCTTTCTCAAACTCTCTTCAACCTACTTTATTGGCCTTATTTCACATCATTCCACTCCATGCACAATCTATGGTCCCATCAAAATGTACTTCTTCTTGTCTCTCCCATCTCCATGCTTGTGTACTACTTGTACCCCTTGCCTGCAATATACCCCTTCCTTACCTATCTTACTATTTAGAATCTCTAGTCTTCTTCAAAGTTGAGTTCATGTTATCTTCTACATAAAGTCTGCTACCTACCTAGCTGCAATAGCCTTCTCAGTCTCCCTTCCCCCCAAAATCACCTTGTATTTATTTCATATACATTTTACATATAGGTCATCTTCCTGTCATGCTGCTGCATTTTACTCTCCCTCTTTGGCTAGGCACTCTGCTTCCCACCTCCCACCATACACCATATTTCTGTTTGATAAAAGCTAATCAGATCCAAACCCATCCAGGTGTAGGGTTTATCTAGTCCCACAATGATGCATTCCATACTATTCAGCCTTTTGTATTTTTGTAACATCTACAATGTTTAGTTTAATGCCTGCCACAGAGTAAGCCTGAATGCGTTTTCATTCAGGTATTTATGTATATATTATCTCCCCCAGTGAAATACAAGATCCTTGAAAGCAGGAATTCTTTTCTTCCCTTTCTTCTTTTGTTTTCTTTACTTTTTTGTACATTCAATGTGCAGTGGTTGTCACAGCTCTTAATAAATATTTACTAAGTATTGATCAACTTGACATTAAAATGTCTGAAATCTGACCCCAACCTCTATTCAGAATTCTATTTTCACTATTTCCTTACCCCAAATCTTTATCCCTAACAGATTGGTCTATTTACTCTTCTCAAAATTTATATTTTTTTACTCTAATATTGATCTTATACTCTTGCCCTGGTTTGGAATATACTCCTTCTCCACTTCCCAAATCCTTCCTTTCCTTTAAATCCTAGCTTAATCAGGTCTTCACTATACTAGCTCACAGTAATCCCCTTCCTATGGAGTAATTCATTCATGAGACAAATATTTACTGATCACCTACTATGAGCAAAGGAGTATTCTAAGCTCAAAGCACTCACTGTTCTATCATTTATTTGATTTAATCATACTGCATGAAGGCAGCTCTTACAATATTATCTAATTCTTTTATTACTATTTAATATATGTGCTTGCTTATGAATGTATATCATACCCATCTCCCCCAATACACTATACTCCTTGAAATAAAGGTGCCTGAATTGTATTTCATAGCACCTAGCAGGCCCTAAGTATTTACTCATTGATATTCCTATAGGGGATGGAATGCTTAAAGTTATTATCAGTTATTTATGCTGAACTGGAAAGGGCTAAATGTGAAACTGCTGGCATCTTGACAGGAAATGACAGGCTACCAAAGGGACAGTCACTTCCAAATGAACTGCCCTGTTCAGCCAGGCTGGATAGATCTTATCTATGAAAGTAAAAATCAACACCAAAATACAAATAAGATAAAACAAGGAATTTAAGTATTCTATTAAGTACCAATCTGTCCTATTCAAACAAGCTACTGACACTGAGAAATGGGAAATGAGACAAAGAAAAGACATCAGCATGGATTGTCCAAATGTCCTACAAAAGTTTAATTAAGGTAAAGCAATTGCTGCCATAAGGAGATCTAAAGAGCTCAGAACTTCCTTGACCAGCAATTTCTTTACCTCCTTGCCTAGAAAAGAGATATGGCAGGCAACAGCAACACTAGTTTAGAAACAGCCATTTCCAGTATCTCACAGAAGAGTAGAAGATTACAGGCATCATTACCCCCCTACTCCCATCAAATAGTGGGAAATAACTGAGGGGGAAAAATAAGCTTAGAGAAAGCTTGGTAAGACCCAATCCCAAGAACATTAAAAAATAAAAACAGAACATTAAAAATAGGTCAAAATAATAGAATAATTGAATCATTATTTCTATAACAAACTTTTTTTCCTTTGTCAATGGCATGAAACCAACAGATTTAGACTCTAACTTCACAGACCCTGATATGCTTTATGAAAAAGTGGAAATAACACTAGAAAAAATGAACAGGAAGACAAATTGGACCATACCAACCATAGAGAGAGGAAACCCCTGCTAGTTATGATACAACTCTGGGCATGTTGAGGGATGGATTCTCAAAATATCTGAATGAGAAGATATTTTTAAAAAGGAAAAAAATGGAAAATATTCCTACTGGAAAACATAATCAAATAAGTACAATAACTATCAAACCACATGCCCTCTTTTGAAACTCTATAAAATCTTTAGAAGGATGCTCTACACACATAACATATGAAGGGTATCATTCATAAAAATATGAGAAAACAAGATTTTCAGAAACAATATTATAGAGCAATTCACACCTTAATAGTCATACTGAAAGGTGCTGAAAATGCAAGATCTCATTATAATAATTTTTCTTGACTTTTTAAAAGGATTTGTCTTGATAGAATCAAATGAGGCCTTAAAGGCCTTCTTCCAATGACTGATTTCAGAATTTGAGGACATTGAGGACATTAACTTTGTGAACTTAGGTGACTAGAAGGATGTATCAATGATGAAGCACTCACAATGCCTATGGTAACTATAAATATGCTGATATGGTTATTAATCACAAAATACACCAGGCTCTCTACATGAGGAATAAAGCTAGAACATTTATTCAAATACCAGAAAACTGAGTCCCAAAGCCAGAAAGTCAAGGCCATAACAGTAGTTACAAAGTTGGCACACATAGTTAATGTAGTAAACACCCACATTCTCAAGCCTTCAAAACAGAACACACTACCTCAGGTAAAGGTCCTCCTCTCCCCACTCACGGTAACTGCTCAGCGCCCAGGAAGAGTGCTCCCAGCAGCTCCTCCCCCCTCCCCTGCAGTTTCCATCCCTGGCAGTCCTCAGCAGGAGCCCTTAGCAGAAATTCTGGCTGGCTCAAAATAAGGGGTTCTAGACTCAACCTCCACCTCGGCCTCTACCACTGCCGCTGCTGGCCACTGCTGCTGCCACCACTGCCCCCACCAGGTTTAGAGTCACGTTATGCACTCCAGATTGGCTTCTGCTTCCTCTTGCCCCACCCCTTCCTGCTACGTCAGCAGGTCCAACAGGGCATGCAACATCTTTAAATCCCACAACCCTTACAAAAGCTCAACAGTAATAGGGATGATTAGATGATTAGAAGAAAGATTGGTTTGAGGGAAAAGATAATGAGTCAACAAGTCCTGCTTTTGCCAGTGTTATGAATGATATTCTGTATAGACTACAAATTGGAGAGATGTTCCCTAAAACTTGATGAGACTTGCCTATTTGTGGATGACGTGCTGAGGATGTAAAGCCCCAGAAAGACCTACTACATAGTTTCTTAAATAAGACCTACAAAAAAAAAAGGTGTGATCTAAAAACACTCACACAGAGAAAACCAAAAACACCCTTATCGTGGTGATCATAATCATCCTGAGTACTACATTGGTGCCAACATAATGTGAAAAGACATACAGGAAGGCCTCCCTAAAGTTGGTTGGAGCCCCTGTGAAGGATTTATGTGAGGACGTGAATAAGAGTTGCACAAGAAGAAAAGTAGATCAGATGAGATCCATGAAGGGAATGAATCACATACATAATTCATCACCAAATATTTGTTAAAGCACTTTGTTAATGTACACTGAAAGACATTAAAGGGTAAACTTTAAATTTAAGAACAAATCTTGGTAGAAATAAAGACTATCTTGAGTCTTAAAAGGAAGGAAAAGAGCTTCCACAGAGGATAAATCTCTGAAACTGGGATGATAAATACCTGAAGATAAAAAAAATGCCCACTTCACACTTTTGTCCAGGATTTATGCCAATTACCTATCTTCACATGGATTCAGGCACAGGCAGTTTCTATTTATCAAAAGTAAGCCAGAGTAACTGACATAAAAATTCCATTTTGCTTTCTCAACCACAAGGCATTGTGTAATGTAGTGGGAAAAGGGTTGGCTTTAAAGTCTGATGACCTGAGTTGGAATTCCTGCTCCTCCTGTTACTACCAGGGGCAAGTCCCTTCACCTTTTTGAGTCTGTGGCCTTATCTGTTAGATGGTGTAATCAAATGCCAATCCTATCTCATGAAATTCTTGTCATGAACTTGCTTTATAACCTTTAAACACTCAGTACATAAGATTATGATTACTTTTCAAACAAAAAGAGGGATGTTTTGTATGTCCAGGCATGTCCATCTCTTAACTGACTTGGTGAGATTTTACTATGAATTAAAGTCAAATGAAATTGAGGCAAAGAGGGGGAAATATGTCAGGAGTCTCAGGTCTTCCCAGCATAGGTAAAGCAGAATCTCCCTAGAGACACCTGTGAAGACAGGAATAAATGACTCAAGTAGCCATGGAACTTTTCCCCAGACTAAGAAATAAACTTGTAAAAGCTGACCCATGGAAATGGCTACATGTTCAGTAAGTAAGCTACAAGTTATTTTCTCTCATCTCCCTTTAAAAAAAAAAAAGCTTATTTTTAAAAGGGGGAGGGGAAAGTTTGCTGCCATTCAATTTCTCCCCATCCATAAAACAGAAAGAATGTTTCAACACTTTGTAGATAAAAGTTAGTTGAAGAAACTACATTCCCTTTAATCCTAAGAATGTATCCTGATTAGAAGAAGAGGGTGCATCACCTATTATTAATAATAATAAAATAACTTTGAACTTCTCTCACACCTTTCATCCAGGAATTTAAATTTGCTTATATTAAACCATTAAAGGCTCTCTTTTACTTTATCACACCCAGTGAGGTAATAAGACTTCAGTGCTCAGAATTTCTATAGGGCCTTGTAGTTTCTAAAGAGCTTTATAATCACTCATTTTTCAGTGAAGGTTACAACTCTGGAATGAGCTGCTATAATTATTCCCACTTTTACAGGTGAAGAAACAGACAGAATTTCAGTATGTAATAGAGCAAGGAACACAAAGCAACTAATTCCGAACCCTGGACTTGTCTCCTGTAGGGGAAGAGAAGGCCCCTCCCTGCCTCAAAAGAAAAGAAAAAGCAATGATTTTTCCCTTTCTCTTTCTTCTTCCTATCTCCTAACTATCAGAAGAAGAGAAATGTTTTTAGCCTACCCAGAAATAGTGGAACAAAGCTAAAACCCTTGAAAGACTGGTATTCTTTGGGACACGCTACATTGTCTTTTCAAAGACATAATGTCTCTCAAAGTGAGTGTTCTCTTAGACAGGGTCCTCTTAGAGTAAGAGCCCAGGGACTTCTTGACTCTTGTAAAGGCCAAGAGACTTTCCTTCTAGTCCACTTCTGCCATTTTATCGGCCATGTGTTTGTTCTTGAACAAGTCACTTAAATAACACACAGAGAAATGTCCCCTTCTGTAAAAAGAGGTCATTGGATTTCCAGCCTTACTTTTTTGCCTTTCTTTGTATTAAGTGACTGACTCCTATTAGGTGTAAAACAGATACTATTTGAGTAGCCAACTAACAGAACAGGATTCTACCTTCACTTCACAAACTAGGATAAGGAGAAATGAGGGAAGCAGAGAATGAAGAAGTGACCTGTAGTATAGGATCGAAGCTTTAAGGCCAGAAGGGACTGTAAGCCTTCTGGTCCAGCCACCTCAATTCCCAGACGAAGGAAACAAGGCCCAGAGAAGTTAAAAGACCTTGTCCAAGGTTACAGAAGTAGTAATAACAAAGCCAGCATTGTAATCCAAGTTACGACTCCAGAATTCGGAGCTTTCCACTAAGAAATTAAATGTTACTAGATTCTTGTTATAATGTACTTTTCCATTTTTTCTCTCTTTAAGAAGGGTGGGAGGAAGAGAATGGAGAAACAAGATCTTAAATAACTTATTTATCTAAAATCCTACTCTATTGAAGTTCTGCACCTCCTAATGACAATGAAGTTAAGTCTAACAAAACCTTTTTTTGTAGTATCAAAACATGCTCTCTCAATTCCCTTCCTTCCCTCTCCCTCTGCCCTTCTATCCTTCCTTCCTCCTTCCTCCTTCCTCCTTTTTCTTGTTCTCTGTGTGTGTGTCTGTCTGTCCGTCTCTCCCTCCCCCTTCCTCTCAAAGAACTTCTACAGAATAATATTTTCCAGTCTTTTAAGAAATACAGAATTTGCACTTTAAGAATCATCTTTGTCAGGATACCAGAATGTTATCCCTTCAAATTTCATATACACAGGATATCCTTTTCTCTCTTTTTCCAAATGAAAAAAAAAAACTATTACCAAATGTCTTTCGTTTAGGAAGATGCAATCTCCATTTCTTCTGATAAATTCTCATGACTTTCTGCCCAAGGCAATAAGCCAGTTGGAAACAAAAAAGTACCCAAAGTGGCTTGGCTACTAGTGTCAGAATACTGAAAGGAAAAAAGATAAATTAACCCACAATATAAATGTATCACATCCTATAACCCATAACTATTCTTTAAAGAACCCCTACTATTCAAGCAGTGGCCTGTTCTGACCCTGTTTGGCTTACACAGAATAAATCCAGCATATGGACCTCCTGGTTTGGCAAGCAGAACATCCTAGGCAAACTGTGGCCTGACCCAGGCAGATCTTTGGCCCAGTCTTTAGCAAATACTACAAAGCAAACAAGCAAATACCCCATGAATACTAACATCTGCTTTAGGAAAACTCATAGAGTCGAAGGGAAAGGCATTTAGGGTAAATAACACAGTCATCAGAGAAATATTTTGCACTGAATTTACCTGTGCTGGGATTTTTTTCAGTGCTCTTATTTCCTAAATTCTGAATTTGCTGACTCCATCCATCCCCTCCCAAAACAAAAGAAACAAACAAACTCTGATTTTCATTTCTTTTTTCCAAGCCTGAGCATTTTGACCATGATAAAGCCATGGTTCTCTCCCAAAACTTGCAATGAGGAAATGACAGATCTAGCCACAGCCAATGAATATATTGTGAGTAAGCAGAAGGTTCAGAATGAATGTGTTGTAGAAATGAGAAGGTATTTTAAAACTTTGCCTAGAAATCTTGGAAAAGGTGGGTTAAAAAAATCCAGTCAAAAGGTACATGAAAACTAGTTTGAAAGAATTTAATTTGGCAAGTTACTGCTTAATAGACACTCTGCTGGTAAAAGTTAGTCGTTTTATTCAGAACAACTATGCTGCAAATCCCTAGGAGTAACAGGCTCTTTAAATCTCAATCAAAGGTTAAAAGGCAGTGCCTGTTGGACTTTTCCTTAAGTCTGCCAAGCTGGCATGGAGGCAGCTCATTTGGGAGATTTTTTTTTTTACACAAGTCTTCATTCAAAACCAAAATTGGACCCAACTGTCCCTTGCAATTAAATTTCAGTGATTCAAGCTGGGTGTTTGTGTTTTCGCTAGTTGATTAATAGTGCTCACATTTAAATGGTCACAGCCAGCCTTTGAAGTCATTAACACCCCATTAAGATGAATAGGGGGAACTTCACACCTTTTGTTTCAGTCAGCTGGGCTGTAGACTTTACAAAACAGCAAGGCACTCATTTAGAGAGAGAAGATTATCCTGACAACCAGCCAGGCTAAAAACTTTCCAAAAACCCAGCCCTCCCAGAACCTTATTTTTGGAAGCATGCTATAAAAATCCCTCACAAGAATCCTAAACCTGCTGCCTTTCTATACCTGTATATATTCAGTAGGGTCCTTTAGGAATGTTTACTAAGCCGTGAATCTATTCACTCCTGTGTCCTTTGCTTCAAGACTGTAATTATGGGTGGGTGATTTCAATTTCTGAAGAAAAGGAATAGTAACTTGATGTCTACTTTTGTTTAGAAAAATTCATTGCATAGAGTTCTCTACTTGCTAACACTAATACCCTCTACCCTATTCTTCCCTATTCTTCAGCAGAGGTTTTAAATGATTGGCAAAGTTGAAATAAGAATTTATATGGTTTATTGTGAGGAAAAAATTGGAAATAGGAAAGTCTAAGGCTTAGACTGCTTCTGCTTTTGTCTAACCAACACTGCTTGTTAACTAAAGTACAAGCCATTAGCAATGTAGCACTTGAAGGTATTTCTAACTTCTCTTCACTTTCTAAATACCCCCTTCCAAATAACTTGCATGATGACAGTGGTAATTTTAAAACAAAAACAGTTGTCTAAAAAACATATTAAATACTGTAATTCACCTTTGTATTTGGAGTTCCCATAGTGACATAAGAATACATTATAAAAACGGGAGTCAATCTGTACTTGGTCTTATTTTCAGTTCAGTTCTCTTCAATTAAGTTACTTGAAGGTTTTCATTTAATCAAAATAGTAGCATTATAGTTATTGGCTGTTGTCATTCAAAGTGACTTTTATTGGATCAAAGATTATTTAATATTATCTCTTCAAATTCTCCCATTTCCTTCTCATTGAAACTGATCACTTTACTTCTGCCCCTGAAAGCAAAATTTCTTACATCAATGGATGACAGACTGTGGGGTTTGGATGGCTCATAAACTATAATCCATCTATAAAATCTCACCTACCCAGATAAGAGAATGCTTTTTGAGTTCTATATCTCTTGCCCCATTCCCCAACCCTGCCTTTTTCACATGTCACTGGGCAACTGGCCAGCATTCATATCCAGAGGAGAAAAAAACATATCTCTTTTCCATTTCTTGCTGCAGCACATTTCCAAAATCCTAGCAGGTTAGCTATGTGTTATCATTTGTACACAAGCAAGGTTCAGAAGGAAAAATTCTCTCCTTGTAATGAATATGATAAAAAATAGATTGCTGTGTGTTACCAGCAACCACATACACTTGGGAATTGGCTCAGAGAATATGGTTAAGAATATCTGTGATTGGAAAAGGAGGTGTGTCAGTATTTGAGACAACATGAGGAAAGAGCCAGGGGTGCAGTGTTACCCTAGAATTGCAGAATGAAAAGTATCTTGGATTTAGAGGTCCTGACTTCGAACCTTCTCTTTCTCACACTATTTGCTGTGACCCTGGGCAAATCACATAATATCTCTATACCTCAGTTTCCTTATTTGTAAAATAAAGGGTTGAACAAGAACTCTGAGATTGAGGTACCGTTCAGGGTTTGACAGACTGGAGCACTCAACCCTCTCTCTCTCTCTCTCCCTTTTTTTTTTTTTTAACCCAGTTAGGAGTTGCAACCTACCTTTAAAGAGAGGGTAGACAACTTCTCATATTCTTCAATCCTTTAAACCCCTGACCCGAAGGAAAATTTTACTAATAGCTTAATAGAGTAGGCTTATCTAAAGGTTCCTCCAGAAAACAGAAGGGGGATAAAAAGTCACTCAATATCCTATGTAGATCATGGATGATAGAGTCATTTATTCAGTTAGTACAGTGCCCTACTCATAGTAAGCAGTTAAGAAATGCCTTTACAATTCATTTATTCATTCCAACACACAGAGGTGCTAAACATAAAAAACAAGCATAGATTTGTCAAAAAGCAAACTTTTAAAAAAATCAAACTTGAGAAAGTTCACTTTTAACCTCTGTTACAATCTGCTGGAGAGTTCATATTTAAACTTTATCATAATATAAAGCAGAACTGCTAATTAAGTATTTTACTTTTCACCTTAGCATTACACTGTGCAAACAACTCTTGGGCCAATTCTCTTGTTGGTAGCTGCATAACATATAAATTTCTACTCCGTTCAGTCTGCTCTAAAACTGATGGGGCTCAGTCCTCTTGAACTCACAAGATAATTTCCAAGCCTAAATACTTTCATCACTAGATATGTATTCATTTGCCTACAGTCTAGGAACAACAAACAGCCCAGGGCAGCCCAAACAAGGCTCAGGCTTTCCTGTGGAGGGAATGTGCTTTAGATATCAAGTGCCTAGAATCACTTGGAAGCCCTGGAGGGAGGGTAAGAGCAACCCATTCTCCCTTGGATCCACTCTCCAAAAGCAGTTCTAAATAGCCCAGATTAACATTTGGAAAGAAAGCGAAATGTCAGGGTCAATTCCTTTCATCTGCTAAATTAGTATCTCTGAAGTCATTAAAGAGACTTATCTTCTCAAAGTGCAAGCCCTTCAGCCTTGAGTCATAGGTGGCTAGGAGTTGGTCACTCTAAGCTTCAGCAAGTTCACCCAGAACCATGCTTCATCCAGTACTTTATGGGATACTTCCTGCTGTACTTTGAAAGTAAGAGGAGAGAAAGGAGGGAAGGAGGGAAGGAGGAGAGGAAGGAAGGAAGGAGGGAAGGATAGAGGGAAGGAGGGGAGGAAGGAAAGAAGGCAGGAAGGCAAGAAGAAAGGAAGGGAGGAAGGAAAGAAGGAAGGAAGGAAGGAAGGAAGGAAGGAAGGAAGGAAGGAAGGAAGGAAGGAAGGAAGGAAGGAAAGAAGGAAGGAAAGAAGGAAGGAAGGAAGGAAGGAAAAAAGGGAGGGAGAGGAGAGAGGAGGGACAAAGAGAGGGAGGACTTATTAAGGGCTTACTATGTGCCAGGGGCTATACTAAGCACTTGATAAGTATTATCTCATCTGAACCTCACAAAAACCCTGGGAAGTAACTGCTTTTATTATCCCCATTTTATCCTTAAGGAAACTGAAGCAGATAGAGGTTAAATGATTTGTCCAGGGTCACTTAGCTAGTTAATTATATTAGACCATAGTTGAATTCAAGGCCTCCAGCCTGAGAAGTACATCCTCTATAGGAAATTTACTGAAGAACATGAGTAAGAATTACATTGAATAGAAACAGCTAGGTGGCACAGTAAATAGAGCACTGGCCCTGGAGTCAGGAGGACCTGAGTTCAAATCCAGCCTCAGGCATTTAACACCAAAAAAAAACCTAGCAGTGTGACCTTGGGCAAGTCACTTAATCCCAACTGCCCTCCAAAAAGCCAAAAAAAAAAAACAAACAAACAAAAAAAATAATTACATTGAATGAGAAGATTTGGAGAGGACTACATATTTGTGAAGTTACAACTCTGCCAAGTACTAATAAAAATGACCACTTCTTTCTGATATTTTTTGAACACGTTTTCTAGAAGGAGAAATCACCCACATTCTGGCAAGACTCTAAAGGAGCAATACCTAAACTATTTCTTAGAGGTTTTTCTCCAGACTAGGAGTATTGAACCAGAATTGTTCACTTCTTCCATCTATGCTTTCCAATGCTCCTGCACTTACTGTTCTAGGCAGTCTTGGAGAGTAACCCTTATGGAGAAAGCTCTTTACTCAAATTAACTTTAATTATTGCCTTCTGTCATCCTTGTTGACTCCATAATGTTGGAAAGGGGAGGGAAAAAAAAGGACTGGTCTTATGGAGATAAGGACCTGCAAATATTTCATCAAGATAAAGTCAACCTTCAAAGGTTCTACTCCAAAGAAAAGATAATTTATTGTCTTAGAACAACTCCTTTGCAACCAACAGCTAGATGGTAAGGAAAACCCCTTTATCTGAAAGACTACTGCAGCTGGAATGTCTTCAGAGGATTCTACATATGGCTGGAAAACTTGTATATTGGGGCTATCTCTCTTCGTTTCTCCTACCTAACCAATCTAGCTATACATCATAGATTTTATTATTATTATTATTATTATTATTGCATAGGAGATTTATAATGGATGGGGGAAACCATGAGAAAGAAAAAAATGAAAAAACAAAACAAAAAAGAAAATAGTCTGCTTTGTTCTGCATTTTGACTCCATAGTTCTTTCTCTGGATGCGACTGGCATTTTCCATCATGTATTCTTTGGGATTGTTTTAGGTCCTTGCATTGCTTAGAAGGGCTAAGTCTATCAAAATCAGTCATCACATATTGTGGCTGTTACTGTGTACAATGTTCTGGTTCTGCTCTCCTCCCTCAGCATCAATTTATAAAAGTCTTTCTAGGTTTCTCTGAAGTCCGCCTGTTTATCATTTCTTTTTTTCAAATGCTTTATTAACTTCTGTTTTACTTCATTTCCACCAGGTTTTGTGTTAAAAATTTTCTCCTCGTTTGTCCCCTACCCATCTCCCCAAAATAGCGGTCCCCCAGGATATCCCCTCCTCTTATTTCCCAATTACTTTTAAAATAGTATTAATATTTTTAAACATTTGGTTTAAAACTTTGAATTGCAAATTCATTCCCTTCCTCCCTTGTCACCCACACTTACAGGGAAGATAAGCAATTCAATATAGGTTGTACATGTGTAGCTAATGCAAAAACATTACCACAGTAGATATATTGTAGAAGACTGATTATATTTCCCTACCTCCTATCCCACCTCCCACTTATACTATTCTCTGCTTTGGTCCTGCCCCTTTTCAAAAGTGTATGCTTCCTACTTCCCTCCCACCCCAGCCTACCCTCCCTTCCAACACCCCCCCCATCCCCTTCCCCCCTACTCTCCTGTACGGTGAGATACCCTATTTAGTGTGTATGTCATTTTCTCCCTAAACCAAATTAAATGAGAATAAGTTTGACCCATTCCCTTTTGCCTTCTTATTCTTCCCCTCCATTGTAACCATTTTCCCTTACCTCTTCTATATGAGATAGTTTGCCCCATTCTGTCTCTCCCCATTTCCTCTCATTATATTCCTCTCTCACCTCTTGATTTCACCTTTTAAGTATCATCCTTCCTATTAAATTGGTCCTGTGCCCTCTATCTATGTATACCTGTAAACATATATATATATATACATTCACATATGTATGCTTACACCAAATACCCTCCAATAAAGACTATACATATATACACACATATGTGTGCATATATGTATATATATGTGTGTGTGTATATATGTATATATGTGTGTATATATATAAATATACATATATACATACATACACATGCATACACACACACACATACACACACATATATATATATATCATATATTCCCTTCAACTATTTTCATACTGAGAAAAGTTTCATCAGTTACAATTATCATTTTTCCATGTAGGAATGTATATAGTTCAACTTTGATAAGTTCCTTTGATTTTTTTTCCTGTTTACCTTCTCATGCTTCTCTTGCTTCTTGAATCTGAATGTCAAATTTTCTATTCAAGCCTGGTTTTTTCTTCAAGAATACTTGAAAGTCCTCTAAACCACTGAACGACCATATTTTCCCCTGAAACATGATACTCGGTTTTGCTAGGTAGGGGATTCTTGGTTTTAATCCCAGCTCCTTCGACCTCCAGAATATCATATTCCAGGCCCTTTGATCCCTCAGTGTAAAAGCTGCCAGATCCTGTGTTATCCTGATTGTGTTTCCACAATATTCAAATTGTTTCTTCCTAGCTGCTTGTAATATTCTCTCCTTGATCTGGGAATTCCTGAACCTGATGATAATATTCCTAGGAGTTTTCTTTTTGGGATCTTTTTCAGGAGGTGATTGGTGGATTCTTTCAACCTCTATTTTGCCCTCTGGTTCTAAAACATCAAGGCAGTTTTCCTTGAGAATTTCTTGGAGGATGATTTCTAGGTTCATTCTTTGATCATGGCTTTCAGGTAGTCCAATAAATGTTAAATTATCTCTCATGGATCTATTTGCCAGGTCAGTGGTTTTTCCAATGACATATTTCACATTGCCTTCTATTATTTCATTTTTTTGGATCTGTTTAAGAGCATCTTGATTTCTCAAAAAGTCACTAACTTCCCTTTGTTCCAATCTGACTCTGAAGGAATGAATCTTCTCAGTGAGCTTTTGAGATTCTTTTTCCATCTAGCAAATTGAGCTTTTTAAGGCATTCCTCTCCTCATTGCCTTTCTCGGCCTCTTTTGCCATTTGAGTTAGTCTATTTTTAGGGCGTTATTTTCCTCAGCCAGGCTGTTGACTCTCCTTTCATAATTTTTGCATCATTTTCATTTCTCTTCCCAATTTTCCTCTACTTCTTTTATATGCTTCTTAAGGTCCTCTATGGCCTCTAACCAGCTCATATTTTTCCACTGAAGCTTTTGGTGTAGGAGTTCTGACTTCACTGTCTTCCTCCTATTCCATACTTTGATCCTTTTTGCCCCCATAATAGGAGTCTAATGTTGAATTTTTCTGTTTATTTTGTTTCTTTTGTTGCTACTCAATTACTTCACTTTTGGGCTTGTTGCCACAGTAGGACTCTGCACCAGCCAGGGGAGCTTCCATCCCAAATGCTGGGGTTTTCTCAGGTGCCAGGTTGGGTGCCCTCTCTGAAGCCTCCACACGCTCTGGCAAGCTGGTCACACACCCCATGACCTCCAGCCCAGACTATAATCCCGATCCAAGAATGTTAAAGCAAGAGCTATTACCTCCCAGACTGGTTGCCCAGTCCCCCTACAGTCCACAGGCCAGGAGCTGAAGCTGCAATGTGGCACCAGCTGTGCCTAAGCATCTCAGGGGCTTCTGGCCCTGGGGGCAAAAGCCAACACTCTCCCCACTACTGGTCCCAAAGTCCACAGTGCACTGACCTCTCACTTTGTCCTTAGCATTTGTGTGTTGATAATTCTGGAATCCACCATAGCTGCTGGTGTTCTGGAGTCCCTCCAGCCTGCTGCTGGTCAGGCCTGCCTTGGGGCTCAAACCTCTGGCTCATTTGGGGCTGGGGTTGGCTCCCAGAGTGCTTTGCGGGCCACTCCCTACCGGGATGCCAGGCTGTCCTCAGTGGAAGTTTAGCTTCTCTGTGGCATTTTGTGGGTTCTGTAACTCCAAAGTCTGTTGTTCCGAGTCCGCTTTTACATGGATTGGTGAAGGTGGAAGCTGGAAATGCTATATTTTCCATAACAAACTTGTTCATGATTAGATAGCCTTACCATCTCTGATCACAGGCAAACCCAGACCAGGATTTCAAAACATGCTATGATTAGGTACCTCATCATAGCTTCTCTTTCCTTGTAACATAAAATTCTTTACAGATTTATGATTGCAATCTCTGCAATTTGTTTTTATTACAATTCAGAAAAATATTGCCAGTTTACACCTAGATAGTAATCTCGTTCAACCAGAATATTTTGAGTGTAGATTTTCTATATATCTTATATTTTTTCCTCCATTAATACAAACTTTTTCATCTTGTTATATTGTATTTGGAAGGAGGCTTTGCAATGTCTAATATAATTATGTTGCTTTGTTTTGAAATTTTATGAAGATATAGTCTAGCACTTGGGCAATTAGCACATTTAAAATAAGATATGTATTTATTTTCATAGCTATAGATACAAACTTATTATGATCAAAGATATTAATTTCATTTTGCAGCTTATGAGCTCAAGTTTATTGGTATGATCCCTGGACCAGTTAGATATCTTTGCCCTGATCCATCCACACAGATAGTTCACCCCTCACTACTTCTAGCCAATTTAGAAATGTGTACTTTTCATTATTATCAGATTTGATTGATAGCCTCAGAGTAAAATCCATTTACTACTAACCTACTAGATGCAAAGGAAAATACTACTGAATCTCACTCTAAGTTGCCATCCTTGAGATACAATACTCTACTCTGGACTTACCTAGACCCACATTCATCACTGAAGAAAGGAGTGACCCCAAAGGGAAGGTCATATTTCTGTCTAAATTCTGGTTCAATGCCTGTAATCTAGAGAAAAACCTCTAAGAAAAAGTTTAGGTATTGCTCCTCTAGGGTATTGCCAAAACGTGGGTGATTTTTTGCTCAAAAATATCAATTATAGGACAGACATTTATTTCCACAAGCATGGAGAATGTTATACACACACACACACACACACACACACACACACACACACACCTCATAGGGTCATAATAAGAAATACAGAAAACATAAAATAGTTAAAATAGCTAATTATACTTATTACACACCCCCAAAAGGTGGGACACTGAATATATGTTTAATATTCTCTTCAGTCCTACGCCATCTGAGCAACTTACAATTTCTGGATCTCTTGGTCAGCCAGGGCAAGACTTAGGATGTCTTTAGTCCATCAAGGGATCATCTTTTCATAGTCATCATCTTCTCCAAGAAGTTCTATTCTTATGAACAGAGTCTGCCCCGGGACAGTCAACATTCAAATGCAGAATTCTTGAAGTTTCAAACTCAGTCGGTAGCTTGGGAGGCTGAGAATGTCTGTTCTTAGCATTGCTAATGTCTGGGGGTGGGGGGGCCAATATAGTTTTGGCCTTTCCTAGTGAAGCATACATTACTGCTGCCCTGTGCTTCTGCTTGTGTTTGCTGTTGCTGAGGGAAAAGATGTCCTCTGCCTCTCTTTCTCAAAAGTCCAAGTGAGAGAAAGTATGGGCACTGAGACAAGGTTATAGCACAGCTAGATTCTATCCTTTTGGCCTTCAAAGATCAGTCCTCTTTGACACAACTTCCCAATCATGGGGACAAATTAGTCATCCCTGTAAAGGGTATGTCTCTCAAAAAAGCAACAGAGTTCACATTCAGAATAATGTCCCCTTACCTGACATTAATGATGGTCTTGTTGAAGACCACTAAGCAATATATACAACCAAAATAATTAAGATAAAAAAGTGAAAAATACTTTTGTCTCCATTAGACAGTCTACTTTGTTCTGCCCTCCAGTTAATCACAGTTTTCCTATTTACAATGTTCAACCTAAAATGTATTTAATTTTATTGACATCTTTTTAGTGGTATCATTTATTGATATTCCCTTCTCTGTCACGTAAGAAGTTTGAGGGCTACTCAAAATCTTGATCCCACTAGTGACTGATACAGAAGGTTTAATCTACTTTCACCCTGGGTCAGTTTTAACCTCTTTAGGCAACTTGGTAGCACCCTTGCTCCCAGGTGCTCACTAAACTGATGCCAAACAGGACAGATATTAATCTTCATAGCCCACTAAAGCTATGAATTCCCAAATTCAAGCAATTGGCCAGTCTATGCCTTCCCTGTGGCAGGTATTATAGGCATTCACCAGGGTGATAGCTTTGGGTTTTACAATACCTAGATTTCCCCCTCTAGCTTTCCTTCTCCCTCCTGCCCAGAAGGTCAACTCTTATGACAAAAATATTTTAAACAAAAAAGCAAAAGCAAAAAAAAAAACAACAATTCAGTAAAACAGATCAATACATAGAAAAAAAAATTTGGCATTACATGTGGAGTTCCATACCAGTAAACCGAAACACACACACACACACACACACACACACACACACACACACACCACTTCTGCAGAGGAATGGGGGATGGTGTCTTCTCATATTTTTTCTTTGAGGTCAAGCTTATTCTTTGTAATTCTACAATTTTTATTTTCTATTGTTTCATGGGAGTTGTTTCCATTTACATTTTTGTCAGTATGCATATTTTTTCTTGACTCAGCTTCACTTTTTATTCTTATTTTAAGCATATACACATATTCATCTTCAAAACCAACTTTACCAATTATTTTATCTTTTAGCCATTAGTTATAGGGGGAAGAAATCTGTACCCATTACAAATTGCTAGACAGAAAGGATTTTAATTTCATTACTTGCTATTGATTTTACATTTAAATGGGAATGGTGCTAAGCATACCAAAATGCTCCCTTTTCTGCTGATTTCTTCTTAACTTTTCATTCCTTATGAAGTACCAGAGAATCAATATTTGACAGTGAGGTTATATGGAAAATGCAAAAGGTTAGAAGGTATGTGAATGATCCCTACATATGGTCTGGGGTTTTGTTTTATTCAGACTGAGAAATCTGGAGTATTTCATCTAGATCCTAAAACCCTAAGGAATGCTCTCCGTGTCTCACCACATGGTAGAAGACAAGGGAGAGAACTGGCAGAAGTTATCTCTTCCCACCCAGTTTAACTGATTCAGACAGGGCAATTTTGTTGGAGAAGTCTGCTGGCAATCTGTATATCTCTGCTTGTTCCTCTCTGCCTTGCTGAGAGAAAGAGTTGTTGGAAAGAAATCAAGGCATGAAACTCTTGCTTCTCTACTTGAAAGCTTATGAAAGCAGATGATCTCCAGGGCTCTAATCCTTTCACCTAAGTAAATATACAACAAATCTCAAAGAAAGTAAAACAGAAGACCTTCCCATTCCTTTCTCTTTCTGTAGCACCGATACCTGAAGACCCCAGGCTACCTAATAGATAGCCCCTGAGTCTCCCCAGAAAGAAGATCCTTCCAACGAAACAAAGAGACTCAAATTTGGGGATGATAAATGAGGAATTTCCCAAAAGACTGAAGAAACTGTTTTGAGAGGAAACTATTGATCTTCCCCAATTCTTACTGCCCCAAGAACCTGATGGTTTGACAGCAACTGATCTGAGGTGCTAACAGATAGTTTACTTTGTAACAAGCACTCAATAGGATATTCATTTTGTAGGACTCTTCTGGGATTTTGGTTATTATTTAAATCAGTTCTACTTCACTCTGTAACTTGCTGTGTCAAGTAGGCAAAAAGTAAATTATTAGATTCAATTTGATAGTTTTTCCTTTAGATCAGTTTGCCAATTTTAATTATTGATCAAAATTATCTGCACTGGATAAAAATGTATGAAGCTAGAGGATGAACATGCAAATCTGCACATCCAAAGCAGAAGTTATTTTTTCCCTGAGTCATGCATTTTTTTAATGCTGTTATAGATTGTCAGGACATTTGAGGATATTTGGCAGCACATTCCAATGTTTTCATCTCTGGAAATCTAATATCAGGTCAAACAAGCGGTTTTATCAGACCCTTATCAGCAAACAGTAGTACAAAAAAGAGCTTCTGAAATCTCATCCCTTGAGATGATGGTGAAGCAAACTGGCACCAAATTACAGGAAAACTCCAATTATGAATGTTACACAGGGATTTTAATCAATAGAGCTGTGACTTTTTTTTTCCACTAGGGATACATCAACTGGTGAAATAACTTGCTCCAAAAACTCACTCCAGGAAAGAAATATATGCTATGCTATATTATCCCTCTCCTTCTTTGGTTATATTCAAAGATGAATTCAACTTGTACAACACTGGATGATAATAAGGACACATACTATAATAACTATGTGCTTCATAAAAATAAGACACTGGAATTACAATGAATGAAATAGGCAGTATTACTCTGGATAGTCCTTATAATAGCCTCCTTCCTCCCATTCTTGCATCTCTAAAGAATTTCTTCTGGGTGATGCTGTAGATAGATCATCAGACCTGAGGCAGGAAGTCCTGAGTTCAAATCCAGCCTCAAATACTTACTACATAGACAAGCCACTTAATTTCTGTCTGCTTCAGTTTCCTCAACTGTAAAATGGGCATACAAGCATCTACCATCTATGATTGTTGTGAGGATAGCTGAGATAATATTTTTAAAGTGCTTTGTATACCTTAAAGTTTTACATAAAGCTATAATTATTTTTATTATTACATTGCTAGGGGGCCTTTATTCATTTATGGCAAAACATTCAAGCTTATTCTCCATCTTTTTCCACAGTCTCTGAAAATACATAGTTTATCTACTTATTGATATTATTTACATTTTTTCTTATTTCTCCCTTGATAGACTTCACCCACCCAATCTGTCTTTTTCTTGGAGGGGGGAAGGTAGGGAAATTGGGGTTAAGTGACTTGCTTAAGGTCACGGCTATTTTTTGTGTTAAGTGTCTGAGGTCAGATTCGAACTCAGGTCCTTCTGACTCAAGGGCCAGTACTCTATTCACTGTGCCACCTAGCCACCCCCTCCAATCTAAGTCTTTCATGTTTTCATTAAAGTCTGGTGCAGACTCTCAGTTAATAAGGGTAAGTATACTGCAGTTCTTTCAGCCAGCTCCTGAAGAGCTGCATCTTCTGTGAATTACTTTTATTTTAACAAACACAGCATTGTTCAGCTTCTTTCTTGAGACAATAAATCCTGTTGGGAAAAGTTTCATGTGTGTTTTGTTTTGGGGTTTTTTTTGTTTGGCACGATTCAATCTATCGTAAAGCCTTCTGTACATTTACAGCACTATATAAATAATCACTCTGCTGTCCCCTGTTGCACAAGATTAAGTACCTCATACTTTTGGTATTGTAAACAAGACAGGATTACTGGACCTACAGTTCATGATTTCCAAAAGAATCTAAGGTGGTTTCTACATTGGCAAAGGGAAGCACATTTATAAAATCCTTGAAAAAAAAACACAATGAATTTGACAGAAGCTCAAAGGAGCCTGTTTAAAAGTAAAAAGTACACCAGAAAAATGGTCAGCATTTCTATAGAGTAATAACTTAAACCAGGAAGAAATTATAGACAACTGTCCTCCATAATAACTAAAAAGTATATAACATATCTGTGAGTTTGGTTGAACAAGCCACACAAAAGTCACATAACTGCAGGTATAAAATATTCTTTAAGGAATAAGTAAGAATTAAAAATTTGGAGAAATATTCATTGTTCCTGGTTGGGTCACTCCAATAGAAAAAAAATTATATTGCCTATATTGATGTACAGATTTATGACTATGACAGTCAAATCACTATAGGTTCCTTTATAGAACTAGATAAAATAATATCAAAATTCATTAGAAAGGAAGAAATATCTTATATCTCAAGAGAAAAAGAAGTATAAATAGAGGGGGAATATCACTTCCAAAATACAAACTGTACTGTAGGATAATAATCATCAAAATTATTTCATAATAATCAAAAACAACAAGGCAGATAAGTGGAATAGACTTAGAAATGCAAAACTCAGTACACACAGATACACATGCACATGCATGCGCACACACAGATAGACATGTCCAGGAATTAAGTATCCAAGTGTTTGATAAGCCCTCATAGAAAAGAATTCTCTATTAGACAAGAATTGGTAGGAAAATTGGAAAGCAGCTTAGGAAAAAAAAAAAACACCTTACCATTTTGTCAGTTACTTTAAGTGAAGCTGGGTAATTTGATTGATTGTTTCAATCAATTGCCACCAATACCACATATCATCAGGAACATTATAGCATAGAAGACAAAGAGTAGAAGTTATATAGAGATACTTTCAAGATAAAAAGACTTTCAAGATAAAAATAACTGCATATATTTTTAGAAAAAAATCATTTAGGGGGTGGCTAGGTGGTGCAATGAGTAGAGCGTCAGCTCTGGAGTCAGAAGCACCTGAGTTCGGATCCGACCTCAGACACTTAACGCACACACAAACAAAAACCTGGCCGTGTGACCTTGGGCAAGTTACTTAACCCCAATTGTCCTCCAAAAAGCAAAAAAAAAAATCATTCTAATCTACGAATAGAAAATTGCAGGGGAAAGTATAAATTTATCCAATGATAATATTTGAAATGAACCTTGGACATTTAAATATCTGAATTGTGAAGTTCTACTACTGTATCAGAAGGATGATATCTTTTTTTTAAAAAAAAAGTTTCAGACACCACTATTAGCCAAAACTAAGTATGAGTAAAAATATTGATATGATATTTTAATAATCATCATTATACCATCCACTTTCCCCTAGACTCTGTTTTTACTTATGTCACAGACTTTTTTTGGGGGGTGGGGAAGGTGTTTTTGTTTTTGTTTTTGTTTTTTTACCAACTCTTCTTACTATACTACCTTAGTAAATATGCCTTTCTAAAACCTAGTTGTCTGGCTAAGCCACAGACATCAATTGTTAATCATGAAGCAAACACATTAGTTGGGGCTTGTGACCTGTAATACTAGAAAACCATATCCAAGCCCTCAAAGCTAATCCTAGAAAACTAAGAAGAGCTATAGAATCCATATTTCAAGAACCCAGGATGCTGATATGGAGGGGGCGGGGGGAGAGCAGCTCTAGAGCATGTTTCCTTTGTGGTCTAGGAAATAATTAGCTATCTTATACTTGAAGCTATTTTGTATAGTAAGTAGACATCATGCTAAAAGAAACCCTGACATAACTTTCAAGGAGAAATCCTTAACATGAGTCAGGCCTAAACCGGGCTTTATACTTTTTTTCCAGTGTTCTAAAGGTGCTGGGTCCCATTACAGCATACATATCTTCTACCCTTGTGGCTAAATAGCATACATTTATGATGCAGTTAACTGATAATGCAAGCTCCTCTATATGATTCTTATACCTATACAGAAGATAAGTAGCATTACAGGAGACAAAGAACTGGATTTAGAATCAAAGAAATCTTACTACCTATTTGACCTTAGACAAGTCATCTAAATTCTCTGAGCCTCAGTTTCTTCATCTTTAAAATAAGGTGGATGGGCTAAATGACTTCTTGTGTCCCTCCTGGCTTTAAATCTATGATAAGACTTTCAGCTCAAGCATTATTCTCATAGCTAAATATCTGGCTTCTATAACAATGAACCACAAAAACTGATATGGCAGAAAGAGATAGTGTGAAAACAACATTAAGGTTACAAATACAAGCAGATGAAGTGTGAAAAAAAATTATGGTTTGCAAGGTAATGTTAGATTTTTCCCCATAATTATTCAGCATCATATCAGGTGTTCTGCACTATTATTTTTAAGAATAGAAAGTACTTAATTTTCATATTTAGGAAATGTTAACACCTAAGCAGAAGACACTGAATTCAAGTTCACAGCTCTGTTACTTCTATTAGTCAGGTGAGGAAAGTTTAATTAAAGCAAATGTCAATGAAAGATTTTATTCATAAGTACTAGAGGTAGCTATTTTCTCATAAAACCTCCCATCAGTGATCTGAAGACACTTCATTCATCAAAACAAATTGTTCCCCAGTAAGAAAATCCCATCAAGATAAAATTCAGAAGTAAATATTCCTCATGCCTCATCTTTTCTCCCCCTAAACCAGAAGGATGCAGGGACAAAATCAAGTCTATCTTGTATGCAATGTGGTTCTTAGGTCCACCCTTAAAAAGATTTTGCCATTCTCCCAGTCTCTAAGAAGTCTACACAAACCAGCAATGGGTCCTTGATGAATTGAATTTCATTGCACTGAACTGTCTGGATATAAATACTCACCCTGTCCCTGGTTCCCCTTTCGGTATTAGACCAAGATTCCCCTGACATTCCTCTCCCACGATTGCTCATAAAGCACATTTATAAAATCCCTGAAAAAATAGTGAATTTGACAAAGGTTCTCAGGAACCTGTTGGAAAACAAAAAGAATGCAAAAATTGTCATCATTTCTATACAGGAATAATTTAAACCAGAAAGAAATGACAGGAATCTTTTTCATAGTAACTAAAAAGTACATAACATATCTGAAAATTTCGTCTACCAAGTCACACAAAAGTCACATGATTACAAGTATAAAGTATTCTTTACAAAAATAAATAAGAATTTAGTAATTGCAGAAATATTTTTTCAGATACACACTTCCCCTTGCTTTGGACAATTGATTGGCTGAGAACCAGTCCAGATTCTGGGAAAAGAATAAGAAACCAATGAGTCTGGCTTTGGACCAGCTGTTTTCAGTTCATTGTTAGATAAGTGTCAAAGCAGTAAAGAGAATGTAATGCCTTGATCTCTAACCCCTGCCCTGTGATATGATTTCTATTATAAAATCTTGGAAGTTTTTTTTCCTTAAAAACAACCTTTAATCTATTTTTTAATTTACTCAAAGTAATTGCTCAAGTTGGTCATTAATTTTTATTTTTCAATTTTTTGCATGTTAAATAATAACCTTAAAAGTGTGGGTCATTACCTTACCATTACCATTACACTCCAGAATATGGCAATTGGCAGAAATGCCCCAGTATGAAGCTTTAATCATTTAAGAAGAATATATTAAGCACTTACTACATGCCAGAAACTTCAAGCTCTATTTAAAGTGTTAATCGGAATGTTCTCCAAGGGTTGAAAGAGGAATGGAAAATGAAGAATGTCATAAGAATTGAAGGGTGTAAGCAGAGGTATCATGTTCAACATAGATTGCTAAATGAAATGCTGGTACCTGTTAGCACTCTGCTTTACATTGAGTTCTCCTTTCTCATTTTTGGTCCATTGGAGATTTTTATGTTTAATCCAAGTGCTCAAATTCCAATTCCCTTAGCTCTCTGGTTCTGTCTCTTTAATTGGATAGTGGCTCAACCCTAATTTTCAGAGTTTGGGTGTGTCCATTTTTCACAGACAGGTTTTGTTTCCAAGTAGGCTTATGGAAATTCTCCCCTTCTAATGTCTCGGTTGTTTACACAAGAACAAATAAATGTATCAGCTGGAACACTCCCCTAACTGTGAGCAATGGACTAATCTAGACAATACATTTTGCTGTCATATCAACCTAGACCAAACTAGTTCTGTAAGAAAAACACCAGTCATATAGGTCTGGCTCCTTCAGGAAATAGTGTTGTTATCAGATGGCCAAAGACATGCTGGACTGGAACTTAGTTTGTCAAATAATGATTGAATCATTGAATTTTAGCCCTAGAGTAAACTTAAAAATCAGCTATGGACCCCCTCACTTAATAAATGAGGACATTCAGCAGCAGAGATGTTTTAAATTACTTGTTTTCAGGTTATACAACTAACAAGTATCAGAGCCAGGACTTAAAATGAGGTCTTTTGAGTCAGTCTTTCCACTATACCATTGATGCCTCCCACATAAAACAGGGTCATTTAATGTCATCCTTTAATTGTAAGCACCTACCTTAGGCAGCATGTAAAACAATATGCTTAGACTACACGATTTCCAGTGTCCTTTGAAGCTTTAACATTCCACGGGTCTATCAGGAGCTTATGTGAGCTATTAGAATGGATTTGGATTTGGGGTTTTTGTTTTTGCTTTACTTTGTTTTGGAATTGGGTTATAAAGTAAATTGATAATATCCATGTCCTTTTTTCTTTTTCTTTTTCTTTTTTTTTTACTTCTGGAATGTTCTATGACTCATAAGAATGCTAAAAATATCATGGTGGTCAAAGAAATACCCATCTACAATCAGGAAGAATGTGAGAATTAAGTCCTTCATATTTTCCTATATGGAAAAAAAATCAATTTTAGTGTAGCATTCTTCTTGTTGTTACAAAAATGACACACAAATCTTATATAGACATTTATTTTTTTAATCTTATGTTTATTTTTTGTTTACAACATTCATTTCCACAAAATTTTCAGTTACAAATTTTCTCCCTGTCTTTCCCCTACCCACCACCCCAGAAGAACAATCCCACTGAATACCCCCTCCCCCAATCTGCTCTCTCCTATATCCTCCCCCATTTTCCCTCCAACTTTCCAGTGGGACAAGATGGATCTCCATACCCCAGTGCCTGTATATCTTATTTCCTACTGCATGTAATAATAATAACAATAAATTTTTAAAATATATTATTTTAAAACTTTGAATTATAGATTCTTTCCCTTCTTCCTTCATCACCCACCCTTACTGGAAAGATAAGCATTTCAATGTAGGTTGTACATGTGTAGTTATGCAAAAAATTTCCATAGTGGATATATTGTGAAAGACTGACTATATTTCTCTCCATCCTATCCTACCTCCCCACTTGTTCTATTTTCTACTTTGACCCTGTCCCTTTTCAAAAGTGTATGCTTCTAACTGCCCTCCCCCCGCCCCAATCTGCCCTCCCTTCTATCATTGCCCTTCTTATCCCCTTCCTCCCTACTTCCCTGTAGGGTAAGATACCCAATTTAGTGTGTATGTTATTCCCTCCTTAAGCCAAATTCAATGAGAGTAAGGTTGCCTCATTCCCTTTTGCCTTCCTGTTCTTCCCCTCCATTGTAACAGTTTTCCTTGCTTCTTTTATATGAGATAATTTACCCTATTCTCTCTCTATCTCCTCTCATTATATTCCTCTATCACTTTTTAATTTTAATTTTTGAATATCATCCCTTTCTATTCAATTGAACCTGTGCCCTCTGTCTCTGTATACCTGTACACATACATACACACACACTTACATATATATTCATATGCACATATACCCTCCTATATAGATATATATGTATACATATATGTATATATATATATATATATACATATACATTTGTATTCCCTTCAACTATCCTCATACTGAGAAAAGTGTCATAAGTTACAATCACTTAAAAAAATTTAAAGCAGATCAGAAGACTTGTAGAAAATAGACACACAATATTCTATACTTGGTCAGACTTCATCAGGAATGTTGTTTTTTCATTTGTAGATACCACCATATAGTATGGATGATGAAGCCCTGGAGAGCATTTGGAGGAGAGTGACTAGCATAGAGAAAGGCCCCAAGTTCATCCCATATAACATTCAATTGGAAATAAAGTGGAAAATTAGTCCTGACATGGTAACTCTCTCCAAGCTTTAGGAAGATTGTCATGTGGAAAAATAATTAGACTTGTTCTGTCCAGATGGCAGAACTAAGGTTAAAGTTGCCAAGAAAAAACTTTAGGCTTCACATAAGGAAAAAATTCCTATACATTAAAGCTATCAAAAAGTAAAATGGGCAACCTCAGGAGATAATAGATGTCTTCCTGCTAGAGATTTTTGAGAAAGGGTGGATGAGCACTGAACTATTTAGGGTTATTAGTGAGAGGGAGTTTTCTCATTCAGGGAGGGGTTGGAGCAGGTGGTCTCTGAGGGCCCTTTCTACTCCTTCATCTGAGGTATGTTTTTAATCCAGTAGTTCTTTTATAGGGCATAAATTGGACAAATTATTTATATTAGTTTATTTTTAGTGTTCATATAATAATTATTGTTTTGTTTTGTTTTTTTAGAACTGGAAGAATACTACACCAAGAATTATTTCTTTTCCCTAAAGGAATATTTGGAGGACTTGAGTTTGTATATTCTTCTTTAGTCTTCTTTTTCGATCATAATGACTTGCACAGATTCCTTTACTCAATTAATACATATTTACTGTTTATTGTGTACTAGGCAGCAGAGATGTGATTGTTTTTTTCATAAATTATAGCTTAAAAGGCTATATTCACAGCAGTTGATTTCTGGGTAATTTCTTATTTTATTCTGTTTTGTTTTATTTAAACCATAGCCATTCTTTTTTGAGTTGTCAAGCCCAGAGTTCTTTTTTCAATTCACATAATCAGCCTTTTATACTATTCATATTAATAATTAAATTTAAAACATAATGAAAATATTATACAAATCAAATCAAAGTTTTATCTCAGCTACTTGAAAAAGAGTTAAGAACTAAAAGAAGAGCAATATGATAAGGTAGAAAAGGCATTCACTTGAAGGACAGAAGATCTGGAGTCTTGGTTCTGTCATTAATTATGTGACCCGAGACAGGTGACTCTGGGGACCTCAGTTTTTTCAACTGTAAAATTGGGAAGATATGATCTTCCCTATTGTGAAAATAAAATGAAATAATGCAAAAAGACTTTTTATACTATCAATCAACAAACCAAAAAGCATTTATTAAGAACCTACTACTTGTTAGGTAGAAGCAATATAAAAGACAAAAATGAAACACTCTGATCTTAAAGAATTTTGCATTCAAAAGAAAAAGGTATCATCAAAATTTAGCAACTGCCTACCATTATGAGACTTAAATGACATATTGTCCCAAAAGCCTTAGAGTAATTTTAAGCATTAATAACAGCAGAAATAGAAGTACTGTGTGTCAAAATTTTATAGTATGCATAAAACCCTTGTTCTTTGGATAATCTTAAAGCTTGGATTGCAGATTCAATCCTTTCAGTCACTGAGCAACAGTTGATGAACATTTTTACAAAATTCAAAGATCAGAGTGATATAATACTAAAATCATGTTACTACAAGGTGATGATTATTTTGAATTCTCTTTGGGCAACAAGGTGGCACAGTGGATAGAATGCTTGGCCTGGAGTTAGTCTTCCTGAGTTCAAATCTGGCCTCATATTTACTAGTTGTATGATCCTGGGCAAGTCACTAAACATTGTTTGACTCAGTTTCCTCATTTGAAAAATGAACTGGAGGAGGAAATGGCAAATCACTCCAGTATCTTTGCCAAGAAAACTCCAAATAAGGTCACAGAGAGTTAGACATGACTAAATAATAACAGAAATATATAAGAATTTTTAATGACCTTTAATTTTTTGTAAATTTATATCATTTATATTTCTGAAGTTATTAAAAATTAAAACTTCACTAGCACTTTGGGATACTCTGTATATCATAGTAGAGTCAGTCAAAAGTTAAGTCAGAAGAGACCTTAGTGGTCATCTATTCCAGTTCATACATGAAAATAATCCCCACTGTAACATGATAGATGGCAATCCTGAAAACCTCCAAGAAGGGGGAGAATCAACCACCTCTTGGGAC
Organism: Gymnobelideus leadbeateri; assembly: GCA_011680675.1. Lineage (NCBI taxonomy): Eukaryota > Metazoa > Chordata > Mammalia > Diprotodontia > Petauridae > Gymnobelideus > Gymnobelideus leadbeateri. The sequence goes on along the minus strand of WOXC01009520.1, from coordinate 16,657 downwards.
AAGCCATTACACTTTTGGACAGCTCTAACTATTAGGAAGTTTTTCCTGACATCAAGCCTAAATTGGTCTTTTTGCAAATTCCTCCCATTACTTTTGGTTTTACCTTCTATGGGCAAAGAGAGCAAGTCTAATCCTTGTGACAGACCTTCAAATACTAGAAGACAGCTATGATTTTCCCCCTGAATTTCTCTTCTCCAGGCTAACTTGCACAATTCCTTTAAATGATTCTCATATGGCATGGTCTCCAAGTCCTTCAACATACTGGTTGCCCTTCTCTAGACATGTTTGTAATGTAAAAACAAGGCGTATCAAGAAATGGACTATTAACTCTCAGTAAATACTTTTAATCAAATAGCAAGAATATGAGCTATAAGTGCATTACTCCATGAACCTAGAGCTCTCTCTCCTGCAAATATACATAGCATCTATGGCAAGAGTTGGTTCAGCCTTAGAATACAATAATATTAAAGACCATCTATAGGATACATGTGTGGTAAAGTGTAATTCACAACCCTGGAAGTTATTTTTTTCCTTGTGGAATCTTCAGATGACTCCCTTTGGCTGCAGCATTTCTTCTAGGTGGTCTTTTGACTTGTTCTCCCAATACCTGCCCTTTTTTTGAGTCTCTACCACAAAGAGATTAGGGGTTGGGTGGGAAAATTCTTTAAACTGATTTTTTTGTTGTTGCTTTTAATATTTTATCCTTGAACTGGGGGTTATAAAATTTTACTGTGAAGATTCCTATGATTTTTCCTCACAGGATCTCTTTCAAGTGGTGTTTGATGAATTTTTTTCTATTTCTATTCCCCCCCACACACTTTATTCTAATGCTTCAGGACAATTTTTTTAGTTATTTGTTTTATTATTCTATCAAGATTCTTTTTTATCATAATTTTCAGATAGTCTGACTATTCTTGTTTTCTCGTCTTGATCTCTTCTCTAGATTAGTTGTTTTTCTGATAAGATGTTTCACTTTCTCTTCTATTTTTTCATTCTTCATATTTTGTTTAATTTTATTTTTTGGCCTCTTTTAACTTCACTGGCTTTGCCTTGCCCAATTCTAATTTTCAAGGTATCTTTTTCTTCCCTAAGATTCTGGATCTCCTTTTCTAATTGGTTGACTTTCTTTTCATAATCTTATTGTTTTTCTTGTATCATTATTATTTCTTAAAATTTTTTTCCTCCATTTCTCTCATTTGATTTTTAAAGTCTTTTGAAAATTCTTCTATGAATTCTTTTTGGGCAGGTGACCATTTGACACTTCTCTTTGGGGTAAAAGAGAGTTTCTTTGTTTCTTTTTTTTGCTTTTTGGAAGGCAATTGGGGTTAAGTGACTTGCCCAAGGTTACACAGATAGTAAGTGTTAAGTGTCTGAGACTGGATTTGAACTCAGGTCCTCCTGACTCCAGGACCAGTGCTCAACTCACTGTGCCACCTAGCTGCCCCAGGGTTTCTTTGTTTCAATAAATAGCCACCTCTGAAGAGGAACCTTGGTCTTCTTTATTCCCATAATAACTTTCCATGGTTGTATTCTTTTTGCTTTGCCTCTGCATGGGGGGGGGGTGTAGTAATAGCTTAATTTTTTAATCATCTCTAGCCCTGGGACATGGGGGATGGTGTCCCTTGTCCCAGATCTCATTTCTCCCCTTCAGTCTGGAACCAAAGTCAAAGCTCCAGCCTACTGTAAGTATCCACAGTCAGGGGTATTCTGCCCCACTGCTTCTGTACTCACAGGTCATGTGCTGTTTTCCTCTCCTGCCTTCTCAGCACAGCTGGGTCTGGTGTTCCTTGTCAGCAGAGGTTCCCTCAATATTCCACAAGTCAGATACACAACACCCCTTACTGGGGGTGGGATGTGGGGGAGGCAGAAGTTCCAGTTGCCTCCCAAACCAACTAACCCCAAGACTTGCCATTTGTTATTAACATGGACCCTAGCCTGGAAGTGTTTGCTTTTCCAGAGGACCAAACCTCATTCTGGGATTTTTCTTCTAATCTTCTCCAATTGTCTCAGGAAAACTCCTGTCATCTCCCTGTCCTTCCTTATTTGTTTTTATCCATACTTGGTTCACCCTAAGGTGCTATTTGATCTCTTTTGTAGAGGAAAATCTTTAGAGCTTGGAATTTTCTGGCCTATTCCACCATCTTCCCAGAATCCTCTCTTGAAATTCTTTATTAATGTTTTTTTAACCTAGATTTCATTTCATATCAACTGAGGTGGGCGGTAGAAGGATTTCCTTACACACTTCCAAAAGCTTTGCTAAAATCTAGAAAAACTATGGCACTATATTCTTTTTCTAGTTTAATAGTATTGTTTAAAAATGGGAATAAATTTTATATTACCTGTTTTTGATGAAGCCATGCCAGTTCTTTGTAATCACCATTTCATCTCACCAACCATTGCTTCAATGATCTGCTCTAGAATTTTTCCAGTCAATTTCTCTGCACTCTGTTCTCTTCTCTTTTTTGAAAAGGAAGATATTATTCAACCTTCTCAAATTTTGTAGCATTTCTCCCATTTTCCATAAACTTTCTCTTTTTGGTTATTTTTTAAAATTTATTTTATATTTAATTTATGGAACAAAACAAGCATTTCCATAACATAGTACAATAAAAAAGATGATTGCAAATGAAACTGCAAATCTGCTATGAGCAACTTGCTATTCCTTTCAAATACACAACAAAATCATCTCATAAATTACCCTTTTTTCCTTCCCTACCCCCCACCCTAGAAATGGCTACCATTAGACACAAATAGATATATAGATATAAGTATATAGATACATGTATAATTATTCTATACATGCTTCTATTTATCAGTTGTTTCTTTGGAGGCAGATAGCATCTTTCTTTCATGTTATCTTTTTAGTTAATTTGGATATCTATCTGTAATAGTCCAAATAATTTATTCACTCAAAGTCATCCTTAAAACAATATTGCTGTTACTACATACAATGTTCTCTTGGTTCTGTTCATTTTACTCTTCATTATTTCATGCATTTCCATGTTTTTCAAAGGTCACTGTGCTCATCATTTCTTACAGCACAGTAGTATTCCATCACAATCATATATCACAACTCAGTTAGCCATTTCCCAATTGATGGGGATTCCTGCACTTTCCAGTTCTTTGTCACCTTTCAAATATCAATGATTGGGTGTCTCCTCAGCTGCTGATGCTGCTTCCAACCCTGCTCAAGAGTCCAAGTTTCCCCAAACTTCCTTTGCCTCAAGACTGCAAACATGCCTGCTAAAAAAGTTCTATGACATCCTAGAGGTCCCTTTCAGTGCCAGTGAGAACAAGCTAAGGAAGAGATGTACAAAGTTGGTCAAGGAATACTACCCTCATAATAATCCAAATGAAGGTACATGTTTTAAAAATAGGTTTTGCATATGAAGTTTTATCAAACTCTGAAAAACAGGAGTTGATGTGGTTGACTTGGAGAGCAAGGCCTTCGGGAAATTACTGGTGGTGTCAGTAACATGGATAACATTTTCCCCACATGTTTGGTGGAAGATTGTTCAGTTTTATGGGTAATCAGAATAGAAGTTGAAATTATAGAAGAAATGAGGACATGATGCACCCCACTCAAGGTATCTTTATAAGATGAATATGATGGCAAGACCACCAAACTGCAACTTGTCAAAAATGTCCTTTGTAATGCAGTGGCCAAGGTGGCAAGATGGAAACTGCTCAGAAATGCAGTACATGTCAGGTCAAGGTATACAAATAATGGTAAGACAGCTATTTCTTAGAATGGTACAGTCGATGTAGTCTGTGTGCTCTAATTTTAATGGAGAAGGGAAAATAATTAATGAGAAATATTGTTGTAAAAAAAGTGAAGAAAAATATTTTTAAAAGTGAAGATTCTTGAAGTCCATGTGCATAAAAGTATGAAACATGAGCAGGGGAAACAGACCAGGCCCCAGAAGTGGAACCAGGAACCAGTGGAACCAAGAAAAGGAACACGAAATGTTCCAGAGCGAGGTAAATGATATACCTCTGATGCACAAGATGGGACTTGTTGAAGCACTGTGCAGAATTTCAGTTCATGTTAAAGTACCTAGATATCAGAAATGTCCACCTGGTGAAGTAATGGAACCAAGCTGTGTCCATGTAGCTCAGAAAAAAGGATGCCACAATATTGTAATTCCTTTGAAAAAGATGATCTTTACCTAAAGTTTGTTATACAGTTGCCTGAAAACAAGTGGATTAGTCGCAAGAAAATTTCTGACTGTGAAGACTTTCTTCCAGATAAACCTGAAATCCCTAGTGTAATTGGACAGGGAAGAGGTGGATCTTCAGGAGTCTGATAACACTTAGTACTCTGCAAGAGGTCAGATGAAGATAGCTTATAATGACAGCTCTGACGAGGAAAATAGCCATCATGGACCAGGAGCATGGTGTGCCCACCAGCAAATATTGCTTTAAAAAAGTGGCAAAGAAATGCTCTCTAGTTTTGACTGATTTCAGTGAGCCATCTGGATTGTCTTAGCAATTCAGACGAACTGATGGACATCTGTTGCTGTATGTGTAACTTTTAAATTGGTTACAGTATCTCAAGTATGTAATTTAAGTTAAACACAAAGTTTTATATTTTCATTTTGACTATTCTGTAGCAGAATAAAACACTTGAAAAGAATACGATATTCCCTTTCACATAGGTTCTAAGTTTCAGTACTGGTATCTGCACTTGATATTTACAGTTGTGTACATTTTATATTTCTTATTTTTATTCAAATCCTATATTGTAAAGTGTGTGCACAATTTTCCTAAGTCTGTGTATTTGGGTGTGCTTGTATAAGCTGCCACAAATACAATAAAGAATTTGATAGCCTATATCTGTTATTTAGATGCATGGTCAATGGACTTTGTACAAAATAGGGTTGGAGCTGAATGGGAATTATAGAACACTATGTTAAAAGTGCTTATAAAGTTTGTTTGTTTACCATCTTGTGAAAGATTTCTGAACAAAGTAATAAAAATAGGTGGTGGAAAAAACCCAAATATTGATCATGGCTAAACAATCACATCTACCAATTCTTTAAGGACCCGGAGATCCAGGTGGTATAAATTGATCAAAGATAATGAAGAGCCCACTAATTAAAGCTACCTTTTATATAGCTCTTTAAGCCTTGCAAAATACTTTACAAATATCTTCTATAACCCTCTCAACTATCCCAGGAGGTAGGTGATGGAATCCTAATAAAGCTGCCCCCAGCCCCAATATTCTTTTTTATAAGACCCACTGTACCTACTTAGCCCCTCTCCCCACCAATGTCCTAACCTCTTCATATATGCCTCACTTCTCACTGGAATAAGAGGTGTGTTCCTGAACTATTAGTTCCCACAGAAACAGCAGATGTGTCCATGTGATGGGAACCCAGCTACTGCTTCTACCTAGTCACTGCCCCCAGACCCATTCTCACAGAAACAGGTGTGTTCTTGTACTCAACCACAATCACATCATCCATCTAATCCAAGACAGGACCACAATGCCTAACTATCTATGTTGACCAGACAGGACCACAATAGCTAGCCAATTGGAGGGCAGCATGACCAGAATGTTTAACCACTGAACCATAGATGGGACCACTCCCTTAACTAACTCCCCCTGCCTTTTTAATATTGATCATATTCTTATATTCTATGTAAATTTTGATTGTGTAATCAGCATCTTTACCATATAAAAATCCATCCATCTTGCTTTTCTGAAATTGCTAGTTCCTCTTGGAATTTAGCCCACTGCATGGGCATCAATTTCAATAAATGCCTATACTTGGATTAGAAGTAGTCTGACTCTGAATGTTTTAAGATGGTTCCACCACAACACATCATGAAACCCCAACAGTTTTTGGGTGGGCAAAGGCCCCACCACAACAGTAGATGCTATCATTATCTTGATTTTACAGATGAGGAAACTGAGAGAAGATGTCAATTATCCAGGGTCACAAAGTTAAAGTATCTGAGGCTAGATTTGAATTAAATTCTTCCTGATAGAGCAGCATTTGTTGTTGTTAAAAAGGAAATTTATATCTAGAGAAGTGTGGAGTTAGACTAGAAATTGATATGATGAAAAACAAAGGGAATCAGAAACTTAATATAACAAGCACATTGTTTTAGTGTCTATGATCCACTGGTAAGAACACTTCATCCAACTCTTGATCACAGAGACACATTAGGATGAGTGACATAGTAGCTGGGGAAGGGCAAGGTGGGGAAGGGCCATTCCCTTGGCTGAAACTGGTTTACTTCTTCTCTTTTCCTTATAAAATGTAGGAATATATAGCCTGAGTTAAGATCCTTCAGTTTTCATATCCCTGAAACCATATACTATGACCCAATACTTTTCTAAATTTCCAATTTATGGAAAACTTCACCTTCTATGACTTCCAAGACATCTAGCATCCACTGCTCACATTTTCCTTGGTACTGGTTCAGGGGTGAGGAACCTGCAGCCTCAAGGCCACATGTGGCCCTCTAGGTCCTGGAGTGTAGCCCTTTGACTGAATCCAAACTTCACAGAACAAATCCCCTTAATAAAAGGATTTGTTCTGTAAAACTTAGACTCAGTCAAAAGGTCACACCTAAGGACCTAGAAGATCACACATTGCCTCAAGGCCTCAGTTTCCCCACCTGTACTTCTTTAGCCTGTACAATCTTCACAAACCTCACAAAAGGCTAAAGAGCTTTGTTTGACCCTTAGTGAAAAATTGGTTCTATGACAATTCTTCCCTTTTTTATTTTCTGCCTTGTTAATTTATATTTATTGATCATCCCCTCTATCTTCCTAATTTCAGAATTTCTTTACCTACTGCCTATCAACATTTTCCAGATCATCGCATTCTTTAAAAAAAATCTTCCCTTTGCCCTAGTATCCCCTCAAAATTTTTTCCTATATCACTCCTCCCTCTCACAGCCATGTTCTTGGAAAAAGCTATCTACTCAAGTTTTCTCCACTTTCTGACCTCATGTTCAACTCTAAATGCCTTGTAATCTAGCTTTTATTCCTACCATTTGACTAAAACTATTCTCTTCAGGATTACCAATTATTGCAAAATTGAATGGCCCATTCTTCATGCCTCATCTTTCTTGATTATTTGCAATATTTGGCACTGTTGGCTATCTTCCTGGTGTGTGTGTGTGTGTGTGTGTGTGTGTGTGTGTGTGTGTGTGTGTGTGTGAGAGAGAGAGAGAGACAGACAGACAGACAGACAGAGACAGAGACTCTGCTCAATTTCCCTTGATGACTTACATTAGTTCCAAACTATCGTCTCTATAAAAATTAATCCCAGAATTACAAATCCAGAACTTATCTAAGGGTAATTGGCTCAAGATATACTAGAGGATCTGCATTTAAGCTGTAAGAATTCTCTTTCCTAGGGGTGGCTAGGTTGAGCACCAGCCCTGGAGTCAGGAGGTCCTGAGTTAAAATCTGGCTTTAGATATTTAACACTTAAGTGACCTTGGACAAGTTACTTAACCCCAATTGAGCTGCCTTCCCCACTCCAAAAAGCAAAAAAAAAAAAAAAAAAATTCTCTTCACATGGGCATGCTTCTAGGACAGATAAAAAGAAATTGTTTTATCTCCCTTTTCTGGGCTGCTAATCTTACTTTGGGGTCCACCTTCACCCAACTCTCATTTATGGCTTCAAAAAGTTGTAGCATGCTCAGAGGTCACACCTCAGTAAAACCATCCTGACGGGCTAAAGCAGATTAAAGTCTCAATTCCCTTGGTGAGTCAGGGGATGTCTACCCCAAGCTTTTGCATAGCAGAATGGGCAAATGAGAATGATTTGTTCCGATGGCCATGAAGGCATCTAAAGCAGGTGCTATGGAGAACTTAGAGCTTGGTCAGACATTGAAGACACCAAGGTCATACACTGCATCCTGGGCTAGTCATCCCAACTTTTGTCTTGCAACTGAACTTCAATTACTTTGGTAAAGAAAGTGCTGCTGACAACTTTGTGCAACTCTGCCTCACTTAAACTCAATTCATGTGCAAGTCAAGACATCATCTTGTGATGTCATTAGTCTGCTTAGGGAAAAAAAAAGGATGAACAACATAAGCTGGCATGATTAATAATGGTTATATTAAGATTTATCAGATGGATAAATGATGGCTTTAAGATCAAGAGAAACTTTAGAGAGCAATTAGTCAAACCTCATTTTATTTATGAGGAAACTGAGGCCAAAAAGGTGAACTAACTTGCCCTAAGTCACCCAGGTACCTATGTCACACATTTGTCAAAGCTAAGATTCAAGCCAAGCACCAAACATTCTAAATGCAGTTTTATTTCCATTACACCATGTTGTCACTCAACTTTTCTTTCATTTATAAAACTTTCTACAAGATTTTGAGTTACAAATTTTCTTGCCATCTTTCCCCTACCCATCACCCCTAAACAGTGAACCCACTGTATACTCCCTCCCCCAATCTGCTCTCTCATATATCCTACCCAATTCCCCCTCTGACTTTCCAGTAAGGCAAGATGGACTTCTATATTCCAATGCCTATATATCTCATTTCCCAGTTACATGTAAAAAGAAATAATAATATTTTTTAAACATTTGATTTTAAAATTTTGAATTCCAGATTCTTTCCCTTCCTCCCTCCTCACCCACCCTTTCTGGGAAGATAGGCAATTCAATACAGGTTGCACAAGTGTAGCTATGCAAAACATTTCCATAGGGGATATTGTGAAAGACTGACTATCTTTCCTTCTATCCTATCCCACCCCTCATTTGTTCTATTCTCTACTTTGACCCTGTCCCTTTCAAAAATGTGTGCTTCTAACTCCCCTCCCCTGCAACCTGCCTTCCCCTTCATCATCCCCCCTCTCATCCCCTTCCCCCATACTCTCCTTTAGGGTGAGATACCCTCTTTAGTGTGTATGTCATTCCTTCCCTAAGCCAAATTCAATGAGAGTAAGGTTGACCCATTCCCTTTAGCCTTCCTGTTCTTCCCCTTCATTGTAACAGTTTCCCCTAGCCTCTTCTATATGAGATAATTTATCCCATTCTGTCTCTCCCCATCTCCACTCATTATATTCCTCTCTCACATCTCAATTTCACCTTTTAAGTATCACCCCTTCCTATTCAGTTGGTCCTGTGCCCTCTGTCTATGTATACCTGTACACATATATACACACACTCATATATGTATTCATATGTGCCCATATACCCCCTATATAGACATATATGTATGTGTGTATGTGTGTGTGTGTATAGACATTTATATTTATATTACCTTCAACTTTTCTCATACTGAGAAAAGTTTCATAAGTTACAATTATTGTTTTTCCATGTAGGCATGTAAATTGTTCAATTTCAATAAATTCCTTATGATTATTTTTCCCTGTTTACCTCCTCGTGCTTCTCTTGCTTCTTGTATCTGAATGTCAAATTTTCTATTCAACTCTGGTTTTCTTTTTTCATCAAGAATGCTCGAAAGTCCTCTCTTTCATTGAATGACCATATTTTCCCCTGGAACATGATACTCAGTTTTGCTGGGTAGATGATTCTTGGTTTTAATCCAAGCTCCTTTGACCCCCAGAATATCATATTCCAAGTCCTTTGATCCCTCGGTGTAGAAGCTGCCAGATCCTGTGTTATCCTAATTGTGTTTCCACAATATTAAAATTGTTTCTTCATGTCTGCTTGTCATATTTTCTCCTTGATCTGGGAACTCCAGAACCTTGCTATAATATTCCTCAGAGTTTCCTTTTGGGGATCTTTTTCAAAAGGTGGTTGGTGAATTCTTTCAACCTCTATTTTGCCCTCTGATTCTAAAACATCAGGGCAATTTTCCTTGAGAATTTCTTGAAGGATGCTTTCTAGGTTCTTTTTCTGAGCATGGCTTGCAGGTAGTCCAATAATTTTTAAATTATTTCTCCTGGATCTATTTTCCAGGTCAGTGGTTTTTCCCATGAGATATTTCACATTGTCTTCTATTATTTCATTTGTTTGGATCTGTTTAACAGCATCTTGATCTCTCATAAAGTCACTAGCTTCCATTTGCTCCAGTCTAATTCTGAAGGAATGAATCTCCTCAGTGAGCTTTTGAGATTCTTTTTCCATCTGGCAAATTCGACTTTTTAAGGCATTCTTCTCCTCATTGCCTTTTTGAGCCTCTTTTGCCATTTAAGTTAGTCTATTTTTTAAGGTGTTATTTTCCTCAGTCAGGCTGTTGACTCTCATTTCATACTTTTCCTGCATCCTTCTCATTTCTCTTCCCAATTTTTCCTCCACTTTTCTTATTTGGTTTTTAAAATCCTTCTTAAGGTCCTCTATGGCCTGTAACCCACTCAAATTTTCATTTGGGGCTTTTGGTGCAGGAGTTCTGACTTTTTTTGTCTTCCTCCTGTTCAATGCTTTGATCCTTTTTGTCCCCAAAATAGGAGTGTAAAGTTGGATTGCTATGCTTGCTTTGCTTCCTTTGCTCGCTCATGTTGCCACTCAATTACTTGACTTTTGAGCTTTTTGCCACAGTAGAACTCTGCTTTCAGAGAGGAGAGCTTTGCCCAAATCACTGGGGTTTTCACAGCTGCAGGAGCTATTAGTTGACTGCCCTCTCCAAAGCCTCCACCTGCTCTGGCACCTGGTCACACATAGGATCTCCACCCTAGACAGCAATCCAGATCCAAGCAGGTTAAAGCAAGAGTGATTACCCCTTAGACTGGTTACTTGGTCCCCCTACAATCTGCAGGGTAGGAGCTCTGAAGTAGCCATGTGGTGGTGGCCACCACACCTCAGCCACTTCTCCCTCCAGGGGCAGAGTCTGACTGCACCCCTGACCCCCCTGTTCCCAAAGTCCACTGACCTGTCACTTTGTCTTTGGCATTTATGGGTTGATTAATCTGGAAACTGTCTCAGCTGCTGCTGACACACTCTGCCGAAGTCCCTCCAGCCATGGCTGGTAGAGCTGCCCTGGGACTAAAACCACAGCCTCATGTGGGGCTGTGTTCTCCTCCCAGCAGGCTGCAGTGGATCCTTCCTATCTTCCTGCCAGGCTGCTTCAGTGGGAAGTTTGTTTCTCTCCGTCACTTTGTGGGTTGTGTAGCTCTAAAGTTTGTTTAGAGTCACTTTTATAGGTATTTGAGGTGGTTATGGGGGGAGCACAGGGAGTTTTCCTATTTCTATGATGCCATCTTGGTTCCAACCCCATCACTCAACTTTTCTATGCTATTTTGGTCTGGGAAAGAATAAAATCTGCCATTTGGGGCCTTATCCCCACTCTCTAACCACCTGTGCTAACTGGCCATCCACATCAAAAATATGGAATAGAATGAATGCTTCTCTCTATGCATAGCAATTACTTGGATTAAACAGGAATCTATACAATTCAACCCAATGACTGATGAAATTTCTTCTCTATAAGTTTAAAGGTTTCAGAGGAAAGTCTCTTGCTAGAAGAATTGTTAGAATTGATTCTAGATTTGTTTTAAGTAACTCTTAAGATGGAAACAAAATTCAGTTTACCTCACCTTCAAAAAAGAAGAATACAAGAAAACAGAACAATACATTTAATAAACATTTCTTCATATCTCTGTGTCACTATCTTTAACACATGACTTAACTGGGCTTGCAAAACTTATACTGTGCAGGTTTTAGACCCAATTTTTCTTCTGCTGCTTACTATGATGCTGTTGTGTGTTTGTGTGTGTGTGTGTGTGTTTTAATCACCCATAAAACAGTTAAGAACTGGGGGCTGTGCAAGATTCAATCTATCAGCTTTGAGCACCAAAAACGGGATCTCAAGGATCAAGGGAGGGAAGGAAACAAGCATTTATTAAGTAATGTGACAGACACTGTGCTAAGTGCTTTACAGCTATATTGTCTGAGACTCAAAGGAGATGGATACTATGATTATTCTCATTTTATGGCTGAAGAAACTGAGGCAGGCAAGAGTTAAGTGGCACAAAGTTAATAAATGTCTGAGATTAGATTTGAACTCAAGTTTTCCTGATTCCCGGCATAGCACTCAACCACCATGCCACTTGGTGGCCTCTAACAATCTCCATCTAGTTGCCGACTATTAAGGCTTCTTTAGACTTTCTATTATTATACTTTGATACTTTTTCACTCCAACAGATATGCGATCTCATCAATGAGCCTGCCTTCAACCTCCAACAGCACAAACCAGAAACAATCCACACCTTCTTATCCTGTGCACTTCTGGTTTATGTCCTAGCATAAAACTTCCATGGGTTGGGCAGAAAGGGAGAAGGGGTGTAGCCATAGTCATTTATCTCTTTAATGATTGTCTTTGTAGGCAACTCTGATGCTATTGATAAAAACAGATTGGGCAGGAAGGATTTCAAAATAGATATTTCTAAATTAGTGTCATTTCTAAATAGAGTTGTATTCTGGCCCCTCTCTTTTTTTATTTCATGTCTAAAGGGTTTGGTATTAACTATAGTTAAGCATTTATATTTATATACACCATATTCAAAGTTCTCTTCTGGAAAATTTATTGATTTAGTTAGATGGGGGCAGGGGGACAACAGAGGGTGAGAATGGGGATGTTTTACATACAAACTCGTTCAGTTCATCAATAGCACATCTGCTTAAAATCAGATATTCAGAAAGGGCCATAATGAGATGCTTTTATGTTCAAGAGGTTCAAATGATAATATCTATCTTAAAGGGGGGTGCTAGTCTCCTTCAGGCATTTATTTAATAGTTTGACAAACATTTGTTATATGTCTATATTCAAGACTATTTTGTTTAAGGCTGCTGGGATGGCCTGTGTTTAAGTCTACCCTCTAACACATTTTGACTGTGAGAACTTACACTAGTCATTCAACTTTTCAGGCAGCTCTTTAAGACTATCATTTGCAGAGCAGATTCTGACCTGTATTAGTAGAAGTTCCTCACCAGAAGTTCCCTACATGAATCAAGTCACAGATCTAATCCCTATGCCTATCTTTATGTTCAAGACACCAGGGATATAAAAAAAGCAAAATGAAAAACAACCCAGTTCTCAACTACATTATGTTCTGTTGGGAGAACATGCTGCAGGTAAGTAAAAACAAGATAGTTTGAGGGAGAAGGGAGTATAAGTAACTAGGGGTCTCATAGGATCATCAACATTAGAGGTGAAATGGACCTTAGAAGTTATCTAATTCAATCCCCTCATTTTACAGATGAGTAAATTGAGTCTCAGAGAAGTTGAGAGATTTGCCAATGGTCACAAAGGTATTGATCCTGAATCAAAAGGCTCTAGTAACTAATGAGAACACAAAGAAAAAGACTAAAAACTGGGGAAAGGGTTTTAGACAGAATTTAGAAAGTCACTCATACTTAGATGTATATAAATGATGGGGGGGGGAATAAAAATTTTTAAATGATCAGACAATGGGAAAACGGTGTCATAAAAATCAAAAGAGGAAAGAATATCCAGGAGAGGAAAGAATCAACAGAGTGAAAAGCTACAGAGTGAGCAGAAAGGATAAGAATTGGCAGGGGAAGGTCATTGGATTTAGCTGTTAAGAGATTGTTATTAATCTTATAGCAGTTTCAGTTGAATAATGGGATCATAAACCAGATTACACAGAGTTAGGGAATGAAGGGAAAAGTGAAGACAGTAATTATAAACATATTTCTTAGGAGTTTGGCTAAAAAAAGGGAAGCATTCTATGTGATGAAATCTTGAAGTAATGCCATCGTTATTAAAGGATAAGAGAGATCTGACCTGGGTAGCAAGGAAAGAGTGGGTAGGTGAGAGATTGAATATGAAAGAGAAAGGGTGATGATTTAAGGGGTAAGCTTCTGAAGGAAAAGGGAGAGAATGGAATATCTAGGGCACAAGTAGAAGGGTTGACCTCAGGAAGGAAAGAGGGATGATTTCTTCATTAGAACCTGAAAAAAAAGGAGAAGATAATGACAAATATAGGATTTTGAAGTACATAAAAAGGAAGGAGGGTTTTTTTTTCTTTTTTGGAGGCAATTGGGGTTAAGTAACTTGCCCAAGGTCACATGGCTAGGTTTTTGTTTGTGTGTGTTAAATGTCTAATGCTAGATCTGAACTCAGGTCCTTCTGACTCCAGGGCCTGTACTCTACTCACTGTACCACCTAGCCACCCAAAAGAAGAAAGTTTTGCCCACAATATATGATCCCAACTTTCTCAGTAATGTTGAAGATAATGTGCTTTGCTAAGAGGAAGTTAAGGAGTTTTGAGGAGAGAAGAGAAACTAGAGCAGCTACTGTGGGAAGTATAAGAGAAACTCCATTAAAGAAGAATAAAAAGACTCCTTTCATTAGTGAGTGCCCAGTGGACACAAGATCATATAAATATAACTTTCTCCTGTGATATTCAGCAGCACACAAGTAGAAACAGAAAAGGTGGGCAGTGGGAATGTCCACTGGAAGAAGGTGAAGTCAGAGCAGAAGTAGTGGCCTGAGAAAGCAGGAAAAAGAAGAGTAAATGGAAGTTATGGTTATAACAATATTAAAAGTTAAAGAATGAATGAGGCAAGGTAAGAGTTTAAAGGAGAGGACATTGTCCTCAGAGAAGATTTCAGATTTCTAGACTGAAATAAAATAGTTATGTGTGATGGTGAGACTAAAGTATAAAAATGTGGGGCAAATCTAATTTAAGATTTTTAGTGGTCTGCTTTATCCCGTTTTGTATATTAAAGGGTCAGGTACTAAACTACTTGGGAAAAGAGGAAGATTGGAAGACTGCTCTATATGGCAAGAAGATTCTGGAACTGATGACTTAGAGGGATTCATTGAAGGTAAAAACAGAAAAATGGTACCAGAGGGAAGGAGGGTATGGAAGTAGCATTGAGGAACCAGCAAGCACACTGATTCCTTCTTCTGGCCCAGTGTACACGTATGTGAGGGTGGGGATAGATGAAAGAAGGTACACAAAGTACTAAGGAGTGTAGACAGGAATGTAGTGTTGCTGCAGGCCAGGCCTGACTCAAGTTAGTCTGATACTTCAGGTTCAGTATTTGAACAGAATGAGTCACTTAATAGATGAACTAACAGTAAGAATTAGGATACAATGTGGAAAGGATATTCAGCAAAGATACAACATCGATTCAGGTGAGTGAAGTTTCTGTGGTTTTATTTGGAAGAATATATCAAACCTGAAGGAGGAGCTCCTGATTTCTCATGCACCTTTTGTATTTAGGTCACTAGGAAGCTATGCCTTTAGTTTCCTGGGCCAATTAAGACTTATAGACAATTTCACTATCTTTCTATGGAAAAAAAATTATACTACATATCAAATTCCTTAGTGTATGGAATTCTTACTGCATTGGTTTTCTGGGGGATAATCAGGTTACCATGAGCACAAAAAAAAAAAAAAGATAAAAGGAGCATTAGTGGAAAAGGCCAGAGTCAATAGAATGGAGGCCTTGAGGGAGGAGTAGCATAGAAACTCAGTAGGCAGAGAGATGAGATGATGGAAAATGTGGGAGTAGAGGAAAAGGTTTTTTTGGCTAGGAAACCATGTGAATCACAGAAATGAAAGGAGGTAGAGGTAGAAGTCAGTAAGCTACAAGACGGGGAAAATAGTAAGGGTCCTGTTAATACTCTCACAAGCATCAGGGTCTGCAGGGGCCTGGCTGAACCCTCATTCAGTGCCAGATTAGTCAGCATGTACTTACCACAGTCATTGCCCTCTGCTACTTTTCGGATGGCAGTGCCCTGTTTTTGTTTCTAATGTACCTATTTTACATGTCATTCAGTTTTGTGTCGAACCTTTTTGGAAGGATGTGGAACATGAATTCAAAATATATAAAATCCATTAGCTATGATATGTTCTTTAAGGTCAATCCAACTAACACTAATGATAAGGATCCCAGGAAGCACAACCACAGAGGAAACAAAAAATTTCAACAGTTCTAGTTTCTACAAGTAGGACAACAATAACACACTTTTGCATCTTTTTCTTTTTTGGTCTAAGTGACTCCCCAAAGTATAACAAAAATCAAAAAAGAAACAAGATAAATTCACCCCTGTTGCTCTCTTCCTGCAGAGCATTAATAGGTTTTAGAAATGAAATTGTTTTATTAATTTGATTAAGTTGAAGGAAAATCCAAGGCTTATGAATAATTCAGATTTTTGTCAGAGCTTAGAAAACCATATGTAAAGCACTGTTATACCTCAAAAGAGTTCACAAGTCAACCCCACATTTAATTTTCAATAATGTTGATTTATAGTTTTATAAAGAAAAATAATAAATATAATGAATTACCCCCATACTTCCTGATCTCAGTCACTATAAAATAACTGCTGCAGTTTTACATTTCCAGTGTGAAATATTAAATGCATAAATCAAAACAAAATTATTTTTCATCTAAAGAGGGAGACTGGGTCCTGAAACTGTCAAATTCATTTTGTTTTAAAATGAATGTGTTAAAGGGGAAAAAAAACACCACTGAGTCTCAACCAGTTCCCAAAGAAACAAGAGCCTGCATTTTAATATTTTGCCTATGATGGCATAAATGACAGGAATAGTGCATTATAGAAGATTAAGAAGGTTGCAGCAACCCCAGTCTTCTTGGGGCAAATATGAGTCATTTTCCTTTCTTGCTTCCTTTCCCATGGCATTGCTTTTGTCCACAATTGTTTTATTCTCGGTTCCCATCCAGAGATAAGTGTCTCCCACAATATGTAGCTGCAGTGCCACCAGACTGGCATTTTTGT